>JALJAT010000012.1:133613-208939 GCA_034768735.1 Schistosoma mekongi
TCAGTTATCTTAAGACCGTTGAAACTCGTGTCTGGACTCCATTCTACCTAATTGTGTTTAGACAACCAGGGTCCGTAATTTTGTCCTGCATGGTTTTACTACAAACCAAATAGCTGAACTTAATTGCATAACTTCAATATTTCTTATTTAATCTGAGGCAATGTATGATTTTAGTGGGTATTTGTAGCTCAGGAGGATGGTTCCGAGGTAGATGGTTTAATTTTGTAGCTGATTGTCACTCTGGACGGCTTCATCAGAAAAAACTTCTGGTAGAAGTGCGCTATAACATTTCCTACACAGGTGACTAGCATCTTGTTCTGTCGACCTTGAATTTGACTAGTTGTTGTTGACACCTGATACCTTTTGCACATTTGTTTTGATTCGCTCTCCTCTACCTGATGCATAATATTGTGGTTGTTTATTAGTTTTCTAATTAGTTAGTGAATCGTATCTATTTCACTATGTTTATCGATTGCCGACTGACCCAAATGCTAAGTTTTTAAACATTTTCTGGTTTCTTTGTGTTTCGTCTGTCTAAAATCACCACGTCTTCCCAGTCAAACATGTGTCCATAATTATCAGTACGTATAGGAACAAGAGATTGTCGTGGAGTTTGGTAGCTAATTGATATCCATGTGGGCGGAGGTGAAGAGATCGACCGCTTTGTCCGATGTATTGTTTATCACAGTTGGTGTAGTTAATTTTGTAGGTGACGTTTGGTTTGTATTCTTTTGTCATTTTGGCTTGTGCTCGATGTTTATTCCTGACAGCCTCGATAGTCTATAATTAGGATGCATTTGGATCTTCCCATTGATATGTCATGAACTGAAACTAGTCAATCTCTGTTTTTCCGTATATGTATCCTGAGCGCGTTGTCTCGATATAGCGATAGATCTCAAATATTGTTTAAGTTGGGTCGTGACATGTCGAAACCAACAAAGGAATTATTCTACCATGTTTGAAAGACATCGGAAATCACAACCGCCATGTGTGAATGCTTTTTTAAACAATATATAGCAAATTGAATGTATAGATCATTCACTTCACAATATTTAAACTAACATGCTTTTTTAGTTGAGTTAAATTTTCCCCTTTAAAACTGGTCTCCTATTTAATTATTTGGGTTTGTCACAGATTGATCTCAGTTTGGCACCACATCGCACTTGGAAGGTGTTTTATCTTAGCATGAGACTCCTCAGCGGCGCACACCACTGGTCCCACTACAGAATTTAGGTTATTCAGGTCTTACGGCAAACCATTGACCATCAGTACTACTGACTCGGCGTCCAATAGTTAAATTTCCACTTCAAAATTAAGTACCGATCTCCACAGAACCATCTTAACCCAGCTGAGAAGTATATAGCTCACTAGTGACTAAGTTCAATATTTTTCTAAAGTTCTAGTGCGAAATTATCGATTGGGTTTAAACTTCCTGGAGGGAGACAGATTAACGACAACAACAAATGATCGTCCAGCTATAGCACAAGTCCTACAGTTGGATGCCGACCCAGTAGTGCTGATGGCTAAGCATTCGCAGCAAGATCTAAACATCTTGGGTTCGATTTTTAATTGAAAATCGAGTGCCGACTCCTGAGAATTTCCATACTAAACAGCTGTCTAAGACTCTTTTGTTTTCACTGGTACCCAACTAAGATCAATGTTTGACTTATACAAGCAACAACAGTAAGCTTTTAACCAGATATCAGTGAGTTGAATGCAAGTCTAGTTGGTCAGAGCGTGATGTGACATCTTTTCTGGCATCTATTATTTACTCGTATCATTTATCACTCTTTACTAAGATGGCAACATGAATCAATCCAGTTGTATTTATGTTCAGTCCGAAATAAAGAGTGAATGTTAGTAAAAATAGAATATTCATCTCACTAAACACAATTAATTTCCGTCTTAATATAATTGCATAAAATTCCTGTTTCGAATCATGTGCTACTACTGTTATCTGCTCAATAAATTGTCTTTGAGTTTGATCGAAACCTTAGGAAATACGTCGAGTCCTTTTCTGTTAAAAAAATAACTATAAATGGCATATGCTGTACTCCGAATATGGCAAAAATTTGGTTGTAACTCTTATTCTTATTGCTGATCTAAATACGGAATAATAACACTGCTGGAAACATCCCTTGATGTAAAAATCACATGCGCCTAACATATTTTCGGTTTGACTCCACTGTACGTCTTTCCTAAATTTCACTAAGACTGAATCCTGCCTGTACCTAACATCATCTTCAGGGTAAATTTTGCCCAGCTAGATAACTCGAACAACTAAAAGATTTCGCTTAGTTGTCAAGATGTTTCTTTGTACGACTGGGGTGAAGTTAACCTGTTTGAATAGATGGAGATACGATGATGACTACACTGACAAGGATACACTAATTCACACTATAACATACTAAGTAATTATATTACCATTAGGTCTACTTGATAACTGTAGCTCTTATCAGTATGCATAGTATGCATACATATACACTACTAGTGGTAATGCAATCCAGATTATACTTATTCTTTGTTTCTCACTATGTTAATATGTATGATTATTGTCGACGCCGAAGTGCGATTTGTAATTCGAATCCATCTAGAGAACAATGTAGTTCCTTTTTGAATAACTCGTTTGGGTGCATTCTGAACTTAGGCTTTCATCAAATGTTTTGCATCGGTAGGGTGCTTATAACTGAATACTGCCTTCATCCAATCAATACTATGCCAATTTACGCACATGTGTCTGGGATCTTTATGTTATCTCCGATAAGTTAGGATTTCGTAACACTCACTTTTTCTATCTGATTGTATGTCACGGACTGATATTGGCAGGGTACAGTTGAAAACCAGGTAACACAGGACAGCTGTTTCCTCCTAGTGTGGACCTCCTCAGCAGTGCGCACCCCAGATTCCGCCCCAGGAGCTTCAGTTGGCGAATACCTAACCCTCTGCGCCACTGTGTCGGCATATTCAACCAAATAGAAATACCATTCTCCACAAAAATAACCATCTCAATTCTATTACAATAATAATAATCAGCTCACAAGTGACTAACTTCAGGATGTTTTTGAAGCTCTAGTGAGAAGTTGTGACTAGTAGAGTTCAGACTTGTCGGGAGTGAGACAGTCATCACCATGGGCAATGGATGATCGTCGTGTTATATATCACAGATACATTTTTCGTTTACCGTTGTTTTACGTATCATTTATGAAGACATTTTGTAAACCTTCTTTCTAAGTATCGACTTTCAGAAGGTATGCCAGTTCACCGAATTGACCCATCAATATGCTCAATATGTAGAAGAAATTTGGTAACTGATGATGGTGAAAAAGTTCATCGCCTCAATTGTACACATGTGTATCCTTTTTGTAAATGGCTTACTACTTTTTTGTGAAAGTATGCATTTTGTGTTCGTGCATGTTTGGATCTATCTGCATACTAATATATGATTGTGTCATAAAATTCATAATTAGGACTTAGATGTTATTATTCACCAAGATCTGTCGGCTAGTGAGTATGGCATGGGTGACAAATTAACTGGTAGAACCATAACCAGTGGCTAGAAACACTGAGTGACATGGCCGAGAACCGGCTACTATGACGAAAATGTATTCACTCATTGTCCTCCCTTAAATCACATAACCTTTAAATTATTCCATAACTTTCTCTCTACGTTCCCTGAACCACATTCTATGTGTTCGCATTCCTTTTTACTATTATTATTTTATTTTTATTGAAGTAATTTCTACCACCACTTCTTCGTGGTGGTGTTAATCTTGCGGTGCCATAGAGGTATGACAACTTGAACCGATGCACATTTGCCAGGTTATATTTTGATCATACATACACAATACATACATACTGGTAGTATGACGAAACAATTGTAGAATAAATAACTCAAAAAATCCGCATTAAGACCTGATGTAACGATGTACATTTTTATGTTGCTGCATTTTAGATCATGTTCAGTATAAAGGAAGTAGTAAGACAATAAGTCCACATCTCTCCTCACCTAGAATGACACTCTATGTGTTCTGAGTTTTCGTGTTTTATGAATCGTAAGCCTGAAAATCCACATTTCTAAAATAACCAGAATCGTATCTAGATGCTTAATTAAGTGTTTGTTACACACAATTTGATGAACAGGTTACACGAATTTATGATACGTACAACCTATTATTCACTTAGACACTCCATGTGTTAATTAGTCTAACCATCCGTGCCAAATAATGAACTCGACACTTAAAGCTCACAACATGAAATTGGCTTTGCCGATTCGATCTTGTTTGCAAGTAATTGAAATTGTAATCTAGGTCTTAAATAATACTTTCAGATTGTACACATAATTTAGCGACAAATTCTCCTAACGCATATATTTCATTATGTTGTTTGAAATTCAGTGCAAACCATTTCGCATTAACTTTCGCCAGTTGGAATTTTTAGTTCATTGAAATTTGCTTTATATCTAGTAACATTAACACTTTAAAAGCATATTGTAATCAGTAATTTGCAGAAGTGTAAAACTTGTAATACTGCTTAATCCTTTATTATCATTCGCGCGTTTTAGCTTTCATGACTTTTGTATTCGAGGTTGGTGCATCATTGGAAAGAAAGATAGTTGTCCCTGTTGCAATGAAAAAGTCAACCTGAAACAAACATTTACAAACCCGTATCCTTTTTCAGCTAGTCAGACTGTGAAGTTACATTTTCTTTACTAATTAGTATATAATAGCAGTTAGTAATGTCTGTCTGTTGTAGATTTAAGACAGCATAATAAGTATGTAAGCATACATTTGAATAGGATTGGAAATATTGCTAGTGCTCCCTAGTGAAATTATTAATGGCTAAAAATAAACTCAGTAGATTGATTAAAAGATCTAATCTAACCCAATAAAATTGTAATGTAAGTCATGAATGATATCTGCTTTTCTTCGATTTGCTTAGCATGTATTGATATGAATGCATTCTTGCATCATACTCCGGGTGACAAGACAAGATAATTTAAGGAGATAGCATTAAATGAATTCATTCTTCACATATAATGGTGTTGAGGTTTCACACCTAATTGGGGCTGAATCACGAAAACACCTTTCATCTTGAGCTAGTTAGATTTTCAGATTGTTATATAGCTTCCCTTAGAGACAATAGAATTATCCCTTCAAAGGCTTTATGTATAGCATTAAGGAATATTATAGTAGCCTATAGCAATATTTACATGACTACTTTTCCTTAATATTTCCTCAATCCTAGGTGGGACAAACCACATATATTATACGGAAATCTCCTAGATTGGGTACGTTATTTGGTCGCATGGCAACCTGTGATATTAGCTGTAGTCCATTATCTTAACGCGGCACTAGGTCTACAATAAGCAGATTTGTTTCCATGTATGTTATCCTGTATTTTTCTCCACATTTGGTCGTAGGGTATTTTCATTATGTCAGTAGAAAATATACATGATGCTCCATCATGTATTTATCTCACTCTGTGGACAGAACCAATCTATACGTTGATCCTTAGTTATTGATATGCCATTCATATTCATGTAAGTAAATTTATACTACAAACGCGTACAAGAGCATACGAAACAATAATACTTCTCAATCAAATATCGCCGTAGTCCTATTACCCAGAAACATCAAATTCTCAAAGTAAGAGGGCTAATTACGACGAAATGCTGCACAAAATCGCGAATGTGAGATCCTTGAAATAGTTCCCGACAATCTGTCGTACAATTCAGTAAGATATCAACTTGATTTCATTTAAATGATTAGCGGTTACTCATAGTGAGCAGGTTGGTGAAGCAATGGAAATAATCAAAGTGGATAAAGGAGACTGCAATCTCTATAAATAAGCATAGCATGTTTTTCTTTTATCGAAGCACCTCTACATTAGTTTATAAGATCGAAAAATCAATTTCACCACCTCAATCAGGCTTGGACTTTTTATGCCTTCACAGCCAATAAGGCATACAAATTGTTTAATCACCTGTCATATAGAGTACAGATGAAATGCTGTCTATTATTTGTATACCTGATGCCTTCTATTACGACTTCAGTGCGTTGTTATGGTCTCAGTATATCTGTACTACACCTTCAACAAACAATGAATGGACGTATCTGTATATTTCCTGTGCGGGGTAACCGTTATTCCACTAACGACTGAAACATTACATACAATTTGTACTTGAAAAGAGCAAGATCAGATTAGGTAGAACATAACGACCCATTCTACCGTAAATGGTTCCTATCGGCTACTGCAAACGATCCTATAGTATTCCTAAATTTTAATGCGGCACATTTATAAAGTTAGGGACTTATTACGATCCTGTACGTCTCCAAACGCTAAAAGTCTGAACACACTGTTGCTAAAATATGTGAAATGCGAAAGAGGAGGAACGTTTATGTAGTTTATTTCTGAGTTTACTTCACGTCGTTCCCCGTGCATTTATGCATCACACTATCTCCACAACTTAACGATTGGTGGTTTAAGCATAGGTATTGACTTGAAATTGAAGTACATTGAGAAGACAGTTTACAAAGACGCATCAGTTTTGTGGAACGAAACCAGAATGCAAATGTTGTTTAGGAAGAACTTCGATTGATGTATACGTAAAAGTAATGGATTGTAGTAAATAAGAGTATCAAACTCTCTAATTGTTAGGATATAGAATTGTGTAGATTCATAACCACTTAATTTAGGATTCATACTTCGAATAAGTCTTAAAGCTTCCGGAACATTTTTCACCATCTGAATCACTATGCGGACGCGTTTCTACACCGTTAACATCAGGTAAAGGATCATTAACTGCTTCATCGTTGTCACCAACCATGTCCAAAAGCATTGGTGCAGGCCTAAATGAGTAGGGCTCACTAGATGTACCTAAATAACAAAACATGAAAACATAACAGGTTGTGAGCAGCTATGATTAAATTCATGCATACACAGTAGGTAAGTCAAAGTATGCAAATGTTTTCGTTAAAGATTTTGCAGCTAAACTAATAGTATGTATATGCATTGGGCAAATGACTTTCACTCTGACAATCTGCAAAAGTATTGCCTATCCCCACACACAAATAATACTTCGAAAACACTTATGCCTGCATGTAGTCATTTCGCACTCTTTTACTCCTGGTAATCCTCTCGTGACTACAATGCTAAACGATGAAGTGCTGCACTTTATGGCTAAAAAAGTGATGGATGGGGTCATGTCTTTTTAAAAAACGTAAGTGAACTTGTGTTTCCACTGATATTTTCATGAAGCTTTATTTTGATAAATTGTAATGGGTTCTTATAGTAAGTTTACATTAATGCAGACAATCATGGGAGTTTTTGTTAACATTACTTACGCCCGTTACCCCTCACAGAGGATCATACGCCGCTCACCAGTATTTTCCACTGAACTCTGTCCTGAGTAATCGTTTCCAGTTGCTGTTCATCCTTTTACTATTTTCTTCCTATTCTCGACTCAGTGTTCTTTAACCTTCCACTTTTCTGTTTCCCAACAGGATTCCATGTTAATGCTTGTCTCGTGATGCAGTGTGATGATCTTTTCAATGTATGTGCTATCTATTTCCAACGTCTTTTCCTAATTTACTCTTCGGCTGGAAGTTGGTTTGTTCTCTCCCATAGTAGACTGTTGCTGATGGTTTCCGGCCAACGGACATTCAGCATCTTGCGTAGACAGTTGTTTATAAGCACTTGTACCCTTCTGATGATATGTGCAGTAGTTCTCAACGTTTCAGCTCTATATAGGAGAACTGTCTTGACGTTTGAGTTAAAGAGTCTAACTTTGAGGCTAGTTGACAGTTGTTTTGAGTCCCATATGTTTTTCAACTGTACGAATGCTGCCCTGGCTTTGCCAATCCTTGCCTTTACATCTGCATCGGACCCTCCTTGTTAATCGATTATGCTTCCCAGGTACGTGAAAGTATCCACTTCTTCCGGAGTTTCTCAATCAAGTTCAATCGGGTTGGTGCTCTCTATGTTATACTTGGGGATCTTGCTCTCTCCCTTATGTGTGTTCAGGTCTACTGATGCTGAGGTTGCTGCTACTTTGGTTGTCTTCACTTGCATTTGTTGGTGTGTATGTGCTAGAAGAGCTAGATCACCTGTGAAGTACAAATCATTGAGTTGCATCCTATTCGTCCATTGAATTCCGTGCATCCCCCCCCAGATGTGGAGGTCTTTATGATCCAGTCAACCACTAGGAGGAAGAGAAAAGGCGAGAGTAGGTAGCCTTGTCTGACATCGATTCTCACTGAGAATGCATCTGTCAGCTGCTCTCCATGCATGATTTTTAACTGTATTCCGTCGTAGGGATTCCGGATGATGTTGACGAGTTTCTCTGGTAGGCCGTAGTGTCGAAAATGATTCAATAGTGTTCTCCTGTCTACACTGTCAAACGTCTTCTCATAGTCAATGAAGTTGGTGTACAGTGACGAGTTCCACACAATTGACTGTTCATCAATGATCCGTAGTGTTGCAATTTAGTCTGTGCACGACCGATCCTTACGGAAATCAGCCTGTTGGTCGCGAAGTTAAGCATCCACTGAATCTTTCATTCTGTTCAGCAACACTCTGTCGAAGACTTTCCCTGGTACCGACAGTAGCGTGATCCCTCTGTAGTTCACACATTTGCTCAAATCTTCTTTCTTTGGTATCTTGGTAAGATACCTTTTATCCAGTCTACCGGCACTTATTCTTCCTCTCAGATGCTTCTGGATAAGACACTGAGCATCCTTGCTGTTACATCTATGTCTAACTTGAGTACTTCAGCTGGTATGTTGTCAGGTGCTGCTGCTTTCCCAATTTTGATTTGTCTGATGGCCGACTTGATTCCTCCCATCGTTGATGGGGTGACATCTATCAGGAGATCTGTAGATGCTACTTCGATGTCTAGTGGGTTCAGTTTAACTGGTCTATTCAAAAGTTCTTCAAAGTGTCCTACCCATCTGTTCATTTGTTTATGAATCTCAGTGATTGTTCTGCCTTCTTTGTTCTTGACCGCTTGCTCCGGTTTACCATATTTGCCTGCTAGTTACATTTTTATCAGCTCTTTATTAGGCTAACTGTACAACATGCTTCGAAAACTCTTGTGATCTTCGTGTTTTTTGTTATATTGCTTAAATTCAATCATCATCAAAATACAGTTGTATTTTTTGATGATGCAATAAGATGACTAAGTTTATCATAGCTATGTGGTACATTTGCGCAATGCATTACGAACAATTTGAACACACATACTTGTTAAGGCATTTATATAAAAGATCACTAGACAAATAAGAGTATATAAGAATAAGTAGACAAGGATAATATAAAGAACAATGTGAATCACATTCTACCAAGGTAGGTTGAGCGAAAGTACAAATTGTTTTTGAACACACAAAGGGAGGGAGTTGGACTTCCGTATAGCTAAGGCTTCAATATACCGTAGTATACGTCCTAAAGCACTTTTATACAACACCACAAAAGATGATTTGGCATCAATTGTGTGGCCTGTCTGAACCAAGTGTTTAGCTATAGACTATGAAGGTTGTTTATCCTGTACTTTTATTTTTCCTTTCGAGTTCATCTGTTTTTTTGAGCCGTTTAGGTATGTTTCCAGCTACCCTTACATGTAGATCACGATTGCTCCTCCCTATATATGTGTGTCCACACACACGTAAACTGATAGACACAGTGGGATGTGGTGCATTCGTTTACGTGCTGTGTAGGTTTGTTGTAAATCATTGCCCTATACTTTTTTATTACAACTACCTAAGTTGCATAAAATGTCGTGCTTACAACCGACTTAAAGCTTTGTTTTAACACATGGTTGTTTGAGTCACCTCTGAAAAGTAACGTGATACAGACTGTTTTTTAGGTGGTAGAGATACAGTAGGTTTCATCATACTGCAACATTTCCATCGATTTATGAACATTTTTGCAAATCCGTTTTTCATTAGCGTTTGTGCCAGCAGATTTTCACTTTCCTCAGTAGTATCAAAAGTTCAGATACGACTGATCCTATTAAATAAAGCCTTTACTAGACCCTTTTATAGTGCTCGGACAATAACTATAAAGTTCATATACTGCCCTGTCTATGTAAATTTTCTGTAGACAGAACGTTTGATTGAACCATCAACCCTCTGAGTGATTAATATATCTAGGAAAGGAAGTTGGTTATTCTCCTCTTCACAGGATAAACTTATATGATTTTAGATGGTATTCAGTTTACTTAATAAACTATTTACGTCGTCGATTTCCGTGCAGATAACTAGGATATCATCAACATATCGCCTATAAAGGTGTATCTCCTCTATTGAGTCTCTGGCTAGGTTTTCCACATGTGTCATTTACACATCGGCTAACAATGGTCCTAAGGTACTACCCATCGCAACTCAGTCAATTTTTCGAAAATATTCGCCCTCAAATGTAGATTGTACTTTGTCTGTGCATAGTAATGACAAATCTTTTATAGATGTCGGAGGGATAGGTAATGAAAGACAGATTGGTAAGATATAGTCACATAAAATATCAGTAGTCTTTTTCAGGAGAACATTATTAAACAACGAATTTGCATCGAAAGAAAACAGTGTCTTTATTTTGCTATTACTGTCGCATTTGTATTTGTCTGAAAAATGTCTTATATTTATCGCTCTTAATGATCTCACAACAATATTGTGTGATTCTCTTTATTTTTGATTTGTATTGTGGCTGACAAGCGGGACACAGGAAGCACATTTTGTCCTATTTAAAACTCGTCTGCTGGATGTACCTGCATCCAAGTGTTGATGTTCACACTGGGACTTGAACTTGGTTCGTTTTTTACCATATGACACCGCGTTCACCACTAGGCTACTGAGTCTAGACAGCCACACTTGTGCAACGAGTATGTATATATAGTTAGAGTGTTCTTAGATCTTCCCGTTGATTTGTTATGGCTACAGAGACTGACTAACTTCAGTTCATAACAAATCAACGGGAAGATCCAAATACATCCTAATTGAATATAATAAATGGAAACGTGCTAATTCGATATACTTTAAAGTGATGAAATATATTTTTATATTTTTCCTTCATATATATATAAATTAACAAAAAACACACGTATTTCATCTCTTATTGTATCAACAAATGAAGCTGATTTATGATAATGCTACCTTTTGTAAGTTTATTCTTGATATTACGCATTGAAAATTAACAATATAATTGTTCTACTATCGATATGATAATGTTTAAACGAATAATAAATATTCGATTCAAGTCTCGTTGAATGAAATGTTAATATTAGACTAAATTACGTGCTACTACAAATATGTATTCAGCAGTTTATTGAAGAAAATGATTGTTCTATGCCATTTAATTACTATTAGACTACATTAAAACTACAACGAACTTATTAATAAAATATAGTTAAGTTGGGATGGTTATTTTTGTGGAGATTAGCTATTTATTTGATTGAACATGTCACAGATTGATGTTAGCAAGGTACCACTGGAAACCAGTGGGCACTGGACAGCTGTTTCGTGCTAATGTAGAACTCATCAGTAGTGCGCACCCCAGATTCCGCACCAGGGGCTTTAGGTTGGCGCGAACGGCTAACCATCTCCACCACTGGGTCGGTATGTAGTGGTAGGATTTCCACTTCCATGAATTTGTGATATATAGAGCGACGATCATCTATTGTCATTGGTGATAACTGTCTCACACCCAACAAGTGATCATATAGCTGTTTCATATTTCTTTGTTTTGCAGCTTTTCCCGCTGTTGTTGCAAGGCCTTGAATGTATTTCCGTTTGTCGGCTCTGATGCTCTTCTTTACTTGCTTATTTGCTTCTGTGTATTCAGTTTGTGCCTTGATTTTCTTCGCCCTCGTTCGGCTGTTACTGATTTCTGTCTTCTTGTTCCTCCTTTGTTGAATTTTACTCAGGGTCTCAGTGGAGATCCACTCCTTATAATGGTGCTGCTTGCTGCTCAGAACCTCCTGACAGGTTGAAGTTAGTGCTTTTTTGATTCCTCTCCTCTCCAGTTGTCCTCCATAGTGGTTTCTTCTTTCGGTAGATCTTGTAAGGCCTGTTGTTGAGAGCTATTTGAATTCCTTGAGTTTGTCAGTACCTCAAATAAAGGCTGTATTGAACCGTTGTAACGCTGTCACTCCAGTTGTCCATTTCTTCTTTAGCTTCAATCGCATTCATAGCGACCACCAGGTGGTAGTCTGAAGCTATTGTCAGCTCCTCTCCTTCCCATATCTTCCACTTGATCTTCTGAATTTTTTATTGATAACATGTATGATCGATTTGATCTCTGTAGTATGATCCGGTGAGACCCATGTAGTCTTGTGTATACGTTTGTGGGGTAATAGTATATCACCTATAACCAATTTGTCGGAAAGCACATAGGTTTGTAAATCTTTCACCATTGTCATTTCTTCAGTCCCTGTCGTTCCATGATTTCTTCATATCCGGTGTTGTCCATTTCGACTTTGGCGTTTACGCCCCCCCCCCATCAGGATTGTCAAATCTTTTCCTGGACACTTCGCTATAATTGATCGCAGTCGATCGTAAAACTGATGTTTGTCCTCATCGTTGCTGTCGTTGGTTGGTGTATAACATTGGATAATATTTATTGTAATCTCTTTCCTCATTGCTTTGAAAGATGCTTTGATGATCATAGGTCCATGAGGTTTCCATCCTCCAAGTGCATCCTTGGATAGCATCAAAGCAACTCCTTGGATGTAAGGACCATTTTCCTCCTCGTGGCCGGGGTAAAGTAGTATCTCACTTGTAGCCAATGTTTTTTTATCCAACTCGAGTGCAATAGGTTTCGCTGATTCCGAGTACTGTCAAGTTGTATCTCTCTATTTCTGCTGCTATTTGATTGGTCTTCCCGCCCTCCCGCATTGTCCGAACATTCCGTGTACCTATAAAAATGTTTGCTGTAATTGTTAGAAAGGGCATCGGCCTCATAGCTTCCAAAGAATCTCGGCTTTTATCATGAGGCGTCATAATCATTCCTTCCACTCCCACGGCAGAGTTTAAATGGTTTAGTTTGTTTATCTGGTTAGCGTTATTTTAAGCAAGCTTGTGTTTTACGTGATGGGACTGCTAGTCCTATGCCCAACCCTCCTCCTTTACCCGGACATGGGATTGGCAGTAACCCTAGGAGAGCTACAGGCTCCACACTAATACATCTACATATAAGTTGACAATAGGTTTAAAATCACTGCCAAATAATTGGTGGCGTGTTGCATAATAATTTTACAGGTTCAAAAGTGTTTGTAGAATAATTACATCTAATTGACAAAGCAATTAAGACATGAAGGCGAATAAGTTAACAGTCGTTTGAGAGTGTGCAAATGATAAGTGAAGGGTTTGACATACTGTTGATTACATAATGTCTATTGGAAGGAAACCGATAAAGTAATTGTAAGAAATCTGATGGTCAAGACAGTTACGTAAGAGTTAAGCTACAATTAAGGGGTGACAAATTTTCGAAGTTATGAAAAGATCATCTATTGAGTTCCACCCAATCGGCCGTATGGATTACGCATACGTCTTCTACATATAACGAAAGCCATCTGTATTCACATTCTCGAACCGGACTTGTGCGTACTTGAGAAATTTGTGCAGCTCCTTTTCTTGTCTTGGCCATCATAATAGCCAATGCTCAGATAGTTTACAAATAATTTGCTACACTCCATTCTCTCACTATTATTACCACGTTATACAAATCTTTTTATAACTTCAAAGAGTAGTCACCTCTTAATTGTAACTTAACTTTTACGTAACTGTCTTGACCATCAGATTTCTTACAATTACTTTATCGGTTTCCTTCCAATAGACATTATGTAATCAACAGTATGTCAAACCCTTCACTTATCATTTGCACACTCTCAAACGACTATTAACTTATTCGCCTTCATGTCTTAATTGCTTTGTCAATTAGATGTAATTATTCTACAAACACTTTTGAACCTGTAAAATTATTATGCAACACACCACCAATTATTTGGTAGTGATTTTAAACCCATTGTCAACTATATTAATGTATTAGTGTAGAGCTTTGATGATCATAGGTCCATGAGGTTTCCATCCTCCAAGTGCATCCTTGGATAGCATCAAAGCAACTCCTTGGATGTAAGGACCATTTTCCTCCTCGTGGCCGGGTAAAGTAGTATCTCACTTGTAGCCAATGTTTTTTTATCCAACTCGAGTGCAATAGGTTTCGCTGATTCCGAGTACTGTCAAGTTGTATCTCTCTATTTCTGCTGCTATTTGATTGGTCTTCCCGCCCTCCCGCATTGTCCGAACATTCCGTGTACCTATAAAAATGTTTGCTGTAATTGTTAGAAAGGGCATCGGCCTCATAGCTTCCAAAGAATCTCGGCTTTTATCATGAGGCGTCATAATCATTCCTTCCACTCCCACGGCAGAGTTTAAATGGTTTAGTTTGTTTATCTGGTTAGCGTTATTTTAAGCAAGCTTGTGTTTTACGTGATGGGACTGCTAGTCCTATGCCCAACCCTCCTCCTTTACCCGGACATGGGATTGGCAGTAACCCTAGGAGAGCTACAGGCTCCACACTAATACATCTACATATAAGTTGACAATAGGTTTAAAATCACTGCCAAATAATTGGTGGCGTGTTGCATAATAATTTTACAGGTTCAAAAGTGTTTGTAGAATAATTACATCTAATTGACAAAGCAATTAAGACATGAAGGCGAATAAGTTAACAGTCGTTTGAGAGTGTGCAAATGATAAGTGAAGGGTTTGACATACTGTTGATTACATAATGTCTATTGGAAGGAAACCGATAAAGTAATTGTAAGAAATCTGATGGTCAAGACAGTTACGTAAGAGTTAAGCTACAATTAAGGGGTGACAAATTTTCGAAGTTATGAAAAGATCATCTATTGAGTTCCACCCAATCGGCCGTATGGATTACGCATACGTCTTCTACATATAACGAAAGCCATCTGTATTCACATTCTCGAACCGGACTTGTGCGTACTTGAGAAATTTGTGCAGCTCCTTTTCTTGTCTTGGCCATCATAATAGCCAATGCTCAGATAGTTTACAAATAATTTGCTACACTCAATTCTCTCACTATTATTACCACGTTATACAAATCTTTTTATAACTTCAAAGAGTAGTCACCTCTTAATTGTAACTTAACTTTTACGTAACTGTCTTGACTATCAGATTTCTTACAATTACTTTATCGGTTTCCTTCCAATAGACATTATGTAATCAACAGTATGTCAAACCCTTCACTTATCATTTGCACACTCTCAAACGACTATTAACTTATTCGCCTTCATGTCTTAATTGCTTTGTCAATTAGATGTAATTATTCTACAAACACTTTTGAACCTGTAAAATTATTATGCAACACACCACCAATTATTTGGTAGTGATTTTAAACCCATTGTCAACTTATATGTAGATGTATTAGTGTAGAGCTTTGATGAAAAACTAATTGAAAAGAAGTTTCTTCGCTCCATTCGCCCTTTCTTATTACTTAAATATTCCTTCATTTACGGTTGTTTGTATCTGCTTGTTCTCCCCTCCCTTCGCTACGGTACTTTAGCTTTAATTCGACCTTCATATTCTTTTTTGTCATCGATCGCTTCCAACCTTAATTTCTAAGCTTATTCACATTCTCGAACCGGACTTGTGCGTACTTGAGAAATTTGTGCAGCTCCTTTTCTTGTCTTGGCCATCATAATAGCCAATGCTCAGATAGTTTACAAATAATTTGCTACACTCAATTCTCTCACTATTATTACCACGTTATACAAATCTTTTTATAACTTCAAAGAGTAGTCACCTCTTAATTGTAACTTAACTTTTACGTAACTGTCTTGACTATCAGATTTCTTACAATTACTTTATCGGTTTCCTTCCAATAGACATTATGTAATCAACAGTATGTCAAACCCTTCACTTATCATTTGCACACTCTCAAACGACTATTAACTTATTCGCCTTCATGTCTTAATTGCTTTGTCAATTAGATGTAATTATTCTACAAACACTTTTGAACCTGTAAAATTATTATGCAACACACCACCAATTATTTGGTAGTGATTTTAAACCCATTGTCAACTTATATGTAGATGTATTAGTGTAGAGCTTTGATGAAAAACTAATTGAAAAGAAGTTTCTTCGCTCCATTCGCCCTTTCTTATTACTTAAATATTCCTTCATTTACGGTTGTTTGTATCTGCTTGTTCTCCCCTCCCTTCGCTACGGTACTTTAGCTTTAATTCGACCTTCATATTCTTTTTTGTCATCGATCGCTTCCAACCTTAATTTCTAAGCTTATTCACATTCAAGGCATTATTGTGTGAACACATGTTGACATGCTTCTGGCCTCCCAGCGGGACTGCCGATTTCGATTGCAGTAGTTTTAAGATGTGAACAAAACCACAATCGATAGAACAAAATTACTGTTTAGTAACGCCTGTAGGTTTTACGAGTCCTGTGCTTTCAGGCGTATTGGAATACACAGAATGACTGTACACTGTGGTACGATAATAATCGCAAAGTAATTGAAATACTTCTAAGTTATACATGTACTAACTTACCATTTGGAACTCTCTTGTTTTTTTCTTGTTTAGCTTGTAAAATTGGGAGATTTATCTGTTGATGAACAAAGGGTAACAATATCTCTGATGTAAGAATAATAAACTGAAAACACTGTTAACAATGCACATTGCAAAGTAAATTTCAACATACTGATATTACTTTATTTTCATACAAGAAACTACATTTCTAAGATGCTGCTTTGTTGCTTCTATAAAAGAATGAAGGGTGTTATTGGAAGAGTGACTACATCATAGTATGTAATCATTATATGACTTGAAAAATTGCATCGAAAATTCACAGAGGTTTGTTATTATGAATTCCGAGTAGTGAGTTACGAATTCGCTATACTGTGATAACTCATTATTGATTGAAAACTTAGATTATTACAATTACATTTTGTTCGTGAAGCGATAGTACTCATCTGAGTTCTTAGAAAAAACTTGGCCTTTTACTCGCTGCATTATAGACATCAAGTAACATTGAGCCTATCAAAACGAATGACATTACGCAAATAAAAATTCCCCACTAAAAATAGGTGATTAGTGATAATCCCGAAAATCATGGTAAAATCAATGTTACATGACCTAACTGAGTCATACTTGTCTGTGGAAGTTAGCGATGAAACTTAACATCTCAAATAAGACGGGTTTCGGGCACTCAGGTCACTAGACACAACCGATAGGAAATTATTTCACAATGTAGATTGCTTCACGAAACGTAACCATATATATGTACATTTAAGTATTGTCCTAACAACGAGTTATTTAGTATGTTAGCTCACTTGATGTTCCAATGTTTTAAATGCAACTAACTTGGATTGTTTTTCCATGATACATAATAGAAAAACCCAGAGGAACGATATATATTTACTATGTGCCCGATTATCGACTTGATAGTGTGACACCAGTGGATTCTGGATTATTCACATTAAGTATTATTTATAAAGATAAGAACTACTAAATTCATAATTGCCAATAAGAAGGAGCCATTAGTATAAAAAATTACAATACTACTTATTTTTGTTGCGGACCATGCCGCTACCATAACATGGTGGTCGGACTCGCTTATAGTGATGACTCAACCAGGCTGTACTGGCTGGAGCAATCGTTCCTCATGGTCTTACCATGCCAGGCAGGCCGGTTGGAGAGCAGTTAGGCCAAAGCAGCAAATATAGGTCCAAGGACGAAGTCGTACTGCTGGCTATGCAGAAGTGTGACGGCAGCAAGGTGTTTCTTAGACAACTAGCAAACCAACGACGCTGCCTTCCCATAAACGAAGGGTAGGGTTAGAGAAAGTCAACCATAAAACACACCTCGCCTTACTCCGTGCACTTCCGTCTTTAAGAGTAAGGACTCAACAACTACAGAGCTACAACAACAAAAACCTGTCTCAAAAAGACCGTATTTGACCGGCCTCAAGCAGTTATTCCTTGGGCACTGCGGTCATGCTTTCAGGTCTTCAAGTGCAATCCTAACACAATTTGCTTTTTAGGTACATCAAGAACCTTTCCATTGTACGGACAATCGGGAGGAGATAACCACCCTCATAGTCCTAACAAAACACATGGTCACCGCCATTTTAATCAAACTTCTTCAATTCCTAATATTTATCCTGCCCCTATCTTCACTTTCCTCTTGTGTCATCAGTGAAAACAATCATAACCTGCGAAATAGTGTCCCGAATATACTGAGACTACGCCCCAAACTTCACATTTGTACATTCAATGTACGAACCTAGTGTCATATAGAGCAACAAACCTCTAAATAAGACATTAGAATCCTGCGCCATTGGTGTATGTTGTGCCTCTGAAACACGCATACAGGATCCTAGTGTGGCCATTCATCTAACCCAACCTAATCTGTATGAAGCACTTACGCGGAACACCTTGATGACTCAACCAGGCTGTACTGGCTGGAGCAATCGTTCCTCATGGTCTTACCATGCCAGGCAGGCCGGTTGGAGAGCAGTTAGGCCAAAAGCAGCAAATATGAGGTCCAAGGACGAAGTCGTACTGCTGGCTATGCAGAAGTGTGACGGCAGCAAGGTGTTTTCCTTAGACAACTAGCAAACCAACGACGCTGCCTTCCCATAAACGAAGGGTAGGGTTAGAGAAAGTCAACCATAAAAACACACCTCGCCTTACTCCGTGCACTTCCGTCTTTAAGAGTAAGGACTCAACAACTACAGAGCTACAACAACAAAAACCTGTCTCAAAAAGACCGTATTTGACCGGCCTCAAGCAGTTATTCCTTGGGCACTGCGGTCATGCTTTCAGGTCTTCAAGTGCAATCCTAACACAATTTGCTTTTTAGGTACATCAAGAACCTTTCCATTGTACGGACAATCGGGAGGAGATAACCACCCTCATAGTCCTAACAAAACACATGGTCACCGCCATTTTAATCAAACTTCTTCAATTCCTAATATTTATCCTGCCCCTATCTTCACTTTCCTCTTGTGTCATCAGTGAAAACAATCATAACCTGCGAAATAGTGTCCCGAATATACTGAGACTACGCCCCAAACTTCACATTTGTACATTCAATGTACGAACCTAGTGTCATATAGAGCAACAAACCTCTAAATAAGACATTAGAATCCTGCGCCATTGGTGTATGTTGTGCCTCTGAAACACGCATACAGGATCCTAGTGTGGCCATTCATCTAACCCAACCTAATCTGTATGAAGCACTTACGCGGAACACCTTGATGACTCAACCAGGCTGTACTGGCTGGAGCAATCGTTCCTCATGGTCTTACCATGCCAGGCAGGCCGGTTGGAGAGCAGTTAGGCCAAAAGCAGCAAATATGAGGTCCAAGGACGAAGTCGTACTGCTGGCTATGCAGAAGTGTGACGGCAGCAAGGTGTTTTCCTTAGACAACTAGCAAACCAACGACGCTGCCTTCCCATAAACGAAGGGTAGGGTTAGAGAAAGTCAACCATAAAAACACACCTCGCCTTACTCCGTGCACTTCCGTCTTTAAGAGTAAGGACTCAACAACTACAGAGCTACAACAACAAAAACCTGTCTCAAAAAGACCGTATTTGACCGGCCTCAAGCAGTTATTCCTTGGGCACTGCGGTCATGCTTTCAGGTCTTCAAGTGCAATCCTAACACAATTTGCTTTTTAGGTACATCAAGAACCTTTCCATTGTACGGACAATCGGGAGGAGATAACCACCCTCATAGTCCTAACAAAACACATGGTCACCGCCATTTTAATCAAACTTCTTCAATTCCTAATATTTATCCTGCCCCTATCTTCACTTTCCTCTTGTGTCATCAGTGAAAACAATCATAACCTGCGAAATAGTGTCCCGAATATACTGAGACTACGCCCCAAACTTCACATTTGTACATTCAATGTACGAACCTAGTGTCATATAGAGCAACAAACCTCTAAATAAGACATTAGAATCCTGCGCCATTGGTGTATGTTGTGCCTCTGAAACACGCATACAGGATCCTAGTGTGGCCATTCATCTAACCCAACCTAATCTGTATGAAGCACTTACGCGGAACACCTTGATGACTCAACCAGGCTGTACTGGCTGGAGCAATCGTTCCTCATGGTCTTACCATGCCAGGCAGGCCGGTTGGAGAGCAGTTAGGCCAAAAGCAGCAAATATGAGGTCCAAGGACGAAGTCGTACTGCTGGCTATGCAGAAGTGTGACGGCAGCAAGGTGTTTTCCTTAGACAACTAGCAAACCAACGACGCTGCCTTCCCATAAACGAAGGGTAGGGTTAGAGAAAGTCAACCATAAAAACACACCTCGCCTTACTCCGTGCACTTCCGTCTTTAAGAGTAAGGACTCAACAACTACAGAGCTACAACAACAAAAACCTGTCTCAAAAAGACCGTATTTGACCGGCCTCAAGCAGTTATTCCTTGGGCACTGCGGTCATGCTTTCAGGTCTTCAAGTGCAATCCTAACACAATTTGCTTTTTAGGTACATCAAGAACCTTTCCATTGTACGGACAATCGGGAGGAGATAACCACCCTCATAGTCCTAACAAAACACATGGTCACCGCCATTTTAATCAAACTTCTTCAATTCCTAATATTTATCCTGCCCCTATCTTCACTTTCCTCTTGTGTCATCAGTGAAAACAATCATAACCTGCGAAATAGTGTCCCGAATATACTGAGACTACGCCCCAAACTTCACATTTGTACATTCAATGTACGAACCTAGTGTCATATAGAGCAACAAACCTCTAAATAAGACATTAGAATCCTGCGCCATTGGTGTATGTTGTGCCTCTGAAACACGCATACAGGATCCTAGTGTGGCCATTCATCTAACCCAACCTAATCTGTATGAAGCACTTACGCGGAACACCTTGATGACTCAACAGCAACTTCTCGTGGGCTAGCCAGTGTAGTTATTGCATAACGTATAAGGGCAGAACAAGCGCTTCTCGAATGAATTTCTGTTACCAGTTGTCTATATGCCTTCCGATTAAATGGCTCGGCAAGAACTAAGAAGGATAGGGATACGCACCAGTCTTTTCGTCATTTCCGCCTACGCTCACACCAAATGCAACCCGGATGAAGTGAAAAATGAATTTTACAGAAAGCTTTCTGAGCTTCTTCGTAGGGATAAACACTCAGATTTGGCACTCATGGCTAGTGATTTTAACGCCCAAATAGGTAGCCTGAATCAATCTGAAAGACATTTGGGTGGATGCTTCAGTGTTCCAGACCAAAGAACGGATAACGGCGATCGTCTGCTACAACTACGCTTAGACAATCGTTTATTTTTTAGCAAGCACGATCTTTAAGCATAAGGAGACATTGTTTAACATGGCGACCTACTGCACCTACTCAACGGTGGACTCAAGTAGACCATATCATCATCAATCACCGTGTTAGGGGCTCGATAGAAGGCTGAGCGAAGAAAAACCACTACAGAAAAACCCATTAGAATTCAGTTCAGCAACGAAACAACCAAAATTAAATTCCAGGAACTACAGAAGAATCACCTAGGCAATTATTATAAAGATTCGACTCATCTAGATGCTGCTTGGCAAGATGTCTAAGCAGCGGTGGAATCTGCAGTGACCCATCAGGGATTTAAATCATCATGTCATAAAAAATCAGTAGATCTCGGCGACGTCAGTTGAATTGATGGACTCACGAAAACCTATCCCGTTGGGCTCCGAACACGAGGAGCGAAGGTGAATCAGATAAAAACTGGCAAAAAGTCTGCGGAACAATCGTGAGTAGTGGTGGGTAACGGATAATTTGTCACAAGTCACTGGCCTGAGATTTTATCCATGTTGTCATGTGCTACGCAGCTACATTAAACCCCCTTAAAAAGTAGGTGAGCGAAATTGTATGTACATACATATTGCCACCTACCTGGGACTGAGATTGACGATTTGTCTACTAGGTTGGTACTTTGTTCGCCTGGTCCCAGTCACTGTTGTAAATACTACTACCACCACATAGGCTAACTCATCTATATTTTACTTTAATTTATACCTTTTTTCATGTTTGTTTTATCTCGGGTTTCGCCACTTACTTGACTAATGGACTACTTAGCAAGGTGCTTATAGGGAATTCACTACCACTTTTAAGTGGCATGAACGCACAACTAGTCTGAAGGTATTACGCAATTAAGTAGCTAGAACTCCAACACTACCAACGATCAAAGGCCCCACCCCTACATCAAAGCGTGAGGGCCCAGCTCGTGAAAACGAGATTAGTGAATAAGTACTCAGTGAATATTGGATTGTAACGAATTTGCAACTTAAATCAACCGGCTTGTTTGTAAGAATTGCACGCGACACAGGATCGCCTCTTTAGAGTTGGCACGTTAATGTTTTTCCTTAGGATGCTTTTGTTCCCTCCTCTATCTTGTGGACTGCTTACTTTTGGTTCTAATATTATTATCTTTAGTTTCTGATTTAACACTTCTCAACTTCTCCGCGCGCAAATTTTAAGAGTCGGCGTTATTTTAATTGTTGAGTAAATTGTCTGGTTATAACTGTCTAGTAGACTCAAACCTCTAGTCTTTACATTAATTGAACTGATTTCACTAAAGGTATAATATTGTTTACTAAGGCTTCGAGACCATCTCATTTTACAATTGTGGTAAATTTTTTTAGTGTTTACTGTCATTTCCCTTGTGTACTTCTGCAGCGTTTACAGCAATAAAATGTCGCAAGATTGTTTGATTACTACTGTTCACCAATTACTGAGGCTACAAAAGTGAACTTTTCAACGCCTGGGCTGTCCTTACCCGGTGGAAACTGGCATGCAATGGGATGACTACAAATGTTTATATCACAATCTGAGCACCAACTTAACAGTAGCTATATACAGACGGTGTAGCAAATCTGGAAACGTATGGTTTTGCTCACTCTGTTGTCTAGATTCAAACCGCCTGCTATTGGGCGCCATGTCACTTATAAACATGGTTAAGAAGCACATTGCAAAACAATAAGGCGTTAATGCCCTAGAGAAATGCGATGACAGCTGCTCTGTCGGCTCTGTTGATACTCATATCAACACCCATGTGGACGACTTAACCCAGACTAAGTCCTCAGCGGCTACACCTGAATTCGACTTAAATCACGTGGAAGAAACATTGCTAAACCCACCCAATTGAAAGGTAAAGGGGCAAGTCAAGATCCTCCACAAAGAACAAAATACAACTCTCAAATAGCATAGTTATGGTTTAGAATAAGGACAAAAAAACGAATGTAAAGTCAAGGTGTCCTCCACAGGAAAAGCATGATACTATGCTAGGCTGGATACACAAAGAGCACAATGTGGACAGGGACAGCTTTGGCAACGAACCTGAAAAAAACAACTTCAGAGGGCGTTAATACAGACTCCAAAGACGTCCACTCCCACCATAGTCTAATTATATGGAATCGAATAGCCCAGAACCCGCCAAACTTCACACCCATAACCTTCAGTTAATTAAATCAGCTATCTGGCTTATATTACTTGACATAGTACATAGAGTCCATATTAGGAAAATGATTAGATTCGATAAGTAAATTGACAGTGGATTACAAAGTAGACGAATTGTAAAAATCGTCCTGGGCAATGAAGATGAAAGAAATATAGTGCTGAAAAATTCTCAGAAAATCCATGTGTAGAACATACGTATCTGGCCAGGCCGGCAGGTTGAGGGTCGTATTAGGGGTAGAGATGCTCTCACCCAGCTAGAAACAAGGTTGCAGAATGGAGAGATGAACCTGGAAATTTAAGGTTTTCAGGTGGTGAGGTCTTGAAAACATTGGCTTCCAAGTCCCGTGTGGGTGCTCTGAATGTATTGTGTACTGACGCCCGCAGCCTAAGAAACGGAATATTTGAGTTAAGTATCTTGCTAAAAGAAATTGGTTCCGACATAGTCACTCTCACGGAAACGTGGTTAAAAACTGATGTAGACCTTACACCAATCATAACGGGGTATATCTGTATCAGGTCTGATAGGGTCACTTGCCGTAGGGGGGGGGATAAACTTATATGAATTACTTGCGTTTCCAACATAGTTTGTTGGCAGCGCATTAAAGTTGCGCAAGCGAGATGGCCAGCTGCACTTTTAAGTCTACACATTGCCAAGTACTTATCGGCGTAGTTTACCGTAGTCCTAGCTACCTAACAGACAATTTTGCTTTGGGCCACATTGGTCAGTGGAGTAAAGTTAGTAAATGTCTTATTGTTGGGGACCTTACATCAACTAGGCGGAAATCACATTTGTAGGTGGGGGCCTAGATAGGCACCTGTGGTTAACTAGTCGCCAGTGTACCTTAATACAATGCCACAAAACTGATACGTTTCGATCTACGTCGCTAGCCGTCACTCCTAGACCTTGTATTTACACAATTCTGACGATATTACATATCTTAAGGTATAACCCCCACTTGTTAATAGCGATCAAGTTTTCCTGTCCTTAAAGTTTAAAGCTTGTTATATTGAATACGAGTCTGTTCCATTCCGTCCAAATATATGGCGAGCAGATATTCCGGTAATTAGGGACCGAGCTACTTCAGCGGATTGATTGGTTGCCGAAAGCCACTCAATTGAAGAAGCATGGTGCAAGTCTAGAGAAACACTCTAAGAAGTAACTACCTCATTTATTCCATGGTCAGTTCCACGTGGGTTGTCAAACCATTGTCTATGGATTGGCAATGACGCTCGAAAATTACCACTCTCAAAGTTGTTCAGGATGTCTCTTTTGTAAGTGTAACTTCCAAAATGTTGGAAAGATTCTACAATTAGCCTCGTTTTTAAGGGTAGAGATAGACAATTGGCATTTACTTATAGGTCCATCAGTTTGACTAGTATAGTAGCTAAAATCTTTGAGAAAATATTCTGTGATAAAATATTAACTCACATAGTCACGAAACTTGTTGACTCTAGAGCAATGTGGTTTTCGTAGGTGCCTTTCATGTCTCACTAACTTGTTAAATGCGAGCGAGGACTGGGCAGAAGTTATTGATAAAAGGTTGTCTGTGAATGTAATTCATCGGCTTGTGCAAGGCATTCGACAAAGTGTCCCGTGTCAGCCTTATACAGAAACTATCAAACGTCGGGATATAGGAGCCAATTCAGAGTTGGATAAAAAACTTCCGACGCGAGCGGAGTCAGACGGTTCGAATTGACTGATTTCTGAATGGAAATCTGTACTAAGCAAAGTCCCCCAAGGTGCTATTTTTGGAGATCTCTTATTTTTGCTTTTTGTTAGTGAATTATCACATCAGCTGAAATCATCGACACTTATTTGCTGATGACGTGAAGATTTGGAAAACAGTATGCAGCGTTACTGATCTGGTTGATCTTCAATCTAGCTTACCGATGGCTCGATGGTCTCAAAGTTGGAGGTTAGAAATAAACTGCGATAAGAGTACACTAATGAACATTGACCCCGGTAACGGCTACCAGTGCACCTGGAATAATACACCACTCCTACAGGTAATAGAATTTAAGAGTAATTATAAGTCTTGACTTGAAAACCGCTGCATATTGCAACGCAGCAGCAGTTAAAGAGCTCAAAATGTTACAGTCACTTTGGAAAGCATTTAAGTATTTTGATGAAGATATGTCCCAGTTTTTATATCCCATGTACGTGAGACCTCATCTTGGATAGTGTATCCAAGCAGCAAGTCCCTATCTTATTAAAGATATCAGGACACTTGAGTGGGTTCAACTAGTGGGCACTAAGCTAGTAACAGGCCTTTCGAACCTCCGTTACGATAAGCGTTTAAAACACCTGAATCATTTCTCCTTATCTGATTGTAGAACACGAGGTAATCTTATATTGGCATTCTGCATCTTAAATAATGACTTTGGTGTTAATTTGTTATATCTTTTTGCTCCCCCTAGGACTAATCATCTCAGAGGCCACTTCAGAAAAGGTTCGGAGACCGAGATCAAATCAACTCAGAGTGGGAATCAGTTTCTCGCATCAACGACTAGAACGCGCTACATGAACGGGTGGTATCAGCTCCATCGGTGAATTCCAAGGAGAGGTTAGGTCTACATTGGGGAAACCACTACAAGGATTACTATAGTTTGCCAGACCTACTAGTTTTATCACTGCAAACTGATAATTCGATTGATTACTTTTGTCACTAGATGTGCACCTAGTGTGCTTACTGAGTCGTCGGTTCACCTTTTTCTCGTCCAGATCCTAACACACTACTCCAAAAATATCAAAAGTAAGAAATAAGTACAGAAAAAATACGGCTGAATCCTCCAGTACTAGAGCGGTCGTGTAGCTAGATACGGATTATTAGAAGCAATCAACGAACCGGAACTGAAACCAAGATATTCTAGACGCGGTCGTGAAGAAACCAATCGGTTTATAATAGCTGGTCATACACATATTGGATATTCAGCATTGCATTGCATACTTTCTCCAGAATACAACGCACCTGCAGGCTAAAGGTTACATGTTGACTAAAGACTGAGAAGTACCGGATCTGTTAATAATTATCTGTTACATCTTAATATGGAAGTAGTGGAAATTCTTTTCGTTATCTATGTCATGACTCTAGTTTTCCTCTGTCCTTACACGAAAGTTGAAGAAAGCTTCGGTATGCAGGCCCTCCATGACTTACTCTATTTGAGGACTAACATATCCATGGTAGGTTTACAAGATATACTTTAGGATTGTGATTGTAGTATGATCATATCTACTTTCCAGGTGTCGTACCGAGATCATTCCTTGGTTGCTTACTGGTTGGCTCGATTGCATCGCCACTAATTTATTTAAACACTTTGTTAAGAATGGATAAGTTCACTTCTCAGTATATTGGTAGTTCATGTTACTGATCTTATTTTGTAGTCAGGGTTTGTTTAGGATTGTTGACAACTCTGAGTTTGATTAAGTTTTCGCATTGTGTGAAGAAAGTCTTCGGAAAACATGTGTATCTACGTTTTTTTATGATATGTTGCAGCCAGTTCCACTTGGCATTTTATGCATCACGAGCACTACCGAATATATATGCTCTCATACTTGGTACGTTTTTTCTCATGGAATTACCTCCAACTATCAGTATCTATATTTCCTAATATCATGTCCAAAACACTTTTTGTTTGTTATTTTATCGTTAGCAGCTTCCAGCTCAGGATGATTTTATCACATCTTCCTCTTGATAGGATGTATTCTTATTTTGAACGGAAATCTAACAGGAAGTGTCGGGTCCCAGGATTCGATTTTTACTCACTGTGTGGAGCTACTTGTTATTTGATCTTAATAGTTGACTTAAACCACCTGGTTTAGTTTGGATTATGCTCCACCTGCCTTGTTTGCATCAGTTTTTTTAGGATAATTGGTTGTCACAGCAGACGTAGCACACAACCCACTACGCATTGTTGCTTGATTAAAATATCAATAATAGCTAGATATTTATGCTCATGAATACTTATATTTTGTAGTCTTATATTCTTTGGGACATTTGATCAAGGGAAATGAAACTAAATTTGTCATGTCAGCTGGGATTGCAATTCTTGTGCTACGTAGCGAATTAATGTTGTTGTTCGGTCCATGTCTTTTGTATGGTCTATTCACCGGATGCATAAAGCCTCGGCTAAAACTTCTGAAGACGATTATTACAACTGCTATCATCAGTATCGGTATGTGCTTGTATTATAACAAACCGTTTACGTTTCACACAGGCTCCAGTGTATTAGTGGATTCTCTGTTATGGGGCAAACTGATTTGGCCAGAATTTGAAGTATTTTATTTCAATACAATTCTAAATAAAAGTGGACAATGGGGAGTATCCTTTCATGATAATCTAGTTTCAGGTTTTGTCTGTAATAGAGATAATTTTTTGAGTCGAAATTTATGCATTTATTACTGTTTCGGTTATGTTGTATTGAATAACCTTCTCTTTCGGCAAACTTTAGTGTATTCACTAACCGCCTAATATATTAATTCATTCTCGTGACATTTATCGTCTAAGCTACTGAATTTTTCATCACTTAAGCCACAGACGGATAGGGTGCTCAAAATTTCGTCAATTTATATTATGGTCGATCATCGGTGTTATTTCGCACCCACCTCATGTTAGAATGAATGTATTTTCTAAATGGTTTAAACTTACAAAAAAGTAGGTTGTATGGTTTAGTCGACGAACCAAGAATCATTATGGACTTGATATAACCTTGTCAGAAATCGTCATCAACAGTGGATCTAAAGTAAACTAATTATAGATGATAAACATTGTAAATCCTAACCTGTTCGAATAACTTCCTGGACAAATTGATTATATTGTCATCAAGTAACATTCGAAAGGATCGATAGGAAACTACCAATTTCACGAAGTACATGCTGTAGTATGTATATCTTTATTTCGTAATGAATGCAAAAATTACAACATAAATGGCTCCTAAAACAGCTGTTAATGTGAAACGTCACGAGTGTATCATTTAAAGAATTAGCTTAACACTTAACAAATCCCTTTAAACCAACTTTACATGGCTTTGGGCAAATAGTTAGGGGAGCTCAGTGGATCTCGTTTGAGTATTCCAGTCTAGTGGATGCCTGAAGATCCATTCTAGTAACTGAAAGACTCCTTAATATTTGTATTCGGTGATAGAAAACCAAGGCAAGTCAATGAAAAGTTCAACATGTATACTTAACTTACATTAGATATATCGGCAATTGGAATTAAAACATCAGTAGCTTAAAAAAAATATTTTGACTAAAACTGAACGAAATCCACTCTTCAACCAAAGATTGGTGAAAGTTTAAGCAGTAGTTTAACTGACCTACATCTGTTCTTTCTTCACTTACTACTTAACGAGGAAATTGTAATTAACTTAAAATAGGAAAAATGAGGGGACCTGTATTTGTTAGACTCTGTAGACCAAATGTTCATTATCTTATTGGCTAAAATGTAATTCTATTCCTAGAACTACACCTGATTCCTTCTAATCAGCCTCGACTATAGGTCGTTTCTGAACAACCATTCAGAAAATTATCTAGTGACGCTGGTTTTAAATTATATGCTTCTATAGTTGTCTAATAACTAACTGGAGTTCTTAACAGTAGGCCTGCAAAGAGGACTGGAACCCAAAAATAGAATGTACAAAACATTCATGTTAAAACGTTGTCAACAAACGCATTCACGAAATGTTGCAGCATGATATTTTAGCTGCCTCTTTCAGTACGATCTAGTGCTTTTCACATGCGTACCACATATGGTTCAGTTACATCAATCAGTATCGACCATTACTGTACTATTGTCCGATCGGTGGTTAATCCTATTAAATGTTATTATTCTGTTCCATAAGGGTGTTGGCTATACAATTTTCCATAAAATATAAACAACGTGAATAGCGCCGTCGAAAAATTATCAAAATACCACAGGCTTACCGTCAATGAATATATACATCGGAACCATACCTTTCATCGTTCTCTAGATTTGTCCATTGTATCCCATACTTAGTCTTATTCCCAGGTAGGGATGGTTATGAAATGATCACGTTCTGCCTCAGATGTTGTTAATGAGGTAACGTCTGATTTAAAAAAGTGTCTTATTATATCTCATGCTATGTTTTTGACACGAATCCTTAAGATATATCCGTTCCACTGGTATTTTACATCTGCACTACCGAAGTCACTTCTGAGCACTTGTATGTTGCTATTTGCATGGGTTGCTGTGGTAGTTTTCTCAATACCTTTACAGAAGACTTTTGGTTACCAGCATGGTTTGATGTACTTGAAGTCTACTGAGTTGCTGTTGGTCGCTTTTATATTCATCAGCTTATACTCCTTTCTGCCTCATAAAGAATTACGTTTCATTATTTACGTATTGCCTGTATTCAATCTAGCAGTAGCAGATGTCTGGAGTTATTTGTAAGTTGTTTATGTTACATAAGTATTGTATGTTTCTGCAATGTTAACCTGCAAGCAAGTTATCCGATTTAGAAAACTAGTCTCATGTGGTAAGAAAATTATGAGCATGTAATTTATGCGTCTTCCGACAATGTAGAATAAGATGTATTTTAGAAATATGAAGTAGTTCAGGCTTGAAATGAATTAATATTTATGCTTTAATGTACTATGGTTAACTATATATTAACAGTATGGTATGTTTTGATTGACACTAGTCACTACTTATGCATTAGCTACTCAACAGAAGTAAACGAACATTGTTAGTGGTTTGGTGTTAATGAGTCAAGTACTCTCAAACAAAGTTTCATGGTGAGGTTTGGTTTGAGTATATGTTTAATCAATTAACAGTGTACGGTTTGCGGTTGTGATATCACTCTGTCTTCGATGTTTGGAGTTAGATAAATCGTTTCAACTACAAAAAATAAATCATTGATCGACTTTAAAACTTTACTAACTGAGGTGATTAGAATTAATGTTACGAATAGAAAGTCATCACTTGCTTCTGTGAAAAAATTATCCACGTCTGTGGGTGTATAATTTGTGGAGAATCATTAGCTTTTATTTTGGGTTTTCAAGATGCTATGAAGAAGCAGTTTAGAACCTTGATAAGACATTACATTTTGATAAATGTTGCATATCTTGTGATTATGTAATGAATCGCTTCTGCTCCATTCCAGTCATTCATGTACGTTTCCGTCTTAATGTTGCTGACCTTTGTTTGTTATGCAATCTTATAGCTTGAAATGCGGCACTTCGGTTTTAGTTTTTCTATATTTATGTATACGGAAATAGTACATTCAATCCCTAGTTCTACTGAAGTCTTAACCCCATTTCTGTTCTCAGTAGTCAATTTTTATCATGCTATTCTCTCCTTTTTTCATTGTTAATTAACTATTATTATAACATTTAATTATGTTATTCTTTTTCACCTTCCTCCATCCAAACATTTTTAACTAACCATTTTTTCATGTAACCTCTTGATACTTCCCAGCAATTTCTATGAAATACCACTCGTTTTCTAACATTATCTATGTCAAACTGACTTCTGATTATTCTCTGTTACTTTATTAAATGATGCAATGAAACTATTTAATAATAGACCACTGTGTATCAAATTTAACTACGAATTACTATTGTACAGCTGAAGTAAATGACGTAAAGGAGACGATTTTCTTTCTTGCATCTTTAATTTTTCTCTGTATTATTGAAGCCATCAAAAATAGATTTACCTCCCTAAATCTGGGCGCTTGGGTGGTGCCTCAGTCCACGCACAATTTCGATTGATAATGATGAGGAATAGAGCTTCCTGCTCTCGAATTCGAATTTCACTTTTTATGAAATTCACTCAGCTCGTTTATAGTAAATATTCTACCCTGAAATTGCTAAATGGTAAACAGTCTAATTGTTACTGCAATGGTACAGCCTTTCTGAAACCAATTGTCCCATCTAAACTGACTTCCAACGTTCGCATATTAACGCAAATCAGACAAATCGGTTTTTCTGTCTTTTTTTGGATAGTCTTCACATCGATGTTTGTTGTGTCTCGTAGATCTGTATTCAGGATTCTGGTAATGTACTGCCAATTTATCCTCCATCTGTCGACTCGGAGTGTGTTTCACGTGCACTTATCCAAACACCCTGTATCATCGATGACCAGTTCCGCTGGCATCAGTATTGCATTAACTGCCGGGGCAGGTGGGGCATTAATCCACTGGATTTCCATTTTCAATCACTTATATGCCGTTATATTAGAAGGCTCCGTCACTGTGTGCGAAGAAACTGGGGCCAGTTTTACTTTGTAGATCGTTTCGGGGGTCGCGGTTGACAGGCTTCCCTGTTATCACTATTTCTCTATAAATTTTTGATCGGTGACATTATAACAACAACTCTGAATAGAGTGCTTGGTGTTGGTAAGGATCGACTCATGCCAATCTTGACTATCTTTAGCAGTATCGTGATATGAATATGGCTGTAAATTGGTGGACTTACAAGGCTTCAGTGAAAGCAGTTATCCTGTATGCTTGTGAAACATTTTGCTGTGTCTAGGATATCCGGTATTTTTCATGTGTTAGATTATTATCCTTTCCGATGATAACATGTTGATAATGCTGTGATTCGGGAATTTGTACTCCGGCGCAGTGATGACAACTCAACAGATGTCTTTTTATCTGGAAACATAGACTTTAGGGATGTGGTCATCTTTTAAGAATGTCACCTTGGCGACTGCAGATCGTGCATTATTTACCTACTTTGGGAGTTTTAAAAACAGCGAAAAGGTGGCCAGTTTACGACATGGTGCTATAAGATAAGCAAAAGCCGTATTTGTCTAGCCTCCTTTGGACAATCACGACTTCCTTGTTGCTGTCCTGAAATATGGTACAAATTATTAGCTTTAGGTATCAGATATGGTTCAGAATAGAAGCGATTCTTCCGTCTTCTTTTAAAATTATCAGATGTGATTTTACATAATAAAATAAAGTTTTTCTTAATAGTATTATATTCGAATTGTACCCTGCTTCTATGTAATTTCATTGTTATCTTATTAGAATCGACATTCTTGATTATGACTGCCTTCTTTTATTCTTCACAGTATTATGTTTCTTGTTGTACGACTGACCGTAGCAGCAATATCGATGTGATGGTTGGACTTGCCTATTGTGATAACCTAACCGAGTTATACTGGCTAGATCGCATGCTCCTCTAGATTTCACCATGCCAAGCAGGTCTGTTGGAGAGCAATATGACTAAAGGCAGCAACCTGAGGTCTAAGGGTAAAATCGTACTGCTGACTTCAGTGGAGTACGATGTAAGTAAGGTGTTTCCCTCGGATAACCAGCATCTGCAGTGATGCTGCCTTCTCAATGGAAGGATGAGGTTAGAAAGCGACTCTAAAAATGTCACACTTCACCTTACTCCACGAATTTCCATCTTCGGCAGTAAGGCCGAACGAATCTTCCCATAACAAGGTCGTACGTGATCGGCCTCAAACAGATATCTCTTGAGCTCTGCCTTACGCTCCTAGGTAACTAAGATCAGCACTAACCCCGCTTCATTTTCATGCACCTCGAAAAGTAATATCATTCTACGATGTGGGCAGCCAGGAAGTGAAAACCGCCCACAAACCTCTTACTGCGTACTAGATAATCTTGTCCGAGATCAAGTCCCACCCCCAACTCTTAATAACTCTCCTATCGCTACGACTAACCCTTCTCGCTGCTAATGCTAATCGTATGAGTTCACGAAATGTTATTCCTAGTCTCCTGAAACCTCTCGCTAAACTACGTATCGAAGCTTTTAATGTCCTAACGTAGGATAAATAGGACGACAAACCTCGGCTGTGACTCTGGAATCCCGCCCCATTGATGTCTGCTGCATCTCGAAAACACATGCAGTTTCTAAATATAGTCATTTTCTTATCATAATAAGGGACCAGTCCGATTCGCACTTCCTGTATTCGGAGATCCCACTGCTACTACCTGAAACGTCACTAGCATAGACCTAGTACTAAGTTCAAAAGCCGAACATGTTCTCCTAGACTGGATCCCAGTAGACAGTCGCTTGTGCGCTATTCGACTAAACGGCACAGTAAGAACTCGGAAAGGAAAGGACATTCGCCGTTGCCTCTTGGTTGTTTCTGCCTACGCTCCCATTGACTACAGCCCAGACGAGGTAAAAGATAAGTTTTACGGTAAGCCTTCCGACCTTTGAAGAGCTAAACGCATTGATGCAGTAATGGTGGCCGGTGGTTTTAGTGTCCAAGTAAGTAGACTAAACAAAATCAAAGGCACTTAGATGGATCCTATGGTGTTGCGGCTCAATAAACAGATAATGGTGACTGCCTATGACAACTATTTAGATAACTGTTTATTCCAAGCAAGCGCCAACTTTATGCATAAGGAAAATCATCAGTTGACATGGCGAACCCCGCAACCAAATTAACATTGAACTCAAATAGACCACATTGCCATCAGCCGTCCATAAAAAGTCTCGATAGAAGACTCTAGGTCATTCTGGAACACATGTTTAAACTCATATCATGCTTAAGTACGAGCGCGTATTGGTCTTCGTCTCATTGAACGTAAAAGATCCATGGTTAGAATCCTCCTCAGAGTTCACCTTAATGGTGAGGAAGTTAGGAACACATTGCAGGAACAACTAGAAAATCATCTATTTAAGCAAAAGCTGCGGGTCACCTCTGCATATACTTCTTTGGGATTACGAGTATGAAATATTAATAAGTTTCCTCACAAGCTTTTCTTTCGGTCAAGATTTCAGTTGCAACAAAATCATGTTTCGGAGTACAGCATCAATTTCTTTTAGGAAATGGTAATGATGTTACATATTGACGGTGCTAATCTAAGATCACTACTGTTGCAAGTCTGAAATTTAATTGGCCAGATGCTGGATAACCGAAGCCTTTTAGCTGAATTGTTTACTTTTAATTCTTAATGGGGATAATGGATCTAATTTAAGCTGTAACGAACTATTCTGTTCTGGATACACCAATGGCAATAATGATTGATCAAGCGTAGTCCTTAACAGCATCAACAGGAAGCTAAAAGCTTACAAACTATGTGATAACGCTTAACTAAACAATTTTAATTGATGAGCACAGTACTTAAGGTGTGATTGAATGCAAAAGTATCACCTTTTAGTTATTAACTAGTAATTGTCCTAGTGCTACATTTCTCTTCTAAGAATAACATTTAGATCTTAGATTATAGGATTTCTAATTATTTTATTGTTTGAATCTAATTAAAGTTAGAATAATTATTAGGCTGTAATAAAACGACAACTTTCTTATTACGTAACTCCCACTATCTCATCAGTTACTCCAATTCCTGAGAAATGGATGTACATTTATGTCTTCAGTTTCATTGACGTCGAAGTCAAACTGACAATTTACTAAAATCATTCCAGTTATAGTGGTCAGGCAATATCTTTTTTCCCCACAGATAAATTACGGAATTGTTGCTGGTTTTGAAAAACGGTTTATTATTAACAAACATTCAGTTTATCCAAGTTTCTTTGGAATTCAGCTTATTTTAAATTTCTTATCTTTACTATAGAGAGAAACCAATGTTAAACTTGAGAGAAACATATTTAGATCTAATTATGACGAAACGTAAGCCGAATCGAATATCACATTTTCATGTCGCGCTTGTTTTTGGTTGTTATGCACATCTTCTTGTAAATACTGTATGTTCAATTGTACTGATTATGGCTGCTCGAAAAAATTATCCTGGTGGTGAAGCTTTAACTAGGCTTAGTCATATGGATCATTTAATAAACCGGAGTGGTGAGTTCTTCTACAAGGTACCTTTTACTTTTTCTTTCTTCGGAATATTTATGGAGTAGTCACTTTAAATCAACGAAGTTATGGTATTTTTTGCACATATGGACTAAGTGATTCCATTTCATTTTTAAAATTTATGCGTTGCTTATACCTCAATCCATATTATTTATTGCTCCACAACGAGATTATTATGATGCGCAAGCCAATAGTGACATGACCGGGTAACGACTATGCCGTCAGCTTCTACTGCAATACCAAAAATTGCACGTTTTCTGAAAGTACATGGTCTTATTGAATAATGATAAAACACCATTCTTATTACAATGACGCTTTTGTTACCAGCTTCCACCAGTTAATTTTGGGTGCATCAAACCAAAGAATTTTCAAAGTTGCTTCGTCAAATCTGTCTTAAACTTGAAATAACACGAAGATAAATGATAGCACCTAAGACTTACTTTTTGCAAAGTATTTTATGCAAGAATTTCTTATCAGATGCTTTATTTAAAGTGCATTGAACTTCATGATTACTGTACGCATTAAACCAGTTAGTTGTTTTCATTTTTGATAAACTTTAACTGCTTAAAGTGCATAATGTTTGATGATTGCTTCCAATTTCGAAACCAGTGTGTTAAAATCTCTTCAAAGGATGAAACTATATATGAGGACTGATACAATGTATTTGTTAGCATGTGTTTCATACAAAACGTTGTGGCTGCAAAGAGGTAACGGTAAATACGTAAAAACCCTGTTATCGAGCAGCTTGTAAGCACCAATTATCCCATGAAAACAGACTCATCATTTACATTTATCTACGAGATAAACCGATTACTGTTAAAGATCGTAAATTTCCATCTTCTTCGTATTTAATATACATCGAGATAAGCCAATACTTTGCGTATGAAAATAATCCATTCACAGTCATAAGGTATTTTATTTTTTATTGGTTTCCTATAACTTTTTCTACCATCTCGTTAAATGTTATTATTCAGATTGTTTTTGTCCTCTAATCTTCAACAGTTATTTACTTGTTTATTGTTCATGAATACAGCTATATCTGAAGTAAATTATATTTTAAAAATCCTAGCGATTGAAAATTAAATAAATTCCAATATTTCACTCGGCAATCTGGCCCGACTTCAGGAAAATATAATAAGAATCAGAATATTATATATATATTTGATAATTCGGGGTCGATCTTTTCTGACCCCTTCCTTCCATTGAGAAGGCAGCATCACTGCAGATGCTGGTTATCCGAGGGAAACACCTTACTTACATCGTACTCCACTGAAGTCAGCAGTACGATTTTACCCTTAGACCTCAGGTTGCTGCCTTTAGTCATATTGCTCTCCAACAGACCTGCTTGGCATGGTGAAATCTAGAGGAGCATGCGATCTAGCCAGTATAACTCGGTTAGGTTATCACAATAGCAGCTGCGGTCGGGTATTTAGTGAATACTGTGCAGCCGTTGGATATCGGTAAAACGGCATAGGTTACTCGACAATCGGTGGGTTTGATTGTGTAATCAGTAATCAACGAGAATAGTGCCTAATCTTCCTTTGAGAAACCATTCAGAGAATTATAAAACGATATTGTAGCCATTCGTAGATAAACGAATAGACAAAAAAGATGTTTTGAGTATGACGCCGTGGGATATTGCCACAGACGATGATCAGAACGATTTGAACGGTACATTGTGCCTTTTTAACTCAAACTAGACTTCGGATCGTGAGAGCAGTAAATAGGGACGTAATGAATGCGAAAATATGCGTGAATGGGAATCTATCGGTATGTTTAAACAAAACAGGTGCGGTAGTATCCCTAATAGATGTAAAATGTCCGAAGAAAGAGCCGTATGCATTAGCGGTACAAACATTTAGTGGGCACGCGCCAAATATTTTAGGTTTTTTAGATTGCTACATTGAAATTAAGAGTTGTGCCTTGCTGTATCCTTTCTTTTTGACCAGTGGGATACACAGAACAATTCTATGAACTGATTTTCTGAGAGTAGTTTAGGCGAAAAGGGAACCGAGGCAGTTCATGGGAAGAGTAACATTATACAGTCCCTCTGTGAAGAACTTTGACGAGATTGCCTCACCATTATACAAACTGTTAATCAATGAAAAGTTTATATGGACAGGGGAAACATAGGAAAAATTTGATCTGATGAAGCAGCCTATAGATACGAAACAGATAACTTTTAAGCTGCTAATCCATGAGGAACCGTTTATTGTTGTAACAGGCGCCAAAGATTATGGCATAGGAGCAGTATAAGCGCTTTATGGTGTTCACTAGCAGCCGTGTTTTAACGTCTGCAGAACAGAAGTATCCAATCATTAAAAAATAATGTTTAGTAATCATTTCTGCAGACATTAAGTGACAACTAATATCTGTCGGTTATGATAGAACACTCTACATGCTGGGTAGGTGCCGTTGCGATTCCCGACAAACGCTTGAAGATTATAACGGAGGCAGTTCTTTGGTACATTGTAGCAGACCATAGCTTACGGAAAATGTTATTGATTGATCAAGGTCCGTGCTTTGAGAGTGCAGAATTTACATCCTGCTTACGGTAACTCGGGATCAAGAGAATAAGATCTCCGTATCATCAAACGAATGGACTAACTGAACGTAATAACCGTAAACTGAAGGGTTGGCTTGTAGAAAAAGGAGATAACTGGAATAAGGAGCTACTGCTGATATTATAAGCACATTGTGCCTCGCTTTAAGGAACAACAGGAAAGCCATCAATTGACTTTATGTTTAGCAGAAAACCACGACTGCCGGAGGGGGGATAATGTTATATGGCCTCAGTCAGGACGATGGAATCTCATGCAATGTAAGCAGGAATGAAAACAAGAGGTTAGGAATTTACGACAGAAACAGAAGGTGGAGTCGATGAAGTCAAATCAACGTAAAAGGGGGTAACAGATTCCTTTCTCTGTAAGGGATCACGTAAAGTGCAGAGAACGGCAAGTAATTACGTTAAGTTGACTGGTGTCACGGAAGCTGCTCCCCAAATGCGAAAGACTGTACGGGGCATGCATGCTATCAACAGGGAAACAAAGAAACGCGTAAACATACACCAGCTCCAAAAGTGGATCCAATGCATGATAGGTCTGAATTGGTGAGACAGGCAGCGCCCACAGGGCTAAGAAGATCATCACGCATATAGGCTCTACAATTCGATGAGAAGGGCGAGTGTGGTGGGTCGTACTTACAAGACTTCATATAAGTAGTATGTAGCAAAATGTTGTATAAGGTGGCTAAAATGGACAGCTGACCAACGAAGAAACAACGCACACGAGGAATACATAATAAGCAGGAAGATAAATAAAGGAAGACAGTGTAAAACCAAGGTGAGATGAAGAAGACAATGTACAAATAAACAAGAAAAGATTAAGTATACACGATTCGTCATGATCTGTAATTTCACAAAAACTATTACTTCTCAGTGGTCGTTCTTATAACTAGTATTATCAGAAGCATCCCTCTTCAGGTGCAACTTCTAGAATACGTTTCAGCACCATAGGACCATTACATCAGTGAATCCAAAAATAGAATGCAGTGTGTATATTGATTATTATGTACTAAGTTGCTTTTTAAATTTTAAAAAATAAATTAAAGCTCGATTTTAGAGCATTTAATGGACACCCGACACTGCAGACTTAAGAACACTCCTCAAAATTATTAATTGTACTCTTTGTAACATACCATAAGGCTTATGAATTCGTCTTTTGCACAATGCCAAAGATATTGTTATTCATATACATGGGCCGGACCTGTGTTCAAAAGCAATTCATGCAACCACGTTCCTCACATTGATCATCCCCTTACAGTTCTGCACACCGCTGAGTTAGATTAATAAATTTGTAATTTTTATGGTTTATAGTCTTAGTTACTTCAATTTTCACATCTTTAATCGTACGTAATTAATCTTGTTAGTTACCTTGCTATCATAAGATCATTTACCTCACGTTAATTGCAATTACGTTATCGTTTTCTTTGTTCGTTCAACATAAACACGTGCTCCAGTAATTCAGTGTTACATAACAACACTATGACACGTCAAATATTACTCCTTTATTGTAAACAATATATCTTAGTGTAATAGCCTGATGAGAAACTAATTGAAAAGAATTACTTCACTTTTTTGTACATTTTAAGTCTGATTATAAATTTACAAACATCTCTTAGTATTTATAGTTATTACTGTCTGTGAAGCGTGTTCCATTCCCTGTTACAGATGTTCATGTTCATATTTGTAATTTGGCTGCACAGACCGGTGTAACACGATTCCTAGAAGGAAATAACAAATGGATGTATGTTATATTGATATTTGTCTGTAAATTTATCTATTCCTTTTTGCCGTAGTATTTAGTGATGAGTTCAGTAAAGCTATAGAAATGCACAAATTTTTGTGAAGAATAATTTGCATACTTATGTCTACCACATGTCCCCTTAATCCAAATGTTACTACGCAGAATTTCGGGGTAGGGTATGCTTAATAGTTCGATAAGTATCCCACCTACAAGCATAATTGTTGACAAAGACAAGTGGAGAGATAACAGTTATCTTGTTATTCGTAAATGGCTTAGTTAAAAGTAAAATCGGCTATGAAGTTTAGTATGCAATGGTTTGTAGACCATTTACCTGGTTTAGCAACTTGTCTCATAACAGTTGGGTTACGTATTCAAGCTTGTGATCTTTTTCGCCTGTTGCAGTGTCATTTGGTCGCGTCAAAAAAATATGATTCATAGTTTAATTTGAAGATACTATTGAGTTGAGTGAAGTTGTTTAATTCAAAACGAGGGAGGCCAGCCAAATCAACGTGGCATCAGTCTATGAGATTGTTATATGAGCCAATTTATTGGCCACTTAGTACTTGGTTGGAATCCACTCATTTAAGACTGATTTGACTCGGAACCAATTATAATGACGCAGAAGCATCCACCCTTAGATTGTGGGCTGAAATTATTTTATACCTTCTCTCTAGCAAATTAATTCTTCTCGAACCATATTCTTCATGTTCATGCTCTTTTCACCGCTGTATTACTTACACTAGTTTTGTATTCTATATGCTGTGCTGTTGTAGTGTGACAACCTTGACCAATGCACATGTGCCCGGTTCTTCATTGTTTATGACTGATTGCATTACTTCTACAATTAGGCGGAATTCACTTAAAGGGGTGTTTAAACTCGCGAGTCTACCTTGGGCTTATTATACTTTATTGTGTATGACTTTAAGAAAATCGTTAACCGTAGCTATACAGTAGCTCAGTGGTTACAACTTTTGATATACAACCGTTATGTGTCATGTCCGAATCTTTTATTTATTCAAATTTGGACGATTAAGTAGTAGCAACACCTTTACATTTAAAATGTGGTCCGAGGCCAAGTATACGACTCTGCACCAGGCAAATGAGTCAAAATGCATGAATCGTTTACTTTAGATATAACAAGCAGCACTATGCATTATGGAGTACAAAATGCTTGGTACAATAGGCTACTAAGGTTTTCGCTCCACAAACAAAATGGTAATATCTTGAATCGATAGAAGTGGAAGAATCATTGAATAAGAAAAATGAAGTAGAGGACATTCTAAGTATGCCAAGGCTAATAATAGATTGTTACACAGACTTCCTGCCTCGTTAAGATTTCGGGACACCTTATGAAGAATCAGTCTTCCTACTCTTAACGTGCATGCAGGTCAACTGCGAATGTAGGCTCGTTTCGTATCATTGGGAGAAAGTAGTTTCGCATAATTCGCAACTTAAACATCTAACCCCTGTCTCGTAAGTGGGGAGTACTAAAATCCTGTCTGTGTATTATTCCCTACAAAGTTTTGTTATGACTTTTGACAATACATAACTTATTGCAAGTTCTAAGTTATTATTATTGTTTTTATATTTTTTTCTTTTTACAATATGATGATTTTTCTTAAAATCGACTAAAATTTATTATTACTTGGGTATCGTCGTTTTCCTTTTAATCAGAGTTTTGCATATATCTTTTAAATTACCATTTTAGTTACAACAAAACAGAAGGTTTGGAAACTAACTTCGGCGCGTTAAGCTCGTCAAAGTTTACACATATTATATCAGAAATATCAGAAGAAGAGATGAGTCGGGAGTTACCAACCTTTGTGCAGATTTTTCAAGTGAGTTGTTTCAGAAGAATGCGTCTCTATACAAGCCATCGTTTTTGGGAGTCAATTGATTTCAATATCGTACCTTGTTTGTTTATTTATGAGAAAAAAAGCATTGGCTGAATAAATGTTTCCTACTTTAGCAATTTTCTATTTCTATTCAATTCTCATCAGCTGAGAAATATATTTTTCACTAACACAATATTTAGTATTTTAGGTCTTATTTTATAAGTTGCCTTATAATATATTGTGGTCAGTAGCAACTATGTTATATAACTGTCGAAGAGACCAGGTTTCATAATCACAGAGCAGAGCTGCTCTCATGTCTTATAAACCAACTAGAGTAACGTCACGACGGTACTAAAGATGACCCAAGTTGGTATAGGCCAATGCACACCATCACTACGGACGCTCTACAGAGCCATTCATAGGAAGTCATCGATGAGAATGTTGAGTAGGAATGCGATTGGACAACCCTATTAAACTGCACCGCTGGATTGAAACAATGGAGAGGAAGAAGTGGTTGTAATAATTCACTCTCTACCTGACGTGTTTGCGTACAGTTAATAACTCCTCTGTGCATGTTCTCCGGCAAACAGTTTCGCAACAGTCCTGGTCCAATTGGATCGACGGGGCCCTAATGTTAACATTTTAGTTATGTTCACATGTCTAACATGTTTGATTTCAACCAAGTTCAAACACTCATGAGTACGTTAAACTTGTATTAAATATTAATTCTGTAAAATATTATCCTAGGTTGTATGCAGCTGATGAGAAACCAACGAAATAAAATGAATTCATCTTATTCTGCACAAGTATTTGTTCTTGCTCTCTTGAAATTAATAAAGGGAACAAAGTGCATGAAATTTCTCTAATCCTTTAGTAGGAATTTTAAAAGTGCATACATACATGAAAAAAGTTAAAATTAGGATTTGACCGACAAAACCAACTTAATATGAGTAATAATCGGCGAAACTAAAACAATCAAGTATTTTCAATTTCCTTTTTAGCACATTGTGTACAGGTATAGATGACGGTTTGCCCTTCATCTGCGGAACGCGTTTGTAGTGTTACATAAACCATTCTGTCATTACCACAATAAGCACATTCTTTTCTAATTGATGGCCCATTAAATTTTGATTGTCGTGTATTGTTTCCAAGCTGTGACTCCAAAGTTTGTTTTAGAGAAATTTCTGACTTTAAGATTTTTTTAGCACCTTTAATCATTGTTGGAAAAAACAAAGATGTAGATGCATACTCGTCATTAATTTCACTTATTTTACTACATTTAGCTTCAGCACTGAAAGTTGCATTCATGTTGTTGAACCAATCCATGCATGTAGAAGTCTTGCATTTCCGGCACACCAGTAAATCATTAACTTCTAACGTATGTGGAAGAAGAGTTCCACATACATAGCAAAAATATCGATGGATACGTTCTAATCCAAGGGGTATACATAAATGCTTTCGAAGCATTTTCCTACAATTAAAATGGTGAAATTTGCAAGTGATAAATAGTTGCGTAATGTTAAGTTCAAAGGGATACAAAGAATGGGATATCAATTAAGCCTGCCAGTAGTTGAATAATTTACGACAATTCATCTACGTCCTTTTAACGAAATTGGATTCTGACTAGCAGCGGAATCCAAGACACGAGGTTTATCTTAGTTGGATGTTCCTGCATTCCAATAATGTCCACACTCGTTCTAAAACTCAGTACCTTTTGCTTCAAACGCCCTACGCGTCATTTAGTGAGTCGACGTAGAGGCATTCAGACGGACAATTATTTTGAGTAAGTTTATGACGAGGCTTCACAATTACAAATCAATAGATATTGCATTACGTTGGCCAGTCAGTCATGTACAAAGTAGAACCCGACACATATGTGCCCTAGTCTCGATACTTCACTAGCACAGCAAGATGAACACCAAATCAGTAAAGTCCTAATCATAAAGTTTTCCGGTTGCCATTTTTAAGGAAGTAGGCCTTTAATCTTCTATCCGGCTCCCCATCAGATCTAGGCTTCTTCCCACTAATCCTGATTAACTTCGGAAGATGTGTGAAATTAGGGGTACTAGCTCTACTTGCTCATAAGTCTTCTACACTGATTAAAATGGGATTCGTGCCAAAGTCCTTAAGGGATATGTAGACCTGGTTTATTTTCCATTTGCTACTTTCTTCAGCTGTGAACAGGATGTAGTCATACCCGTACACGAAGAGAATAACAATCTGGAAATTGCTAACTGCCGACCAATCTCATTGTTTGTCGCCGTAAAGAAGGTCATATGGAGGATTATTAGCGAATCGCTACATGACGATGTTATAACCGATTCTCCCCTATCAAATTTCTACCAGAAGGAATAGTTAGAATGCTAGTAGAGTACAACTATCCGGTGCAAATAGCTCTACGATTTCCTCAGAGCATTCGACAAAGTTGATCGTCGATTTCTTTATCAGAAATTATAATTTGTGTGCAGGAGTTAGTATCTGACAATTTGGTTAAATGGTTACCTATATGAGAGATCTTTAAAGTCAGAGTTCTCTCAGGTCTGTCTAATTGCCTTAAAATGGCTAGTGGAGTGCCATAGGGTCTTATCTTTGGACGACTATTCTCATTATTTATAAATGATTCACTTACCTTAGGGTTGTAGAACTTTCTATATGCGGATGATGCTAAGATTTACAAGAGATACTAGGTCCTTCTGATATCTTGACTCAAGAGAACCTGGATAAATCACACGGTTAGACTAGCAGAATCATACCTCCACTTAATACCAATAGATCCAGAATGTTGTTGGTGAACAATCAGAATAAAACCTCCGTATTCAGTTTTGAGAGTTCTAATACAGAACGGGGTCAAAACGTAATCATATGTAATACTCTAGGTGTGTATCTCCGTTAGCATTCTGCAGCAAATGTAGCGTACTCTGTTCTGGAGTTTCTCCTTATAAATTTAGGAAACCTGGCTCTCAACTTATTCATTACCGTTGTTTGGGATGCTAGTTCCCCAAGAACAAAATCATTCAGAAAATCAAGCGACATACATACCACTAGTCTTCATAAGTATGATTTTTCCAAACATACGTCGCTAAATTATACTCCAGAATAAGTGTTGTGACATTTAGTCGTATTATCTACTCAATATAATAAACATTCATGCAAATCTCTAATGTTTATTCAAATGGTAAATTTATTTAGCTAACGATCACTGTGATTTCAGTGGCATATGAATAAGATGAATGAAGTTCAGATTAATCAATTAAATGAGGGATGTCCCAGATCAGCCTCCAAGTTTTAAGACATTTTGCCAATCGGGTAAACCATGTGCTATCTTTTTTGACAAGCGATAGCGTGTATTTCTAAACACTTAGTAGAATGGGAGATCTTAGACAAAGTTGCAGTTCAATGTAGCAGGAGAAAACTTGAAGTTTGGTTAAGTTCTTGAGTACTATTATGTCCCAGAGAAAGTAATTCCTTTGGTATTGAACGCCTCAATAATGATCGTTTATCAAGTGAGTAGGTGTACCTCACGTCGCATGCATAAACGCAACTACACTGCTAATGTATTACTAGTATAGTTACTATGTATAGTATTTGAAACGTATACACTGGTTCTCAAGCAGTCCATTGAGTTTAGAAGTGCAAACGAGACTCAAGAAAAGCGCGTTGTACTCGCAGAATGAGTACGTACAGGTTAAAAAGTTTTGTGAACTGTACTTTTTTAAAAAACTATTTCAATTAAAGCAATAATGGTAGTTCGAGGTGATTATTAGCATCCAATTGAAACAAGATACAATTAATAAACAAGAAAAAGAATACTAATTATAAGTAGCTAGGTAAATACCTCACAACGATGTAACACGTGTTATTAGCAGCTATTGACAGGCAGAGATCTAAAAACCACAGCACACAACGTTAATCAGGAACTTCACACAAGTGAGAACACGGAGTAACAGCCACGGGTCTTTATTATTTTAGAAATTAAATTATGCGGTTCTAGTACAAAAAGGAGGGGTTATTTACAAGATAGTCTCATACGTCATCATGCAAGTTCATTTTGCACAGGGCTCGCTCTTCTTCTTCCAACACATTTATCCTTGATCGCCCTGCAATAGAAAGAGAACAAATTCACGTTAATAACATCGTACATAGTAATTTCAACACTGTTACAACGACACCGGTTGAAGATTGCGCCGAATTTCCAGTCGTACCAGATAGTTGATTCTTCTTGCAAATAGCGGCAAAAAATGATTGGAAGCGTGGCATTTTAGATTTTCAACCTTAAAAAGCACAAATTAAGCTTGTACATGGAAACGTATTTTTAAAGTCAATTAATTTTTGTGTGCCTGACGATGCTGACGCATATGAACATTTCGTCAAATAATGTTTAAGCATTGTCTAAAGTAGACTAACTGTTGTCAGTCATGGTGTATCTACTAAAAGTATAATGACGACAGTTGAAACAATGAAATGGAGTCTAGTCACCCAATCAATATTTTGGGGTTTGAACTGTGTATTATTTTAGAAATGTTTAGATTCAACCAAACTAGCAATGAAATCCCACAATATTACTTATCACCATTAGTCACATGCTGCCCTTTGGTTATGATTTCTTATGACATTAGTGCTTTGAGGCTTCTTACTCGTTTCTTGCCGAGTACACGTTTGTGAAATTTCCAGGATATATTTTACGACGTTTACGATATTCTCCAGTAAATTACATTTCCATGGAAATAATTTACGTGGATGAAATTTTACGTAATTCTGAATAAATGTATGGTCTTAAGGGAAACCAATCCAACGCAACCAATATTTCAGGTGTCCAGCACAAACAATTCTGTTGCTTTGATTTGTCAACTAGAAAAGTTGGGTGGCGTCTATCACCATACTTTAGGAGATCGTTATCGTAGATGTTTCGCAGGTTAACGTAGTCATAGGTAATTTCACTTGCCCCTAAAATCCCAATGCCACTTTATATATGAGTATTTAGACTATCATTCCGATTAAAAAGTATTGTACGCATCTGGAGGATACGAATTTGTATCGTCCAAAGCTTGTTAATCACAAGGATAGTGGTGTTTCCGCGCCAAATAAATTACGTCGTTTTAACTTCAAGACCGTTATTTTATTTAACCGGTAGTGTTTCTAAAGTAAAGAGGCTGGCATCAATTTTTGCTGTACTCACTAGTGTGCACAACATTTTAGTGAGTAGGTTCGTACCTTAAATTCTTTCTTTCCCTTGCAGTTCAGTGGTAAGTGTATTTTCCATCTCCTTTTAGAGTTGCATAATCGCTCCTGTTGGAACCACACTGTCAGTTTTCCCGTTTAGTGTGTAAGGTCAGCCTCGTACTGGCACTATTATCAATTACTGTAACAAGTAACATCTGATTGATTTGACTACGGATTGTGAACGACCATGTTTAAGCAATTAGTTGGGGGGGAGGAAGTGAGCTGTAGCGATAAATAATCCCCAAAATAAATAGTTGCATATGTCCCCGACATTGATGCTGACCATGTTTGTTTTAGCGGACACTACTAGTTGAAGGCGCTCGGTCACGCATTATCACCAGATCATGTCACGCCGCACCGTGGAAAGCATCTCTTTCTCTAGTTTGCCAGTCTAGGCGTTGCTATCCCATTGCCGCTCTATTCACGACGAAATATAACTTCTTTCCAAACCTTTATTGCCTTCTAGTTTCTTCTCACTCGTAAGAGTGGGTTCAATCGTTAGAAGTTGTTCTGGTAATACTGCAAACGTAACTTGACTATTCATATACTGGGTGCACTTCAGTGGTGAGAACCACGTGATCTGGACACGTTCATAACTGTGAGTTCGTTCTTGTTTATAGTTTTTGACAGTATTTTTGGTGTGATTAATTTTTTTGGCACATTTTTACTGCATTTATTTTTATATTTGCATATATTGCATAGATATGATGACTGATCAGACTCCAAAGTTCATTGAGATTAAAACTCCCATACTCCCCAAACATCCAGCTCATTCCTTACTGGACAGAAAATATAGAAGCTTGATTCTGCTACGCAGAAGCCGAGTTTCGAGACCACTGCGTGACAGACCCACTCGTTCAGTTCTTTGCCGTCTTAGGGTCACTTCCATGTGAATTGAACAGGCACGTCATCCCTTTCTTTTTCAGCCCCACCTGCCTAGAACCTTATGACCAGCTCAAAAGATCAATTCTTAAACGCGGAAACTTATCTGATAGACAACGTCTTGATGAGTTGTTTCACACCATCGAGCTCAGTAAGGGTTCAGCGACAGAAATGTTGTCGTGCGTGCGAGAAGTGATTGGTCAACGCACTTTCGACGAAGGTTTTTCCTTCAACTCTTCCTATAAAAACTGCCGCAACTAGTGCAAACTGTTCTTGTAACGTTTAATAATAACCCAGTAAATGATGTAGCTTCATCTGCTGATCGAATTCTGGAGATTACCAGAACTCGCGACAATAAGGTTTATTCCATTACTAAAATACCTCATGCAACCGATAACGACGTGACAAAATTGTGTAATGATTTTCCTCGTTTTCTTGACCTGAAGGAAAGACACCGACCGAACAATTCTCGTCGACGAAGTACATCACAGAGAAGATCGTCGTCTCGTCTTCGACGAAGCGAAAACTCACTGGTGTTGATACCACAACACCTATGGAAAAATTCCAAAAAATGTAGACTCCTGTTGTTTCCCTAGACATAAACCCACTGTCGACGCATCGAGAAACTATCCCGCCAGTACGTGTTAGCGGCAACTGTAGCCGATGGAAGCAGCCGTCTGTTATTTATCACTGACCTGATAACGAAGGTTTGCCACCTCGTCGATACTGGCGCAGAAGTTAGCGTATTTCCTGCGGCTCCATCTGATCGCCAACATGAAGCTGCATAAGATCTACAGGCAGTTGATGGTAAACACATAGCTACATATGGTAAGCAATATGTCACCTGAACGTGGATTTACGAAATCCCATGCACTGGATTTTTACCATCGCCCATGTGAAAATACCTATCACAGGTATAGATTTACTGAGCCACCACAACTTACTTGTGGACCCTAGTAAAAAGAGATTAGTGGATAGTAACACAAATCTATACGTTCATGGAACCGTGGCTACAGGTTGTAGCTTATGTCCTCTTCGTTTTGAACATTTAATTAACCCTTATTTTTGGCCGATACTCGACAAATATCCAGATCTGAATAAGACAACATCGAAATTATTATGCGTAACCAGTAATGTTACACACCACATCACGACTACAGGTCAACCTGTATTTTCTAAAGCACACCGACAAGCACCTTGATTTAGTAGGACCCTTACCAGAATCAAATGGATTTTCTTATCTTTTGACATGCGTGGACCGTTTTACACCCTGGCCAGAAGCGATTCCACTGAAAGACATCACTTGTGAAACGATTGCTCGCGCTTTCGTCGAACGATGGATAGCGAATTTTGGTTGTCCACTTACAATAACGACAGACCGTGGACGTCAGTTTGAATCTGGATTGTTCCACTCTTTAACCAGACTTCTTGAACCTACGCGCTTCTGAATATCTGTCTACCATCCACGATCTAACGGTTTGCTAGAAAGATTTCATCGACAGCTGGAAGCATCACATTCAGCCAAGAACATCCCGCAGTAGATTGACGCTTAGCAACTTGTTTAACTCGGATTTGGCGGCACTGTAAAAGAAGATGTTAGGTGCGGTGTGGCTGAATTAGTATATGTAACGACTTTTAGACTACCAAGTGAGTTTGTGGAAACTGCTTTCACCTCAACAAACCCGGATCGCACTTCCCGCGTGAACCGGCTTACAAATGCTATGCGTTCAGTTAAGCCAGTCCAAACTCGAGAACAATCGACAGACACTCTTATCCAACCCGCATTAAAATATGGTGCTCTTGTATTCATACGTCGTGATGCTTTACGCCGACCTCCCGACGCAACTTACAAAGGGTCGTACAGGGTTTTGAAATGCCTAGAAGCTGCATAACATCGCAAGCTATCAAAGGAGCGTTTACCAATGTCTAATGCATTGGGTTCCATCCTTTGGCTGGTACCTCGTAGGGTCCTCACAAAACCATAAGTTGGTGGGGGGGGCGGAGTGAGCTGTAGTCGCATAGGCTCTCAACATTGATGCTGACCATGTTTAATTTAGCGGAAACGAGTAGTTGGAGGAGCTCGGTCACGCAATACCACAAGACGACGACACAACGTGGGGAGCACCTCTCCCTAGTTAGCCACCCTAAGCATTTCTACCCCATTGACGCTCCACTTACGACCGAACGACTTATTCTCCATCTTTCATAGTCTTCTGACTTATTCCCATTTATGAGTTCAATCGTCAGAAGTTGTTCTAGTCATACGACAAACGTTACCTGGTCATATACTGGATGGGGCTCTGTCCGGATTAGTTTTTAGTACCCTCTACACCAGGAAATTTGTCTTTCAGTACTATCAAGGGAATACACTTTATAATAGCTCTCACATTCTAAGTTAGTAAGTACGCTCTCTGACAGAACAGTGTCTAAAACCTTGGATGTGAAATGCGTCCCTTCTAATGAAAAATCTGTCAACGGTACTTAACAACAACGGGAGTAGAGGGAAGTCTTGATGAGTACCGTCAATTGTCAACTCAATATTATGACTGGACCACTAACTTTGGAGAACATTGGAGTTCTCTAAGCTCCGCGCGATAAATCTTGATTTTTTCTCATCGCGATCAGAACCAAAGATAATGAATCCCGATGAGCCCATACATCTAGACCTACTAGTTCTTCCTAACGTTTTGGCTCAGGTCAGTTGATGTCACTGCCGCCTAGACACTTGTCATAGATACTTCGGGGCGTGCCTCGCTTTCAGGTTCCTTTAAGACTTGCTACTTATAGTCGATTATTCGACCTGCGCGTCTGGAGCTTAAAGAACGACTGTCCAAGCCATCTTAGCCTAGATGACAGGAAAAGCCGACTCGCATACCGAGATAGATCCGGAAACTCAAAGCTAGTTGGTTGACACTTGGTGCTGATGCACCAAGTTCTCCAAGCGTAGAAATACTGCAACAACTTATGATAATTGTGTTTAGACCGAACAGTATTTTAAAATGTACGATACGTAGATTTACAGTTGTTTCCTATCTTTACACCTAATAATCGTATTACGAAAATTGTTAAATTGAACTTAGTTCACAACTCACATCTATCTAAACAAAATGAACCATACTAGGTAGGAGTAACATACTGCTCGACAATATGCCGATGATCTAATCGTTTATGAGACCAGAAGCTTGCAAAAGCAGAATCGCGTACGATGTACTCAGAAGATAGTTCATTAGTGCTTCTAGAGACGAATACTGTTAATAATTTGAGTGACTGCGAGGTGGGAGCGTAGTAGGAACTTACAATGATACCCCTGAAATGCTCCGTCCAATGCGTTATCGAATACCAACAAGTTATCTCCAGTTGCAATAAGAAACTGGTAGTAATAATTTTCAGCTATTACAGTCATTGGCTTACCACTTCAGGGTTCTGTAGTTTGATATGGTGGAATCACTTGAAGTACCATCTCTAACCAATCACCACAAAACACCTTCTTACCACTCATTTACACTAGTTTATCCACATCCGACTAAATTCACTGTTAGAAAACTCCGCTCTTTTGCAGACCTACTTACTGCTTTCATTAGACTTTAACAATATATGTTTGTTAACAGGGATGGAGTTGACGAATGCAGCGTAGGCACGATGCAGAAGAACTAAACCAGACAACTAATTCCCTAAGCTCATTGCTAAGTGAATCGATTACATAATCACTCTTATGTCTAATGACACTGTAATGTCTAATTTTATAAGCCTGCTTTATTACGAAGAAATCATTTTTTGAGGCAGGCGGAGGAAGATTACATCGACCGTTATACTATAGGCAGTAGTCACTCAGACACATAAAACCACGATATTTTATTTTACTGATGCACTTTAACAGCTGCGAACCATCAACACAAGATTGAAAAACAGCTATAATTGGCTATGAAATGATGTAACCCAAGCTTGGTATTTAGGAGGACACTGATGGGTCAGACAGTGTCATCTGTACCCCCCTCAGCCAATGTAACTCAAACTAAGTTAAATTATCAATGGACAAGTAGTCGTTTCCGATTATATGTATTTAATACATATGAAAGACAAACGAGATTAATAATTATGTAAGTGCTTATGAAGACGGTAGGCGTGAAGCAGTGTTATTAGCTGATTTTGTTTATATGTACCTAAGCAGACAGATACGTGCACACTGAATTCAAATAGTTAGCCTGCTGGGTAGTAGTATACAGGTAGAGTAACGGTAAGAAAAGGTACAATGATGACGTGATTAACGACAAGAATCATGCTTGTATTTTAATGTGTTTAAAAAGAGACAATAACGCTTGAAAATAAGTTATTACGGCACAACAACAGGGTATGACCAGTAGTACCACTCCATAAAGAGGTTAATCAAAGGAATTACATTAAAATAAGCATGATGAATGTGCAAGCGAGATAGCACAAACAGACAGAAACGATGAGAATCTTATCGCTAGCTAATTAGCTATAAATGGCACAAGGAAACAAAAACTGGTAAAATGCAATTACAAACTTGGTATTAATGTAAGAGTTAGCATAATAAAATAGAACAATGAGAAACTGGATAATGTAGGTCATCTTCCTCCTAAAACGTGATTTTCACATGAGATGACATTTCTGCATTAGTGAGAAAAAGTAGAGACAAAGTAAGATTAGTATAGGAATAAAATAGGTTGTTAACATTTCTGGTGACGGAGATTGACACTGACAGGGTCTAGACGTACGAGGTATGACAATGCTTACAAAAACCAAAAAAAATAACGCCAAATAAACGAGATTTATTGTATTAATCGAAAACATTTAGTAGTAAAATGCTAATTCACTTAATTCTTAAGTTATACGCTTATGTATTCGATTTTCAGCCATAATGTAGGGTGTGGCGATTTTAATCAGTTGCACAGACAAGTAGATCGAAATGAGTTCCAAAACGTAACCTACAAGTTAAAAGTCGACTGTATTAACTACTAAGACATTGCTACACATTCGAAATAGGAAAGACCATTGCAAGGTGACCAAAGTGATCAATAGTCAAAGCTAGGAAATTATATGGGTTGCAACGTAACTATTACTTTCAAATTTACTTTACAGATTACAAACATGAAAAATTATCGAAGTTTTTTGGTGCAATAGATGACTCAAAAGTGATTGGAGATTAGTGGTGAGAAGAAACGTACTTCTAGTCGATTTCTAGAGAACGAATGCCATATGCATCTTACGACTTATACTATGAAATATTCCAAATCATATGGATAATGAAGGTGCAATTTACTGATATCTATAACGATTGCGCTGATGTATTAAAAATAATTTGGGTAAAGATGTATGATGCTATTCTAAACTTTAGAACAATTAACGTTTTTAAAATCTACGTAAAAATACATGTACTGAATTACTGACGAGCTGCACTAGTTAAAGTTTTTATGTTTGGAACACTAACTTAATCGTGACCACGAACACCGGATTTGCGATCAAAGTTAACCACAGAAGGAAAAACGTTTTCTTACTTCACTGTGCATTTGGCGCCTACCGTAAGATTACTGAGTGGTATGCGATCTTGCGCAAGTCCGTTTCATAGAGTGTGCATAGATTTGCTAAATAACGTTTCCCAACGTGCTTCAGACGTTAAATCAGAGACATTTTATACTCTAATTAGCTTTCAAATAGAAGGAATCATACCACTATTTTTCTCAGTGTGTACACACATTGTGTACTGTTTGATCCTTCAGTGTGCAGCCTTAGCAAAGATTCCACGAAAAAATGTATTAAGTCCGCTAGCAAAATTCAAACGGCTTGAAGCATTTTGTTAAAACGGAAGCGAAATCGATTTTTATTGAGAAAGTACGCCATGTTTCTCACAGATGGTAAATGTCCTGTGTTGCCTCACCAGACGTAATACATTGTGCATAGCCTGTATAGAAATATGAAAGTACTAATAAATAAATTTCTCTAAATAGCTGTTATCAGACAAAATGATCACATCAGTTTAGAAGTCGTGACACTTGTAGTTTTGAATTGGCTAGCGTTTACATTAAACATGTATGCTGTTTACACGTATTGCTCAGTTCAAATAAATATTATCTTTGAATACCGACTTATTAAGGACACCGGTATCAAGAAATCGGCAGTTAGTGAAATCATCTCTGAAAAAGCTGGGTTGACGATCTACTCTCAATCTAGAAGATTAGAACGATGGGCAGAACACTTTCAGGAACAGTTCAACTGGCCCCCAGCCACGCTTAGCTTACCCACAATCTCCAAGCTACCCGAATGGAAAACTGACACAGGTCCCCCAACTCTCAGTGAAGTTGAAAACGTCATAAGTAAATTGAAACGAGGGAAAGCAGCAGGGCCTGATATGTTGTCTACCGATATCTTCAAGGATGGTGGTATAGTTTTAACGTGCAGGTTGACTGATATATTAGCCAAAGTCTGGGAACTAAACTCCATCCCATCGGACTGGTCTCGATCGCTGATCGTTTCAGTCTACAAAAAGGAACAGAAATCCTCTTGTGATAACCACAGAGGAATCAGTTTGACTAATATAGTATCTAAAATATTAGCCACTATAATCATACGACGTTTAACTAACACTAGGCAACAACAGACTCGAGAGAACCAGGCTGGTTTCAGACCTGGCCGGGGTTGCATTGATCACATATTCACTCTGCGCCAGGTCCTCGAACACAGACATATGTACCAACGCCCAACTATAGTTGTATTTCTTGACTTAAAAGCAGCATTCGACTCTGTTGACCGTGAAGTCTTGTGGCAATGTTTGTCATTAAAAGGCGTACCTCAAAAGTACATTAACCTTATAAAGGCTCTCTACTCGGTCACCACTGGTCGAGTCAGAGCATATGGCGAATTGTCACGAGAAACTTCATCCTCAAGTGGAGTCCGTCAGGGTTGCCCCTTATCCCCATTTTTATTTAATTTCATCATAGATGTACTGTTAGAAATCTCTCTCACTTCTTTTAAGTCCTCTGGAATTAATCTCTTTCCAGGAGGCTCTCTTGTCGACTTAGAATATGCAGATGATATAGTCATATTTGGTGAAGACGCACACAGCATTCAAGGTCTCTTGAACACCTTGAGTAACAATGCATGCATATTTGGGATGCGCTTCTCCCCTCCCAAATGCAAAATGTTACTCCAGGACTGGCCTGCTTCTTCCCCTAAATTAGTTATAGGGAGTGAAGTAATTGAATGCGTTGATCGCTTCACTTATCTCGGAAGTCTCATCACCCCTGGTGGGTCAGTGTCTGATGAAATCTCGGCGCGGATTCAGAAAGCTCGATTGGCATTTGCCAATCTACGGCACTTGTGGCGCAGACGAGATATCCGTGTCTCAACGAAAGGCCGGGTGTACTGCGCAGCTGTCCGCGCCATTTTAACATATGGCTGCGAAACATGGGCCATGAAAACTCAAGATATGCGTCGACTCCAGATATTTGACCATAGGAATCTTCGGAACATCGCTTGTATACCATGGAATAACCGGATTAGTGATAGTGAGGTTAGACAAAAGGTTCTTGGGAAACACGGTAAATCAGTCGAAGAGGTCATTAACCTTCATCGACTGAGATGGCTAGGACATGTATTGCGCATGCCCGACCACCGTCTACCCCGTCGCGCTATGTCAGCTAGGGCTGAAGTAGGATGAAAGAAAGTTAGGGGCGGCCAACCCAAAACATGGCATCAGTCCATGAAGTCCTTGACTACTGGTCTAAGCCATGTAGGTAGATGTAGACTACCTGGTTGGGGTCCGCGTGATGATCGCAACAAATGGCTGGAGACACTCGGCGATATGGCTCAGAATCGGTCACAGTGGCGCACGTATAATCACTCTTTAACCTCATCTAGATCTTAAATTCTATCGTTATTTTCTAGACATCTTTACTTTACTCTTCCCTCTTGTATTTTGTCTATACGTTACCTCAATATTCTCGTAGTGCTGGTGTGGTATGGCAACTTGAACCTACAGGTGTTTGTGCCCGGTTCTACGTTGCTAATGATGACGATGATTATGATGAATACCTCAATAAGTTAACATTTCTAGTTTATGATTCATTCGTAGGGTAAAATACCTTACTTATCAATCAGTCGCTTATTGAATATCATTAAAAATAGTCAGAATCACCTGTACTATGTTTTACACTGATTGATGTGGTATCGTCGATTGTTGCGCATTTTCATCAGCCTTGGAAAGTACACATTTATCATAAAAATAAAATAATAAAGCATACGTGTAAAATTATTATATTACCGTCTAAATACTTCATGGTCGAATCAACTGTTGCTTAATGATGCTGTAACAGAAAAGGTGTTCTAGCATCAGCTGGATAGTGAATTTTCAAGGGCTTTTGTAAGCCAGATGGTGCAGAGGGAAATCTCCCATTTCAATCCGTCTTCAAACCATCAAGCGTTTTTTCGAATAAAATTATTATTGTCAAAAAAGTTAATCATTGATACTCTTGGATGTTGTTTAGTTTGGTCGAGTTCCGTTGTTAGCAGCTATAGGTTTTGGGATGACTGAGCAAACGTTTGTGTTAACGTGCGAATCGATACTATCTAGAGGCACATTCTTAGTTATTCCACATATTAATTGTATATTTGTGCGTTCCTACGACAAGAGGTTGAAGTAATTAATCATATTACAACAACTTGTGATTATTCCATTTGGGTTGTGGGTCGATACATAGTTAAATAAGGCCGCTTGGTTGATGGGAGAATTGAAATAGTATTCTGAACTCTAGTTGTTGCCTAGCCGTTCCAAGTTAGCTCGGCTACTTTGACAATTATTACATTCTGAAATTTCCTACAGGATTTACTCCGGTTTACAGGCATAGTTATAATGATACCGAAGGGTTAACTTTTATGCAAAAATACATAAATTTGACAGAAATATGTATGTGGATAACAACAACATTTACATGATACAAGCTTCAGGTGTGGGGACGTTACGTGAAAGTATGTAACATTTCGTCACCAGCCGGATGGTATTTTGTAATCCTGAAAGTTCAGAGACACGGAAGTAGGGATAATTTACTAGTGAAAACAATTGATCAAAGTAAGGAAAGTCTTAAGCATGAGACCAAGATAATTAGATAATCCTAAGCTATCTCTAATAGTAATTCGTGGTTTCCAGTACAAATACAACCTTGTGTGCACACTGTCTCGTGTGATAACGATGAGGATATGAAAAGCACATCGAGGCGCCATAACGGCATCACGAAAACGCGCTTCTCTTCTGGGCATGGATGCTTAGTACAGATGTTAATGCGACATGGCGGTTAAAAACTGAAAATATAATGAAGGATAAATGAACATATATCAAAGCCACCAACAAAGCATAGCATTGTACGGCGAATGCTAAGGTGAATGAGTTGCGTCAAATGAGGCTTATATATTACATAGTCTCTTTTAATAAACGTTAATTAACACAGAAGTTAACTAAAGCAGACTGTAGGATTGAAATCTGAGACAGTTAAAGCATGACAAGTTAGATTGTGGTTAGCACTTATAAGGATGTAATAGTTACCAATGGAGTTTATGCTGCAGTATCAAACGTAGTACGTACTTGTATGAGTGTGATTTTTGTTTAGGTATCAACATCGTAGTATGTAGATGAAGATCCTTGTTTGCTCCACTGGAGGATATTCTGTTATGAAGTCAAAGAAGAAGAGACGTTACGTGCACTTGCCTAAGTAACGGTTATTAAAACACGTCAAATACTATTGGAGACTGATCACTCCGTAGATATAAAATATATCTTGCACTACAGACAAGAAAAATTTAAAGTCATAGTATGCTATAGGAGTAGTACTAAGCAAACTGTGGTAGTTATGTTGCACTGAAGTTTGATGAAGGTGTATTAATAGTGAGTATAGACTTGATGTGAGCGCAAAGCTGTTGAAAGGAAGAGCAGGACTATTGGTATGGGTGTGATAATCCTACTAAACATGGTTCATAGGTACCTTATAAGTGTGCTTTCACATTTATTTTACTACTAACTAAAAAAAATCCGAATACATTTGGCAAGTGTTGAAACAATAAATGGGCTTCGATTTTTAGACACAAACGAACTGTTTTGAGGAGTTTCTAAAGGGCTATAATCACGTTCTACCCTACTGAGTATCTGTTGTTTAGGTTGTAGAGGCCTCTATTACTCTGTATCATGATGATCACCGTACTGCATATTTATTTACTGTTATTTATACTATATATTAGACTGAACTGTATTGTTGAACCCTGAAGTGCTGGATTCTGTGTGGTTTAAATATGTGTCTGTTGCATCTCCGTTCTGGAATCATACGCGCAGTATGCAACTGTTGTGTGCATAAGTCATTGTTACTGACGAAGGTGAAATTACTGATAAGATATATATAGTTGCGAATTCAGCGGTATAATCATGTTGCAACAAAGTGATGAGCCAAGACGGATAACATGCTACTCCGGCAAAAGCCTTTGTGAATTATCTCTATTACATCAGCGAAATTGCCCGCCCTATTTATCCGACTGCGACATTATCCGTAGAATTATTTATTCATATCTGAATTATCTACTATCTGACATTCAGTAACATAGTTGATACATATCCGTACATAATGGTTATTTTGATTTTCATTTTTTGTAATTGTTAATCAATATGCACTACACCGTGTTTTGTATCCGAACGGATTATTGAAGTTCCCATATACTAACTTTACGTTTTTTAACATTTCATGTCATTCACTTGTCAGGATTATCAGTCTATGCCTGGTGCATATTATACTGTATCACAGAATGCATAGTATGGATACGTGAGTTCAAGCTACCTGACAACATCGCCGGTCAAGTTTCCGACGTATTAGTTGATAATGACCCGAAAGCACCTTACGATGTCCTAATACAGGCAGCTATAAAAGCCACACCCCTGTCGGATCATCAGACTATCTATCAGCCACAAAGAACCGTGAAGTTAGGCGACCAAACGCCGTCTAAATTAATCAACCAAATGAAAACCCCACTAGGACATGAAAGGTCGATAACAAGCTATTTTACCAATTACAGTCGAAAAGTTACCCTCAGAATGTTCATCAAATACTTGCCTATGGTTACAGTGATGTCAATATCAACAGATTAGTTTACGTTACCTACCAGATTCACGAAAGAGCACAACGTCAAACAGTTGCATAACTCAGTCATTCCAGAATGACCAGGGAAATCGACGCGTTGAAAGAACAAGTGGAAATGCTGAAGGGAGATATCTTAGCATTACGGTGGCGCAACGCGCCATGCACACGAACTAGGAGACAATCTTAAAGCAGACGAATGTATACGACAACCAAAACATACGCTGCTACTACTTGCTGGTATCATCGCATTCTTGGTGACCAGGCTAGACTGTGTTCCTTACTATATTATTTTAAAACATGCTTAGCGGAAAATGGCTAAGCCGGTGGTTGGTGACGGCTGCGATCTCAGGTAAGCACACACAACACAGTCGTCGCTTTTATGTAAAGGACCAAAATACTGGGTGCGCTATTCTTAGTGGGCACAGAGACAGAGGTTGACGCAGTAGTAGTTGCAGAAAAGGGAAGCGCTGATCCCGCGGTGGTCCTGCTAACATATGGAAGGCGCTTGTTAGTGCTCGATTTGGGCTTTGACACCAGTTTGAGTGGAAATTTATTGTTGCAGAAATGACGTTAGCAGTTGCCAGGATTGACTCCCTCCGACATTATTCACTATTAATGAGCACAAAGCAGCATTGATTACCTAGTATTAAGCACCACATCATCAGCAGAACAGTTACTGATTCTCATTCCATGTCTCTATTAGTGGTGCAGCAAACTTCTGTCTGCCCTTATTTTCCTCTCCTTCAGAGATGTTCAGAGCTGTTAAAGAATGCACATAAGGACACGCTAGTTGTGCATCGCGAAGACACAAAAGGGCTATCTGTTTACTTTTCACCACGTAGATTGGACTCAAAGTGTCTGGCTATAGCTATATCGGAATTCGACAAACTACGATCTTTGGGTAATATCCACCCTTTTAATAATAATAATACCTAGGCATCCCCTCTCAACATAGTTCCTAAGAAGAATGGAGGTACAAGGCCATATGGTGATTGCTGTGCACTCAGTAAACAAACTGTATTGGCTAAGTACCCGATTTCTCACATTCGAGATTTTGTCGACAGTATGCATGGTACTTCGATTTTGTGAAAAATCTATGTCGTCCGCATATATTACTATATTCCAGTTGCTCAAGCCCGATATTGCAAAGATAGCAATCACGACACCATTTAGTCTATATGAATTCCTTTGCACGCCCTTTAGGCTGACCAATGCTGCACAAATCTTTCAGAGATTTATGGATACAAAAATTCGCGGTTTACCATTTGTCTACGAATGCGTTGACGATTCGCTGGTAGCTTGCACAACAACAGAGAAGAATATGGAACACTTGCAACGACTTTTACAACTACTAAGGGTATACGTTGTAGTAATCAACCCTGACAGATGCGAGTTCAGTAAGCAATCACAAGGGTCTTTGGGCCGTGTTGTTAACTCCTGTGGAAGCTATCAAAAATTGTCCCTTACGTGACTCGTTTGGGATGCCTCACCGATCCCTGAACTTAATACATTCTTTCAGAAGATTTCTACCACACTGTACTTGTATAGCTCAGCTTTTATCAGATCTTATAAAGGACACTCCCGATTCTTAAAAACAACTGAGGTAGTGGTTAAAGCCTATGAGAGGTTCAGTAACTTTGCTTTTCCGCCGTTACAACAGTTCCCCTTTAGATTTAATGACCGACGCATTAAATACAGCAATTGGAAGAGTCCTCAATCTGTTCGTCAACGGTCAGTGGGAATCTCTATTATTTTTCTCTAAAAGAATAAAATTCACACAACACGTTATAGTACGTTCAATCTCGGGTTGCTAGCTGTATATCTTACTGTTAAATACTTCCGGTATATAATAAGGGGCGCCGCCCTTACAGTCTTTACGGGCTATAAGACACTCACGAAAGCATTTAATAATTAGTAATAATAGGCCTATAAATATTACTCCTGTTCTTTCATGAATCATGGAGAGGGTAATAAAAAATGGCATTTCAGAATACTTACTAGCACAAAGCCAAATATCTAAATCACAACAAAGTTTTATAAAGAGTCGATCGTGTTTAACCCGTCACTCTGACTTATTTAATCACATTACATCTTGCCACGACTCACGCAAAATAATCTTAGTCCTATATTTCGATATATCTAAGGCTTTTAATAAAGTACCAGACAGCATACTTTATGAGAAACTATACTCCACAGGGACTCAAAACCCTTTGCTGAGCTGGCTTAAATCATCCTTAACTAGTCGATTTCAGATAACAAAAGTAAACTCAGCACAACCATCTCCTAAGAGAGTAACCAGTGGGGTTATACATGGGAGCGTACTAGGGCCTCTCTTGCTTACATTATATATCAACGGTATCAGTAGCTGTTTTAACACTGGGAAAACCTTCATATACGCAGATGACTTAAAAGTTGTCTACTCATGCGACATAAATGAGCTACACAACACTGGTAAGATCGTACAGCAAGAGTTAGACGAAGTCACTGTCTGGTGCAAAGAACACCAACTTCACTTTAACACTAAGAAATGTGGCTGGATCAGCACCGGGTGTCGCAACCTCAACCTACACTTTGTAGTAAGTAGGGGACAAATCTCCGAATGTAAGACGATTCTGGACCTAGGCTTCAGATACACTGCGGATCTTACGTTCAAGGAACAAATAATATCTGTTATCTCGGAGACGCACAGACTTATGGGTTGTATTATCTACAATTTCTACCAACGTGAGTCTAGATTGGTATTATACAAGGTCTGTGTACGCCCGCTACTTGAATACTGCCCACTCATACTCAGCAGCCTCCTAATAAGTGATAGGCTGAAGATTAAAGAGATACAGAGATACTTCACAAGAAAGATACTGGGGGGGGGTGGATTGTCGACCAAATTATACTACAAGGGCCATACATTGGACTTAGAACCACTTTGGAAAAGACGAGCTAGGGTCAATCTGACATTCTATTTCAAAGTCTTACACCGTCTAGTATACTCCCTCGACCTTATATTAAAGTATATCGATGCACCTAATTATAGCCTTAGAAATCATACAGGTATAGTGTGAGTGGGACACTGTAAGACTAAAATACGATCAAATTTTTTCGAGCACAAATTCACTGCCACTTGGAATAATTTACCGGCAGAAATACGTACGCATGGATTACTTTATACGAACAATAAACCAACTATTTAGTGACTCCCAGGCACTGAATACACTACCGAATCATTCAAATTCTAGCATAACATGCAAAGTACTCGGTCCGCTAAATGTTTGACACGAGAATGCAGACTAGATAAAACGACTAGATAACGACTGATCTCCCCATACATAGAATCGAAAGACTTATAATACACCTTCGACGCTTTACTACTAAACCTCTAATCAATGAGCAATGGCTTATTAGGGTACTAAGACTGTAAACACTATAATCATTTACGTTGTATTAAAAAAAACAAAAAAGATTCTAGTTTGAAACTGTTTATTTTGATTCCACTAATGAAATTCGTTTTTTTCCCTCCTATCTCATAATCTATGTCAAAGTCTTCCCGAGTTTATGGTCTGGACTTGCAAGGAATCAATCTCCTTTAAGCAACTTACTCCAAACGTTGGCTTGGAACGTAATCAATGCACCAACAACTCACCTCTCAAGACCAGCCCACACAAATTGGCTGCCTTAACCAAATTTCAAACTACCAGCCTTATCCTGTCTCTGGATCGTCACCACGGTTTGTCCTGCTTTCTCGCAACCATTCCCTTGAGATTACAGCACAAAGGACAAAAATTGCGCTGTTGTTTACCGGAAGTGTTCTGTAATACAAAATATACTGTACTGTACTGTAAACTGTGAAGCTTGCTACCGTTGGCTTTCTAATTAATTAATATCTTTATATCTCGTCATTTACACAACAGTAACTCCACTAGAACTCTGTTACAAACAAGCCATATCATTCTGATCATGCCTGTAAACTGGTATGCTCTCAATTACAAATTGCTACTAGAGTATAAACTATTATAATTTAGTACGACGAAAAACAATTACAGTCCCGGAGAAAATCGACAATTAGGCTTTATCTCACAGTTTTTAATGGACATGCTTCGTTTAAAGAAGTGCCAATGAAGTGGCATATACCATATTATGGTTGGCTGTGGCCGCTTTAAACAATTTACAAATAGATCATACGAAGATGTTAAAAACGGTAGAAAGACGAAGTCGACGTACATAGGCTTTTAGATTCACAAACACCATTAAATTTTCAACAGTTACCCTTAAATAATACGGAAATACTGACCACCATCCATGAGACGAGTAATTTTTACAAAGTTTCATGGCCTTCTGAATCCAGGTACTAAAGCAACCGTCAAGTTGATATCAGACGCACTTGTCTAGGCAGACATGAAAAGTGACTTACATCGTTAGGCAAAAAGATGCCAGCCCTTCCAGAAAGGTACATCGTTACACTATTTTACCTTCAGGGGGTTTTCCAGTAACAGATACCAGAGTTGATCACGTACATGCGGATTAAGTGGGACCGCTACTTCCGATCAAAAGGCTATTCGTACTTTTTGACATGTATTAACAAGTTTGCGCGCTGACCGAAAGCAGTACCTCTGAAAGCTACTGAGGCTTAAAAGATCGCTTTAACACTTGTTGTAATCTTCAGAGTTCCTTCTGTGACAATGACAGACAGGAGGGCGCGATTCAGAAGAAAATTGTTTCAACAGCTGACCGAAATGTTAGGCGTCAAACGACTATGCACTACACCTTTTCACCCTCATGCCAATGGCCTTATGGAACGGTGCCAGGTACAGTTAAAGGCAGCCCTAACCGCTACACACAACGCTGGTAAATGAAACGAAAAACCACCGTTAATTCTCTTGGGAATTCGTTAGACAATTAGGCAGGATTTAGGTTATTGTTCTGCCAAATTAGTTTATGAGACCCACTCACAGTTACTAGGGAAGTACTTCAGTCCAGCATTGGAGGTTTCTAATAACATGTCTGATTGCGTTTAGTGATTAAAAACACATCTACAGGGGGTAAGATCACAAACTTTACGTTGTTCATGGCGCCATTCTTACGTATCTCAAAACCTCAAAGATTGCTCCTACGTTTTCATCAATATTGATCATGCACATAAGCCTTTTCAGCGCTTGTATAAGGGCTAACTTAAAGTGTTACGTAAAAACGACAAAACAGTCACCATCAAATGTGCTGGGAAAAGTGACACTGCGAGTGTAGATAAAATAAATCCGGCATTCATCCAAAGTGGTCGCAAATCCACTGTGCAACTACGGCCAACGTCAAAACTTCCGTCGAATGACAACGAAAATCAGACACCTCCAGCTACAACGCAGAAATCATTAACCAGACTCACGGCACGTTGCGGAAGGAAAGTACACTAGCCACGAAGATTTGTGGAAACAATTTCCATAGCTTAGGACGTTTCTTATCAGTTTACTTAGGCATGTCGTCACTTGCAACACAGTATTATTCTATTTTTTATTTGTTATGTGCAAAACATGCTCTTCGAAACTTCGCATCTGAAATTCTTTACTATTTTCTTAGCATCATGCGCCACAGTTAAAGGATTGCAATAACTAAAGTATTCTAACAATGTAACATCAGAATACTAGTATTCGTAATTTATTTCCGTTTTTTTTATTAACAGGCCATCAGTTTATTTGTAAACTGTGGGTTAATCACAAAACTACAAACCTAGTAAGCAATATCACCATATTTGCCTACTCTTTTGCAACGATTTTTTATGTTTCTACCTATGATTAATTTTAGAACACAAGTTAGTAATTTCTGGCCCTCACATTCTGTATTCATTTGTGCCCTTTTGACACAGTTTTAGTTTTGATATTCGTGAACATTACATCCATTAGATTGTGTTAACATTGTTATTTTATCATAACATATTTGTTCAGTTACAATTTCCTCGATATTTTATTGTCATTATTTGCTTATATTTCAACCACAGATATTTTAAAAAATATAAATACCTGTGGTTTATAGGGAGGCTGATCTAGAGGTCTCTGTTACTTCCTGATATAATGATCTTTGTACTGCATATTTGTTTACTGTTATTTATACTATATGTTAGACTGAACTGTATTGTTGAACCCTGAAGTGCTGGATTCTGTGGGTTTAAATATGTATCTGTTGCGTCTCCGTTCTGGAATCATACACGCAGTGTGCAACTTTTGTGTGCATGAGTCATTGTTTTTGACGAAGGTAAAATTACTGATAAAATATGTAAAGTTGTTGGACCTAACGAAGTTTCGAATCCAGCGGCATAGCCAGTTTACAACAAGGTCTACTGCGAATGTCATTGTTAGTTCATCGAAATGTCAATCTGCTTAGGATGCTATTTCCTAATTGTTGTTGGTCTTGGTTTGTGGGCACTTCTAGGAATCTCTGATTGTTCTCAAGTAAAATATTATTTTTGGTGAGTGGCATGACCTTGGCAAGGTTAAGAAGATCCTTTATGTCATCTTTTTTAGATTTTATACGTTTTTATAGGTTTACGTTTGTAGTCTCTTAGTGTCCTCAGGCAGCACTAAAATATGCAGTTAGGTTCGTCTTACTCACTATGCATAAACGTGTGTAAGTTGATTATTACTCAGCTAGCATCTGACCATTGTCTACTGTTTGGTGGATCTAAGGTGGGGTTTTCATAGTCAGGGCATTAGTAATAATTGTGTTTGCTAGTATCAGCGGGGGTGAAAATATTCTGAACATCTGTTAATGCTTGGGTTGTTGACGTCCCTGTATTGACACGACCATCCTTTCTATGCTTGATTAGTTTTCTGTAGAGTAGAGAATGTTTACCCATTTAATTGGAGTTGCTACTGAGACACAGTGAGGAAAACGTTATTTTTGGGTAAGATCGAAAACTTGAGTCACGTTTAGATTCAAGCATAATCACGATATCATAATGAATATCGTGATTAGGGCGGTTAGACGCTCTTAGCCTTGGAGTCGTTTCATCTGCAACTATCTTTATGTGCTTAAGGCTTATATAAGACATAGTGTTGCCTACGGAGTCGATGAAACGCTCAGAGTCAAAAATTAACATCATGTGAAAGAGAACTGGACAGCTAGTTTACCACTCTTTGTTTCTTAGCCCCGTAGAAATCTTGTGGAATATGTAGCTTATTACAGGCTTTCAAAATAGCTATTTGTAACTTACATAGAAAGATAACCTTGTAATTTCCCGTTGATTTGTAATGGACTAAAACTGGCCAGTTTCTGATGTCATATGTGCATCCTGAGCCAATTGCATCGATATAGCGTTATTACACAAGTTAAATATTTAAGTTGGATTGTGACTGGCAAGAGAAATCCAGGACACGCGTTTCGTCCTACTTGGGACTCATCGGCTGGATGTACCTGCATCCCAATGTTGATGTTCACACTGGGATTCAAACTCAGTTCACTTCGTGCCAAACGCCACCGCGTTCACCACTAGGCAACAAAGTTCCCTTGAAAACGCTTGTGGCAGTATGTCCCTATTATTCCTTCCTATCCACATGCACATCAACATTCCTACACTTCAACAGCCGTAAATAATGACCCATCTACACGAAATTTCTAGAAGTAGTGGTTATGTTGTCACCACGTTATCACTTCTGACGTTGGCTTGATCACTTTCATCCTTTGTAATTATTAACAACTATGGATTAGGCATTATTAGAGATATTTGCCCGTGTGGATAATGCGCACTGACTTTATTTTAACATCTAGCGCAGGCAAGCAAACTAGTGTATGTTCTGTAGTTAAATTTAGAATATATCGTTATGATATTGCCGCATCATTTATGGAGTTGTCAGAACACATTCTCGTTGAAACAACACACGCTACTACCACGTAAACTCAATTATCGTGAATTTTACTTTTATTAACGCGTTTATTTTTCCAAGATAAGTACTTATCAGTGTTCATCGTCATATCAACAGGACCATGCCTATAAAATGCGTGAATTCTGTAAAGCATTTCAGAATGTATCATTAATATCACTTTGTACTCGCGTCTTAATTATGAGTTCGGTTTCATGTTCTATGGTAGCGTCCACTATATGCACTATAGCTAGTCAACTGCACAATATCCTCCACTTGTAGCAGTTGGCTTGAGATTGATGTTGCTTGAAAGATGGAAGAGTGAGTGTATATCCCAAAGCTGTGAGTTTACAAGAATCAGCAGCTATCACGTTGCTGGAGGTCCAGTTATATTTAACAATGTATTTCTTGGTATCAGGAAGAAGCCATTTTTAAGGGCAAGATCAACCAAAATATTCCGGATGGTAACAAGGTTTAAATGTTGAACAAACTTGTTATACTGTGACATACATAGATGTTAAAATAATAAGCGCTGTTTTAATTTGGCATTACGACCTTGGGACAAATTTGTGACAGGAGAATAACAGTCATCATATCGACGGATCACTGTTATGTCGAACTAATGAAGAAGAGTAAAAAACTCCCAGAGCTGTGTTTTAGAAGACAAATTCATTTATTTTGGTCGCGAGTAATGTAAACATTACATTTCTATCATTGTTACGTACTTGTTACCGTCTAGTAAATTTGTTGTTATTATATTATCTTTTATTATGGACTACAGTTAGTTAGTTTGTGTAGGAGTTACCCAAATCAATGCCACACTCTCTTTTGTTTTGTATTAGTATAAGATCCCTAATTAATTAAGGATTTACTATGCAGCGACGCGAGGTTTCTTTCATGACATGAATGATAAACTCAACAAGCAGACACACACAGTTACAACGTAGAACTTGGTACATGCGTACGTCCGTTCAAGTTGCCATGCCTAAATTAGCAGATAGAGACTAAATTGTCAAATCAGATCCCAGAGTAGTGGAGGTAGTAACAGAGTTGGTATTAATACAAAGGAATAGAGATCGGAGATAAGATTAAGAAAATATGATTCAGTAAATAGAAAATTATGATTAGTTCACAAACTTGGAATTTGAAGGAAAACAAGGAGTGGATGCACCTGCGCCATTGCCAACGATTTTGAGCCATATCACCCAAAGTCTCTAACCATTTATTACGAGCGTCACGCGGACCCCAACCAGGTAGTCTGCACCTATTAACGAGCCTCAGCCCAACTGTCAATGACTTCATGGACTGGTGCTATGTTTCGCTTTGGCCGCCCCTAGCTTTCTTCCAGCCTACTGCTACACCAGACAGCATTGCTCGTCGAGGTAGGCGGTGGTGAGGCATACGTAACACATGTCCCAACCATCTTAGCTGATAAAGATCTACTACTTCATCAATAGACTTACCGTATCTACCTAGTACTCTATTCCTAACCTACGTATTTCTTACTCGGTGGTCCCAGCAAACACGAGCAATGCTTCGAAGATATCTATGATCAAATACTAAGAGCCTACGAATATCTTCTATCCTTAACGGCCATGTTTCATATCCACAAAGTAGAACGGATCAAACTACTGCGCAGTAAACGCGTCCTTTGGTCAGCAGTCGGATGTCGCGCCTACGCTACAGATGACGCGAATTCCCAGAAGATAATCGGGCCTTATGTATACAAGCAGAGACTTCAGCAGACACCAGACCGTCAGGACTGATGAGGGTGCCAAGATAAGTGAAACGGTCAACACATTCAACTGCTTCACTCCCTATCACTAACTTCGGTGTCGAATCAAGCCAATCCTGAAGTAACATTATCCATTTGAGTGGAGAGAATCTCATCCCAAACATCATTACATTCTTGTTTAAGGTAGTCAAAAGATTCTGCATTTTATCAGCATCTTCGCCTAAGAGAACTATATCATCTGCATATTCTAAGTCAGCTAGTTTATCTTCTGGAAGGAGGTCAATCCCGCCGAAGTCAGACGATGAAAATGTTAATTCTAAAAGTATATCAATGATAAAATTAAATAAAAATGGGGAAAGCGGACAACCTTGACGAACACCACTTGAAGTAATCAGTTCTGATGACAATCTGCCATAAGCTCTCACTCGACATGTGGTGTTCAAGTAGAGAGCTTGTATAAGGTTAATGTACTTCTTTGGTACGCCTTTGTATGACAGACATTGCCACATAACCTTACGATCGACCGAGTCAAATGCCGCCTTAAGGTCAAGGAATACAACTATTGGCGGACGCCTTAAAGTGTGCCTATGTTCCAGAACCTGCCGAAGTGTGAATATTTGGTTTATACAACCATGTCCAGGTCTGAAACCACCTCGGTTTTCTCTAGTTTGCTCTTCACGAGCTTTAGTTAGGCGTCGAATTATGATTGAAGTTAATATTTTGGACACTATATTCGTTAAGCTGATTCCTCAGTAATTTTCACAAGAGGACTTCTGTTCTTTCTTATAGATTGGAACGATTAATGTTTGAGACCAGTCAGATGGGATTACGCCCAATTCCCAGATTCTAGACAGGATCCCGGTTAATCTCGCTCCTAAAACTGGACCACCATTCTCAAATATCTCAGGGGCTAACCCATCGGGTCCTGCTACTTTCTCTCGCTTTAGGTTCCCTGTAGCCTTCTCAACCTCACTAAGACTTGGGGGACTGGTACTAATGTGCCATTCAGATTGCCTGGGAACGATAAGCAAATGGGATGAGGCCAAAGAGCCAAGTAAACTGTTCCCTAAAATGTTCTGCCAAACTGTCCAACCTTCTGGATTGACAGTAAATAATGCTCTAATCCTTATGAGATAATTTCACTCAGTCGGATTTGTGATACCCGTTTCCTTGATAAGTCTGAACAGTTGCCTACTGTTACCTATTTCCACTGCCTTTTCCATCCCTTTAGCTTTCGCCACCCACCACTGCTCATGATCATTCCGTATGCTTTTAACCAGTTTGTGTTTAAGTTGCCTTCGCTCCTCATCGTATTCAGAACTAGACGGGATGTGTTGCAGAACATCTATCAGTTCAGTAGATGCAGCTGAAGTCCACTGATTTTTCCTATTTTTTTGGTTTAGTTTACTAATAGATATTACTGCTGTTTCCACAGCTTTTTGGATATCATTCTAAGCTGACTCGGGATGCGTATTGTTTACACAGCTGACTAATTGGATTTTTAGTTGTTCCTGAAATGTATTCTTGACTTTTTCATTATTAGGTTGGACTCTTATGGGGATCCTTGCTGTGGATCTTCTACGTCCAGATTAATACGGGCTCGTACTAAAGCGTGGTATGAGTCTAAACATGTGCTCCAAAATGAGCGGCAGTCTTCTGTCGAGCCTCTCCAACGGTGGTATATAGCAATGTAGTCTATTCGGGTCCAACGTTGAGTTGACTGTGGGGGCCGCCATATCAACGTATGCCTTTCCTTATGTTTAAAATTGGTGCTTGCGAGAAATAGACCATTATCAGAGCACAGCTGTAATAAACGGTTGCCATTATCTGTTCATCGGGCCTCGACACCATAGGATCCACCTAGGTGCCTTTCGGTTTCGTCTAATCTACCTACTTGGGCATTAAAGTCACCAGCCATAATACCAATATCAGTACGCATAGCTTTTCGAAGGTCGGAAAGCTTTCTGTAAAATCCATCTTTTACTGCATCTGACCTGCAATCAGTGGGAGCGTAGGCAGAGACAACAATGAGGCAGTGGCGTGTGTCCCTTCCTTTCCGAGTTCTTACCCTTCCGTTAAGACGGATAGCGCATAAGCGACTGTCTATGGGAATCCAGTCAAGGAGAGCCTGTTCAGCTTTTGAACTTAGTGCTATACCTACACCAGCAAGGCCTCAAGTGGTAGCAGTGTGGTCTCCGAAAACACGAAGGGTGAACCGGACCGGTTCTTTGTTTTCACAAGGTGAGGTCTAGCGAATGATTGTATTTGGATCCTGTATACGCGTTTCGGAGACGCAGGAGACATCGATGGAACGAGAATCTAGGGTCATATCTAAGAAGGATTGTTGTCCTATTTAGTTTAAGGCTTGAACGTTAAAAGCTTTGATATGTAGTTTAGTGCGAGGTTACAAGGGACCAGGAATAACGTTTCGTGAACTCAAACCCTTAGCATTAGAGGAATGAGGTGATAAAGTCAGGCTAGACGGGTTAATCGTGGGAATAAGGGAGTTATTGAGAGTTTAGGGTGGAATTTGACCTCGAACAAAATGATCTCTTGTGCTGTCAGAGGTATGAGGGCGATTTTCACTTTCTGGCTGCCCACACCATGGAAGGATATTACTTCCTAAGGTACCTGAAAAGGAAACTGGTTTAGTATTGGTCATAGTGACCTGAAAGCGCAATCGTAGAGCTCAAAGGGCAACTGCTTTAAGTCGATCACGCACGACCTTGTTATGAGATATTTTCGAAGTATTAGCTCCGTTCTTTAAATAAACCTTACTGCCAGAGACGGAAATCCGTGGAGTAAGGTGAGGTGTGACATTTTTAAAATCAACCTTTTCTAACCCCTTCCTTCCTTTGTGAGAAGGCAGCATCGCCGCAGATGCTGGTTATCCGAGGGAAACACCTTACTACTGTCACACCCCGCTGCAGCCAGCAGTACGACTTCGCACTCAGGTCTTAGGTTGCTGCCTCTAGTCCTATCGCTCTCCAACAGACCTGCTTGGCATGGTAGGACCTAGAGGAACAAGCATTCCAGCCAATATAGCTCGGCTGGGTCACCACGATAGGCAAGCCTGACCACCACATCAAGGTAGCAGCTACAGTCGGGGTTCAGTGAACAAGATATAATACATTCTACAACAATCCAAATACAACATACAGGTTTATGTACTGGCCACCTGCCGAAAGCGATTCAAAAAAGGCTTATTATTAAAGCAGTAAACACGAGTGTAAATTAGTTCACGATACCACATCCCAAGTTAGCGTAAAGCAAGGAAATCATAAAAATTAGAGGCATATTATTAGATGAAAAACAATAGAGATTCAAGTGTGAGGAATACGATTAAAAATGAACATATGAGAGGAATCCGGACTGTGGTATATTCGTCGAAAGCCGTGTAAAACTAATAAGTATTAAGATCACTGAGAGTAACAAGATCATGAGGCCACTGATAAATTACACAACAGAAGAGAATTAAAGTGATTCAAACTAGAAGATTTATCATGTTAATACTTTGTATGCCACTACTATTTGCTCATATTAAAAACTTATAACATTTGAGGATGACGCTGGATAAAATTATGGTCTAGACTGATTTTATTGAAACGATCATCCCTTTTAGACAGCAGAAGAAAATGTACAATTCATTCAATCTTACTGTTTTGAATCCAGTCTGCTCCAGCTGAGCCCAAGATCAATCCACTACAGCAATTCCACCACTATGCATCAGTTGCACGTCAGTTTCCGGAGCTAAAACACATATGGCAGTGGGTGTAAGAACGATTCCTCCGAATGTTTTATTTAGCCTTAACAATTTTGTCAGTCCCAAACAAACTAATTTACGGCCTTAACAGCGTTTAGGATCACATTGTTCAAAGTCCCACATGGCTGTTAATATTCGCCTTGATGACTCTGGCTCATAAAGATAAATATGAATAACTTACCCACGTAATCTGAACTTTTCCCATTAACCTGTTTGGTCATATTTCTTACATAACTTGGACCTGGTAGATGTCTCTTCTTTTTCATGTTAAGGGACTTTAGATAGACTCAACAAGCGGTGTATCCGTGACTCGGTATGTTTAACGTTTAGCTGTCTTATTTATATACTTAAAAACCATATTATGTATGTTTTAAATGAAAATCAGACGAAGTACTTGCTTATATTCATTTCACTTTTATGCTTCTACAGATATCAACGGAAAATGACAATAACCGACAACGGGATTTGCACTAATTTGTTAATGTAAACACTTGAATATCTTCCGCATAAAAAATATCTTTTACCTAAGTGTTTTCCCACAATATTACGTTTGTGTGCAGTAGCATGCAGTTAGAATGGGGCTTCGCAATTAATACTCACATAATGATAATCACTATATTTATTTTCATTGCAGGTTGTCGTGTGTGGTGGGGTAGTGATCTGTTATGGATACGGTAACAAATTCGGATGTTGACAGTAGACGGAGGTTTATTTGAACCGTGTATATTTGCAACAGTTAAATATTTAACTGTTTATCAATAAATACTACACAGACAAAGTTGTGCATTTTTATTTGCGTTTAGTGATTTGTCAACGTATTTTGTTCAAGTAACTGTTCACAGTAGTTGTTATTAACGTGAATCTGTTCCCTTTCTATTGAAGGGCGACCAAGGATAAATGTGTTGGAAGAAGAAGAGCGAGCGCTTTGTAAAATGAACTTGCAAGATGACGTATGAGACTGTCTTGTAAATAACCTCTCCTTTTGTACTAGAACCGCGTATTTCAATTTTAAAATAAAAGACCTGTGGTTGCTACTCTGCGTTCTCACTTTGCATGAAGTTCCTGATCAACGATGTGTGTTGTGGTTTTTAGATCTTCTTTACCTACCAATAACACGTGTTACATAACTTTCTCGCACGTGGTTTACATATTTTAATCTTTGTGACATAATTAGCTCCAAGACATTGTATCTTATAAAATATTTGTATTGTATATCACATCATTCTAAGATGGTGAAAATAAATGAACGTATAAGCTGTGACAAATGATCACGAAATAGTCTAGCCAACCCATCTAAGATCAAACCGATGTCCAATGTTCTTAATGATACCCCAAATAGTCCCCTCCCAGGTTAAGACCTATTACATCTTATATGATATTCACCGCGGAACAGACCGCAACAGCTATGATATACTGTCACTACGAAAATTACTCGCTGAAATGGCATATAAACTGAACCAACTAGCATCTCTCATAAATATATGGGAATATAATAACGACGAAAATGTTGAAAAATTTGCAAAGGTTGAGTATCTTATTGACTTTGTAGCAACGGAAGCAGTAAAAAGGTTATCTCCTCATGTAATGTGGTGGTATATAGTATTCCCGACCGCACAACCCTAGCAAAAATAAGGGATACATGTTTAAAAGCATTTGGAATGATAGAACTTCAATGTCAAGTTACAAGACCCAGAAAAAAATTAAATAAACAAAACTACCCATTATTATTTAAATTTAACTGTCTTAGAGATGCAAAACTATTTATTACGTCATGTAAAAAGCTAAGGAACTAATACTCTATAAAAATATAAAAGTCACCCAACATCTAATCCTTCCACCCAGTGTCGCATAAAAAGACGTGAGGTACCCACACATAATGGTAGCATTACAAGTGCCAACCAGGAGGTATTCCCTACTAAAAAGAGAGAAACTTATTACGTATCTCAGGATACAAGTCTATCACCACTTCACACTCGAAATGGTAAATTAAGGGCAACTGATGTTGTTGACCTCAATGGGTCTCCAGGGGGGGGGAATATCATATGAGAGCGAACAACTTCCTATGGGTTCCAAATTAGAAGTAACCACTCCAAATAAATTTTCCTAACCTAATTACTATGATCCATATATCACGTATGCACACTGGAACCATTTTTTAGAGTATCCTCGTACGATAATTCACAACCATTCTCACCCCTACTCATTGCCCCCCGCAGCCATTGCTAAGTCAACTGATGACGAGCCGGAACACCACCAACTTTCATCTCTGCCACTACTAAGTAACTAATCTCACAGCTCCATATCTCCACTAGTCACAAACACTTTGAGCGCAAAAAACGACGATAGCAGTGACATCCAAAACATTGAGACTACAGAACAGTCAACCATTATCTACTCACTAGTATCTGAACAATCCGAAACTCAGCTATTTCCAAGTCAAAGTCTCATCCAGAATTCTAAACCTGATGCCTTCGTCCATGACACTTTGAATTATTTCAACCTCATTGGCCACTCGCTTAGTCTATACCTACTTAACGTACAATCAATATGCAACAAAATGATCGACTTAGTTCAGTTTGCTTCAATCTGCCAATCATCAATTATTATGGTAACTCAGGCATGGACTACCCCTAACGTCTCTGATCTAAGTATATCCCTTGATAATTATAATCTGTGTCGTAGTAACAGGCTGCATGGACGTGAAAGGGGTTGTCTTGTATATGTTAACACAAAGTCTCACTTCTGTTTGATACAACAGGCTTACATAAATTACATGACTCAGTGTGGATTGTTATGAGACCTACTGTATCACAATCTTATCTATTCGGTTGCGTATACCAACAGCCTAGCCCATCAATAGAGAATATAGACTTACTGCCAGATATTTTTACACTGGCCTTCTCCCTACCCTTTTACAGGTAAGTTTATTTGTAGAGACTTTAACATGCCTGAAATCTCATGATTCCCCACCAAAGCACCGAAACGCTATGACTTGCTTATGGAAAGTTTAGAGCTTGGTGGTTGGTCACAGTATGTCCGTAGCCCTACCAAATATAAACATATTTTGGATCTAGTTTTTACAAATGAACTTGCCCCATGTACCATACCTACAAGCAATCAATTCTCAGGTAGTGATCACAATCTTATCTATTCGGTTGCGTATACCAACAGCCTAGCCCATCAATAGAGAATATAGACTTACTGCCAGATATTTTTACACTGGCCTTCTCCCTACCCTTTTACAGTAAGTTTATTTGTAGAGACTTTAACATGCCTGAAATCTCATGATTCCCCACCAAAGCACCGAAACGCTATGACTTGCTTATGGAAAGTTTAGAGCTTGGTGGTTGGTCACAGTATGGGC
>JALJAT010000013.1:0-44335 GCA_034768735.1 Schistosoma mekongi
ACATGGCTAACGTGACATATAATGCCGGGTAACGAATGTTGTAATGATAGCTTCCTCCTCGTCTTCCACCTTCCTTGTTTGCTTCAGCCAACCTGAAATCGCAATCGCATTGCTGAAGTTAGTGCTAATGCTTACAAGTAAGCAATCCCATTCCGGACCTCTGCAACTCTGAGAAACGCATCAAAATTTTCAATGTTAACTCATACTACTAATTGGAAGGCAAAAATTCAGGCAGGCAATTTTATGTGGTTTTGGGTGAACTTGAAAGCTGACGACACGACACGTTACATCACACTTCACAAGTTCATTTCAAATCACTACTCACCACATTCAGTCTTCATTTCACATAGTCAGTAACGGATGAGGATGAATTTGTGAAGCATGACAGAAGGTTCTCATCACTTTTGTCGCAGTCGAATGCTGTGACGAACGGCTGCAAATCGTCACGAATTCCAGTGAGGTAAACTATATATTTAAGCATATGAAGAAGAACATGGCTAACGTGACGATTAAAAAATAATGCCGAGGTAACGAATGATTGTAATGAGAGCTTCCCTCTCCTCGTATTCCCCTTCCTTGTTTGATTCATGCCAACCTGAAATCGCAGTCCGGATTGCTGAAGTTAGTTGCTAAGCTTCTACAAGTAGCCCATCCCATTCCGGACCTCTAGCAAATCTGAGAATCCGCTCATGAAATGTTCAATGTTAACTCATACTACTAATTTGGAAGGCAAAAAATTACAGGCAGGCAATTGATGTTGGGTTTGGGTGAACTTGAAAGCTGTCGACACGACACGTTACATCACACTTCACAAGTTCATTTCAAATCACTACTCACCACATTCAGTCTTCAATTTCACATAGTCATTAACGGATGAGGATGAATTTGTGTAGCATGACAAATGTTCTCATCACTTTTGTCGCGTCGAATGCTGTGACGAACGGCTGCAAATCTCACGAATTCCAGTGAGGTAAACTAGATATTTGAGCTATGAGAAAGAACATGGCTGAAGTGACATATAATGCCGAGTAACGAATGTTGTATGATAGCTTCCTCCTCGATCTTCCACCTTCCTTGTTTGCTTCAGCCAAACCTGAAATCGCAGTCGATTGCTGAAGTTAGTGCTAATGCTTACAAGTAAGCAATCCCATTTCCGGACCTCTGCAACTCTGAGAAACGCATCAAAATTTTCAATGTTAACTCATACTACTAATTGGAAGGCAAAAATTCAGGCAGGCAATTTTATGTGGTTTTGGGTGAACTTGAAAGCTGACGACACGACACGTTACATCACACTTCACAAGTTCATTTCAAATCACTACTCACCACATTCAGTCTTCAATTTCACATAGTCAGTAACGGATGAGCATGAATTTGTGAAGCATGACAGAAGGTTCACATCACTTTTGTCGCATTCATATGCGGTGATGAACAGCTGCAAATCGCCACGATTTCCATTGAGCTAATTATTATATTTAAGCATATGAAGAAGAACATGGCTAACGTGACATATAATGCCGAGTAACGAATGTTGTAATGATAGCTTCCTCCTCGTCTTCCACCTTCCTTGTTTGCTTCAGCCAACCTGAAATCGCAGTCGGATTGCTGAAGTTAGTGCTAATGCTTACAAGTAAGCAATCCCATTCCGGACCTCTGCAACTCTGAGAAACGCATCAAAATTTTCAATGTTAACTCATACTACTAATTGGAAGGCAAAAATTCAGGCAGGCAATTTTATGTGGTTTTGGGTGAACTTGAAAGCTGACGACACGACACGTTACATCACACTTCACAAGTTCATTTCAAATCACTACTCACCACATTCAGTCTTCAATTTCACATAGTCAGTAACGGATGAGGATGAATTTGTGAAGCATGACAATAGGTTCTCATCACTTTTGTCGCATTCATATGCGGTGATGAACAGCTGCAAATCGTCACGATTTCCAGTGAGGTAAATATATATTTAAGCATATGAACAAGAACATGGCTAACGTGACATATAATGCCGAGTAACGAATGTTGTAATGATAGCTTCCTCCTCGTCTTCCACCTTCCTTGTTTGCTTCAGCCAACCTGAAATCGCAGTCGGATTGCTGAAGTTAGTGCTAATGCTTACAAGTAAGCAATCCCATTCCGGACCTCTGCAACTCTGAGAAACGCATCAAAATTTTCAATGTTAACTCATACTACTAATTGGAAGGCAAAAATTCAGGCAGGCAATTTTATGTGGTTTTGGGTGAACTTGAAAGCTGACGACACGACACGTTACATCACACTTCACAAGTTCATTTCAAATCACTACTCACCACATTCAGTCTTCAATTTCACATAGTCAGTAACGGATGAGGATGAATTTGTGAAGCATGACAGAAGGTTCTCGTCACTTTTGTCGCAGTCGATATGCTGTGACTGAACTAGCTGCAAATCGTCACGATTTCCAGTGAGGTAATATTATATTTAAGCATATGAAGAAGAACATGGCTAACGTGACATATAATGCCGAGTAACGAATGTTGTAATGATAGCTTCCTCCTCGTCTTCCACCTTCTTTTTGCTTCAGCCAACCTGAAATCGCAATCGCATTGCTGAAGTTAGTGCTAATGCTTACAAGTAAGCAATCCCATTCCGGACCTCTGCAACTCTGAGAAACGCATCAAAATTTTCAATGTTAACTCATACTACTAATTGGAAGGCAAAAATTCAGGCAGGCAATTTTATGTGGTTTTGGGTGAACTTGAAAGCTGACGACACGACACGTTACATCACACTTCACAAGTTCATTTCAAATCACTACTCACCACATTCAGTCTTCAATTTCACATAGTCAGTAACGGATGAGGATGAATTTGTGTAGCATGACAGAAGGTTCTCATCACTTTTGTCGCAGTCGAATGCTGTGACGAACGGCTGCAAATCGTCACGAATTCCAGTGAGGTAAACTATATATTTAAGCATATGAAGAAGAACATGGCTAACGTGACATATAATGCCGAGTAACGAATGTTGTAATGATAGCTTCCTCCTCGTCTTCCACCTTCCTTGTTTGCTTCAGCCAACCTGAAATCGCAGTCGATTGCTGAAGTTAGTGCTAATGCTTACAAGTAAGCAATCCCATTCCGGACCTCTGCAACTCTGAGAAACGCATCAAAATTTTCAATGTTAACTCATACTACTAATTGGAAGGCAAAAATTCAGGCAGGCAATTTTATGTGGTTTTGGGTGAACTTGAAAGCTGACGACACGACACGTTACATCACACTTCACAAGTTCATTTCAAATCACTACTCACCACATTCAGTCTTCAATTTCACATAGTCAGTAACGGATGAGGATGAATTTGTGTAAGCATGACAGAAGGTTCTCATCACTTTTGTCGCAGTCGATATGCTGTGACGAACTGGCTGCAAATCGTCACGATTTCCAGTGAGGTAATATTATATTTAAGCATATGAAGAAGAACATGGCTAACGTGACATATAATGCCGGGTAACGAATGTTGTAATGATAGCTTACTCCTCGTCTTCCACCATTCTATTTTGCTTCAGCCAACCTGAAATCGCAGTCGGATTGCTGAAGTTAGTGCTAATGCTTACAAGTAAGCAATCCCATTCCGGACCTCTGCAACTCTGAGAAACGCATCAAAATTTTCAATGTTAACTCATACTACTAATTGGAAGGCAAAAATTCAGGCAGGCAATTTTATGTGGTTTTGGGTGAACTTGAAAGCTGACGACACGACACGTTACATCACACTTCACAAGTTCATTTCAAATCACTACTCACCACATTCAGTCTTCAATTTCACATAGTCAGTAACGGATGAGGATGAATTTGTGAAGCATGACAGAAGGTTCTCATCACTTTTGTCGCAGTCGAATGCTGTGACGAACGGCTGCAAATCGTCACGAATTCCAGTGAGGTAAATATATATTTAAGCATATGAAGAAGAACATGGCTAACGTGACATATAATGCCGGGTAACGAATGTTGTAATGATAGCTTCCTCCTCGTCTTCCACCTTCCTTTTTGCTTCAGCCAACCTGAAATCGCAGTCGCATTGCTGAAGTTAGTGCTAATGCTTACAAGTAAGCAATCCCATTCCGGACCTCTGCAACTCTGAGAAACGCATCAAAATTTTCAATGTTAACTCATACTACTAATTGGAAGGCAAAAATTCAGGCAGGCAATTTTATGTGGTTTTGGGTGAACTTGAAAGCTGACGACACGACACGTTACATCACACTTCACAAGTTCATTTCAAATCACTACTCACCACATTCAGTCTTCAATTTCACATAGTCAGTAACGGATGAGGATGAATTTGTGAAGCATGACAGAAGGTTCTCATCACTTTTGTCGCAGTCGAATGCTGTGACGAATGGCTGCAAATCGTCACGAATTCCAGTGAGGTAAATATTATATTTAAGCACATGAAGAAGAACATGGCTAACGTGACATATAATGCCGGGTAACGAATGTTGTAATGATAGCTTCCTCCTCGTCTTCCACCTTTCTTCTTTGCTTCAGCCAACCTGAAATCGCAGTCGGATTGCTGAAGTTAGTGCTAATGCTTACAAGTAAGCAATCCCATTCCGGACCTCTGCAACTCTGAGAAACGCATCAAAATTTTCAATGTTAACTCATACTACTAATTGGAAGGCAAAAATTCAGGCAGGCAATTTTATGTGGTTTTGGGTGAACTTGAAAGCTGACGACACGACACGTTACATCACACTTCACAAGTTCATTTCAAATCACTACTCACCACATTCAGTCTTCAATTTCACATAGTCAGTAACGGATGAGGATGAATTTGTGAAGCATGACAGAAGGTTCTCATCACTTTTGTCGCAGTCGAATGCTGTGACGAATGCTGCAAATCGTCACGATTTCCAGTGAGCTAATATATTAATTTAAGCATATGAAGAAGAACATGGCTAACGTGACATATAATGCCGGGTAACGAATGTTGTAATGATAGCTTCCTCCTCGTCTTCCACCTTTCTTCTTTGCTTCAGCCAACCTGAAATCGCATCGCATTGCTGAAGTTAGTGCTAATGCTTACAAGTAAGCAATCCCATTCCGGACCTCTGCAACTCTGAGAAACGCATCAAAATTTTCAATGTTAACTCATACTACTAATTGGAAGGCAAAAATTCAGGCAGGCAATTTTATGTGGTTTTGGGTGAACTTGAAAGCTGACGACACGACACGTTACATCACACTTCACAAGTTCATTTCAAATCACTACTCACCACATTCAGTCTTCAATTTCACATAGTCAGTAACGGATGAGGATGAATTTGTGTAAGCATGACAGAAGGTTCTCATCACTTTTGTCGCAGTCGATATGCTGTGATGAACAGGCTGCAAATCGTCACGATTCCAGTGAGGTAAATATTATATTTAAGCATATGAAGAAGAACATGGCTAACGTGACATATAATGCCGGGTAACGAATGTTGTAATGATAGCTTCCTCCTCGTCTTCCACCTTCCTTGTTTGCTTCAGCCAACCTGAAATCGCAATCGCATTGCTGAAGTTAGTGCTAATGCTTACAAGTAAGCAATCCCATTCCGGACCTCTGCAACTCTGAGAAACGCATCAAAATTTTCAATGTTAACTCATACTACTAATTGGAAGGCAAAAATTCAGGCAGGCAATTTTATGTGGTTTTGGGTGAACTTGAAAGCTGACGACACGACACGTTACATCACACTTCACAAGTTCATTTCAAATCACTACTCACCACATTCAGTCTTCAATTTCACATAGTCAGTAACGGATGAGGATGAATTTGTGTAAGCATGACAGAAGGTTCCCATCACTTTTGTCGCAGTGGAATGCTGTGACAAACGGCTGCAAATCGTCACGATTTCCAGTGAGGTAAATATTATATTTAAGCACATGAACAAGAACATGGCTAACGTGACATATAATGCCGGGTAACGAATGTTGTAATGATAGCTTCCTCCTCGTCTTCCACCTTCCTTGTTTGCTTCAGCCAACCTGAAATCGCAATCGCATTGCTGAAGTTAGTGCTAATGCTTACAAGTAAGCAATCCCATTCCGGACCTCTGCAACTCTGAGAAACGCATCAAAATTTTCAATGTTAACTCATACTACTAATTGGAAGGCAAAAATTCAGGCAGGCAATTTTATGTGGTTTTGGGTGAACTTGAAAGCTGACGACACGACACGTTACATCACACTTCACAAGTTCATTTCAAATCACTACTCACCACATTCAGTCTTCAATTTCACATAGTCAGTAACGGATGAGGATGAATTTGTGTAGCATGACAGAAGGTTCTCATCACTTTTGTCGCAGTCGAATGCTGTGACGAATGGCTGCAAATCGTCACGATTTCCATTGAGCTAATTATTATATTTACGCATATGAAGAAGAACATGGCTAACGTGACATATAATGCCGGGTAACGAATGTTGTAATTATAGCTTCCTCCTCGTCTTCCACCTTTCTTCTTTGCTTTAGCCAACCTGAAATCTCAATCGCATTGCTGAAGTTAGTGCTAATGCTTACAAGTAAGCAATCCCATTCCGGACCTCTGCAACTCTGAGAAACGCATCAAAATTTTCAATGTTAACTCATACTACTAATTGGAAGGCAAAAATTCAGGCAGGCAATTTTATGTGGTTTTGGGTGAACTTGAAAGCTGACGACACGACACGTTACATCACACTTCACAAGTTCATTTCAAATCACTACTCACCACATTCAGTCTTCAATTTCACATAGTCAGTAACGGATGAGGATGAATTTGTGAAGCATGACAGAAGGTTCTCATCACTTTTGTCGCAGTCGAATGCTGTGACGAATGGCTGCAAATCGTCACGAATTCCAGTGAGGTAAACTATATATTTAAGCATATGAAGAAGAACATGGCTAACGTGACATATAATGCCGGGTAACGAATGTTGTAATGATAGCTTCCTCCTCGTCTTCCACCTTCCTTGTTTGCTTCAGCCAACCTGAAATCGCAGTCGGATTGCTGAAGTTAGTGCTAATGCTTACAAGTAAGCAATCCCATTCCGGACCTCTGCAACTCTGAGAAACGCATCAAAATTTTCAATGTTAACTCATACTACTAATTGGAAGGCAAAAATTCAGGCAGGCAATTTTATGTGGTTTTGGGTGAACTTGAAAGCTGACGACACGACACGTTACATCACACTTCACAAGTTCATTTCAAATCACTACTCACCACATTCAGTCTTCAATTTCACATAGTCAGTAACGGATGAGGATGAATTTGTGAAGCATGACAGAAGGTTCTCATCACTTTTGTCGCAGTCGAATGCTGTGACGAATGCTGCAAATCGTCACGAATTCCAGTGAGGTAATATATTAATTTAAGCATATGAAGAAGAACATGGCTAACGTGACATATAATGCCGGGTAACGAATGTTGTAATGAGAGCTTCCTCCTCGTCTTCCACCTTCCTTGTTTGCTTCAGCCAACCTGAAATCGCAGTCGGATTGCTGAAGTTAGTGCTAATGCTTACAAGTAAGCAATCCCATTCCGGACCTCTACAAATCTGAGAAACGCATCAAAATTTTCAATGTTAACTCATACTACTAATTGGAAGGCAAAAATTCAGGCAGGCAATTTTATGTGGTTTTGGGTGAACTTGAAAGCTGACGACACGACACGTTACATCACACTTCACAAGTTCATTTCAAATCACTACTCACCACATTCAGTCTTCAATTTCACATAGTCAGTAACGGATGAGGATGAATTTGTGTAGCATGACAGAAGGTTCTCATCACTTTTGTCGCAGTCGAATGCTGTGACGAACGGCTGCAAATCGTCACGAATTCCAGTGAGGTAATATTATATTTAAGCATATGAAGAAGAACATGGCTAACGTGACATATAATGCCGGGTAACGAATGTTGTAATGATAGCTTCCTCCTCGTCTTCCACCTTTCTTCTTTGCTTCAGCCAACCTGAAATCGCAATCGCATTGCTGAAGTTAGTGCTAATGCTTACAAGTAAGCAATCCCATTCCGGACCTCTGCAACTCTGAGAAACGCATCAAAATTTTCAATGTTAACTCATACTACTAATTGGAAGGCAAAAATTCAGGCAGGCAATTTTATGTGGTTTTGGGTGAACTTGAAAGCTGACGACACGACACGTTACATCACACTTCACAAGTTCATTTCAAATCACTACTCACCACATTCAGTCTTCAATTTCACATAGTCAGTAACGGATGAGGATGAATTTGTGAAGCATGACAGAAGGTTCTCATCACTTTTGTCGCAGTCGAATGCTGTGACGAATGGCTGCAAATCGTCACGATTCCAGTGAGGTAATAATTATATTTAAGCATATGAAGAAGAACATGGCTAACGTGACATATAATGCCGGGTAACGAATGTTGTAATGATAGCTTCCTCCTCGTCTTCCACCTTTCTTCTTTGCTTCAGCCAACCTGAAATCGCAGTCGGATTGCTGAAGTTAGTGCTAATGCTTACAAGTAAGCAATCCCATTCCGGACCTCTGCAACTCTGAGAAACGCATCAAAATTTTCAATGTTAACTCATACTACTAATTGGAAGGCAAAAATTCAGGCAGGCAATTTATGTGGTTTTGGGTGAACTTGAAAGCTGACGACACGACACGTTACATCACACTTCACAAGTTCATTTCAAATCACTACTCACCACATTCAGTCTTCAATTTCACATAGTCAGTAACGGATGAGGATGAATTTGTGAAGCATGACAGAAGGTTCTCATCACTTTTGTCGCAGTCGAATGCTGTGACGAATGGCTGCAAATCGTCACGAATTCCAGTGAGGTATATAATTAATTTAAGCATATGAAGAAGAACATGGCTAACGTGACATATAATGCCGGGTAACGAATGTTGTAATGATAGCTTCCTCCTCGTCTTCCACCTTCCTTGTTTGCTTCAGCCAACCTGAAATCGCAATCGCATTGCTGAAGTTAGTGCTAATGCTTGCAAGTAAGCAAACCCATTCCGGACCTCTGCAACTCTGAGAAACGCATCAAAATTTTCAATGTTAACTCATACTACTAATTGGAAGGCAAAAATTCAGGCAGCAAATTCTATGTGGTTTTGGGTGAACTTGAAAGCTGACGACACGACACGTTACATCACACTTCACAAGTTCATTTCAAATCACTACTCACCACATTCAGTCTTCAATTTCACATAGTCAGTAACGGATGAGGATGAATTTGTGAAGCATAACAGAATGTTCTCATCAATTATATCGCAGTCGAATGCTGTGACGAATGTCTGCAAATCGTCACGATTTCGTGTGAGGTATATAATTAATTTAAGCATATAAAGAAGAACATGGCTAACGTGACATATAATGCCGGGTAACGAATGTTGTAATGATAGCTTCCTCCTCGTCTTCCACCTTTCTTCTTTGCTTCAGCCAACCTGAAATCGCAATCGCATTGCTGAAGTTAGTGCTAATGCTTACAAGTAAGCAATCCCATTCCGGACCTCTGCAACTCTGAGAAACGCATCAAAATTTTCAATGTTAACTCATACTACTAATTGGAAGGCAAAAATTCAGGCAGGCAATTTTATGTGGTTTTGGGTGAACTTGAAAGCTGACGACACGACACGTTACATCACACTTCACAAGTTCATTTCAAATCACTACTCACCACATTCAGTCTTCAATTTCACATAGTCAGTAACGGATGAGGATGAATTTGTGAAGCATGACAGAAGGTTCTCATCACTTTTGTCGCAGTCGAATGCTGTGACGAATGGCTGCAAATCGTCACGAATTCCAGTGAGGTATATAATTAATTTAAGCATATGAAGAAGAACATGGCTAACGTGACATATAATGCCGTGTAACGAATGTTGTAATGATAGCTTCCTCCTCGTCTTCCACCTTTCTTCTTTGCTTAAGCCAACCTGAAATCTCAATCGCATTGCTGAAGTTAGTGCTAATGCTTACAAGTAAGCAATCCCATTCCGGACCTCTGCAACTCTGAGAAACGCATCAAAATTTTCAATGTTAACTCATACTACTAATTGGAAGGCAAAAATTCAGGCAGGCAATTTTATGTGGTTTTGGGTGAACTTGAAAGCTGACGACACGACACGTTACATCACACTTCACAAGTTCATTTCAAATCACTACTCACCACATTCAGTCTTCAATTTCACATAGTCAGTAACGGATGAGGATGAATTTGTGAAGCATGACAGAAGTTTCTCATCATTTTTCTTGCAATTGATGGCTGTTACGAACAGCTGCAAATCGTTACGATTTCCAGTGAGGTATATAATTAATTTAAGCATATGAACAAGAACATAGCGATCGTGAAATATAATGCCGGGTAACGAATGTTGTAATGATAGCTTCCTCCTCGTCTCCCACATTCCTTGTTTGCTTCAGTCAACCTGAAATCGCAATCGCATTGCTGAAGTTAGTGCTAATGCTTACAAGTAAGCAATCCCATTCCGGACCTCTGCAACTCTGAGAAACGCATCAAATTTTTCAGTGTTAACTCATACTACTAATTGGAAGGCAAAATTTCAGGCAGGCAATTTTATGTGGTTTTGGGTGAACTTGAAAGCTGACGACACGACACGTTACATCACACTTCACAAGTTCATTTCAAATCACTACTCACCACATTCAGTCTTCAATTTCACACAGTCAGTAACTGATGAAGAAAAATTTATGAAGAATGACAATATGTTCTCATTACAATTGTTGCAATTGATGGCTGTGACGAACAGCTGCAAATCGACACGATTTCCAGTTAGGTAAATAATAAATTTAGGCACATGAACAAGAACATGGCTAACGTGACATATAATGCCGTGTAACGAATGTTGTAATGATAGCTTCCTCCTCGTCTTCCACCTTCATTGTTTGCTTTAGCCAACCTGAAATCGCAATCGCATTGCTGAAGATAGTGCAAATTCTTACAACTAAGCAATCACATTCCGGACCTCTGCAACTCTGAGAAACTCATGAAAATTTTTAATGTTAACTCATACTACTAATTGGAAGGCAAAATTTCAGGCAGGCAATTCTATGTGGTTTTAGGTGAACTTGAAAGCTGACGACACGACACGTTACATCACACTTCACAAGTTCATTTCAATTCACTACTCACCACATTCAGTCTTAAATTTCACAGAGTCAGTAACGGATGAGGATGAATTTGTGAAGCATGACAGAAGGTTCTCATCACTTTTGTCGCAGTCGAATGCTGTGACCAACGGCCCCAAATCGTCACGAAATCCAGTGAGGTATATAATTAATTTAAGCATATGAACAAGAACATGGCTAACGTGACATATAATGCCGGGTAACGAATGTTTTTATATAATAGCTTCCTCCTCGTCTCCCACCTTCCTTGTTTGCTTCAGCCAACCTGAAATCGCAATCGCATTGCTGGAGTTAGTGCTAATGCTTACAAGTAAGCAATCCCATTCCGGACCTCTGCAACTCTGAGAAACGCATCAAAATTTTCAATGTTAACTCATACTACTAATTGGAATGCAAAAATTCAGGCAGGCAATTTTATGTGGTTTTGGGTGAACTTGAAAGCTGACGACACGACACGTTACATCACACTTCACAAGTTCATTTCAAGTCACTACTCACCACATTCAGTCATCAATTTCAAATAGTCAGTAACGGATTAGGATGAATTTGTGAAGAATGACAGAAGGTTCTCATCACTTTTGTCGCAGTCTACTGCTGTGACGAACGGCTGCAAATCGTCACGAATTCCAGTGAGGTATATAATTAATTTAAGCATATGAAGAAGAACATGGCTAACGTGACATATAATGCCGAGTAACGAATGTTGTAATGATAGCTTCCTCCTCGTCTTCCACCTTCATTGTTTGCTTCAGCCAACCTGAAATCGCAATCGCATTGCTGAAGATAGTGCAAATTCTTACAAGTAAGCAATCCCATTCCGGACCTCTGCAACTCTGAGAAACGCATCAAAATTTTCAATGTTAACTCATACTACTAATTGGAAGGCAAAAATTCAGGCAGGCAATTTTATGTGGTTTTGGGTGAACTTGAAAGCTGACGACACGACACGTTACATCACACTTCACAAGTTCATTTCAAATCACTACTCACCACATTCAGTCTTCAATTTCACATAGTCAGTAACGGATAAGGATGAATTTGTGAAGCATGACAGAAGGTTCTCATCACTTTTGTCGCAGTCGAATGCTGTGACGAACGGCCCCAAATCGTCACAAAATCCAGTGACGTAAATAATTAATTTAAGCATATGAACAAGAACATGGCTAACGTGACATATAATGCCGAGTAACGAATGTTGTAATGATAGCTTCCTCCTCGTCTTCCACCTTCATTGTTTGCTTCAGCCAACCTGAAATCTCAATCGCATTGCTGAAGATAGTGCAAATTCTTACAACTAAGCAATCCCATTCCGGACCTCTGCAACTCTGAGAAACGCATCAAAATTTTCAATGTTAACTCATACTACTAATTGGAAGGCAAAATTTCAGGCAGGCAATTTTATGTGGTTTTGGGTGAACTTGAAAGCTGACGACACGACACGTTACATCACACTTCACAAGTTCATTTCAAATCACTACTCACCACATTCAGTCTTCAATTTCACATAATCAGTAACGGATTAGGATGAATTTGTGAAGCATGACAGAAGGTTCTCATCACTTTTGTCGCAGTCGACTGCTGTGACGAACGGCTGCAAATCGTCACGATTTCCAGTGAGGTAAATTATATATTTAGGCATATGTGCAGGAACATATGTGTCTTTATGTTTTCGATATGTTTTTAAATCTCCAATTTGTGAATTACTTATGTTGTACTCTGAGTTATTTTGCCTTTTTTCTGTGGCTTATTTTGTGTATTTTTTGCTTGTCCTTCGCTCATTTTTCGATTTCTTTGGATTGTTTGATTCTTTTGTGTGCTTGTTGCCTACCTCGATTATCTTTTTTAATGGTACATTTATAATTTATTTCCGAATACAATCTTTGTTCGATAAATCCATAAACCCTTTTTTAGGACTTCATTTCTTTTTGTTTTGGTTTAATTTGGACCTTTCTGGAACCGGTCCTTTTGTATCTTTAGCACCCTTCGTCTGATCGTTTTGCTTACCTTAACAGTTCTTTAATAAGGACTCCTTTGTACTTTGTTTGGTTTTCAACGTTCGGAAATTGTTGAGTGCTGTTCTGATTTCGTTTTAGTTTGCTACTTATTGGTCATTCTCGCTCGTCTATTTTGAATCATATGTTGGCTTATGACTTTATGGCGTCAAAATTTTTAATTGAAACTCAAAGCAAGAAGAGAATACCTCCTGTTACATATAATGATGCTGATAACATTGGTTGTGGTGTGCTTTATGTGATAAAGTTTATAATGTCAGTGTTAATTATTCATTCCTATAGTAATCCTAGTGTTGCTATGTTTAAGTTAGATAAAGCCTTAATTAAGAAGAGACAGATAGAAAAAAGATTAGACTTAGAAAGTAAACTGAAGTTACTAGATGTGCAAGAAGAAACCGAACTTCCGAAATAAAAATGTATTGCTTGTGAATCAGAAGAAGAATCGCTCCCTATTAAGGATCTTGAAGTGAAACCTAAGGTCGAAGACTACTTTGATGTTAATACTTACAATGAGTGTTTGGCTACAAAGCCTGATCACCTGGATGATGGTCCAGGTCGTGATATAAACAAGGATTTAAGCCTTGTCATCAACAGTATTGGCTTGCCCCGGATTGACATTAAGTATTACGAAGGACAACCAAGTCAGTATCATAGTTTTATTAATCAGTTCCAAAGCGTAATAGAGACCAAGTTAACTAATAAAGATCAAATGTTGGCTCATTTAATATATTATTGTAAAGGACGAGCAAAGTCAGCTATCGAAGCTTGCGTGTCACTTCCTTCTACGATAGGGCTAGGCAAATCCTGTATGATTTATTTGGTCAAAAACACTTGGTTGCACGTGCTCTGATAGACGACTTGCTCAACCATAAGACAGTGCGACACTGTCTGCATTTTAATGGTAATAGCAGCTCTGTTCATTTTGCTCGGGAGATGAGTTCTTCGCATGTTCATTTCGGCGTTATTCCTGTTAGAGTATGTGGTCCTTAAGGAAGTATAGAATTTTATGCTTTCTTAGATAGTGGTTCTCATACATCCCTTATATCTGAAGAAACTGTTCATCGCTTATGTATGGAAGGTAAGGTTTCTTCGATAAATGTGACTACTATAAATGGAACTTCTGTTCACGAGTGTCTAGAAGTGAGTATAGAATTGTTCTCTTTAGACGGCAAAGGGTCTGTCCAAAATAGTAAAGCTTATACCATCAAGAAACTACCATTAAGTCATGCAGGCTCTCTTACTCAACAACAGCTGGAAAAATGGAAACACCTGAGGAATGTACAATTCCCTCAATTGCAAGACAAGACTATGAGCATTCTTATTGGGTGTAATGTTCTGGATGCATACTGGGTTTTGGAGCAAAGATTGGAAGATAAAAAACGTCCATTTGGTAAAGAAAACCAATCTGGGTTGGATGGTACTTTGTCCGAAGAACCCAAGTAGATTAGCAAGTAGAGTTGAGTGGTGTCGATGTACGTGTAGTTCAGATATTTCGGATGACTTGGAAAGGTTGTACAATCATGAATTCAGTGATGTGGACGATCTGCACAAGCAGCATTCTGTCGAAGATAAGAAGGCTCTAAGTATTGTTGAGAGTTCAACCAGCTTAGTGGATAGTCACTTCCAGGTTGGGTTACCTTGGAAACGTAGGAGACCCGAACTGCCAAAAAACTATGAGATGGATAGCCGCAGATTAAAATGTTTACGTAGACAGTTTGCCAGAGACTGCCATCTTCTAGAAAAATACAGGCTTGTTATGAACAGACATTTAAGTAAAGGTTATATTGTTGGAGTTGACAAGTGAAGTTTAAACTCAGAAGGAGTTTGCTGGTATATTCCACACCATCCTGTTATTAATCCTAGGAAGCCAGAAAAGTTGAGAATTGCATTTGACTGTGCTGCGAAGTATCAAAATTTGTCCCTCGATGAACAGCTTTTGCGTGGTCCGAATATAGTTAGTAGTTTGATAGGGGTGCTTCCACGGTTCAGACTAGGTAAAATAGCGCTTGCAGCTGACATCGAAGAAATGTTTCTGCAAGACAAGATCCCAGAAGTCGACAGAGGAGCGTTTCGATTGTTGTGGTGGAAGGACAGCGACACTGAACAAAAAGTATTTGAGTATTGTTTGACTGTCCATCCGTTTGATGCAGTGTCATCTCTGTTCTGTGCTAATTTTGCCCTCAGGAGGACTGTAGGCGTGTTTTGTCAAGATTCGATGGAAAATATTCGGATAGTTGTAGACAAAAACCTCTATGTTGACGATTAGTGAGGTTCTACTGATAGCGTTCGTGACGCTGTGACATTAGCTGGACAACTAGGCTCCGTTCTCTAGAAGGGTGGCTTTAGACTTACTCAGTGGATAAGCAACTGCCTTCAAGTCATTGAATCCATTCTACTAGAAGAGCGAGCTGATGCGATGAAGCCAATTTACTTTGAAAAGCTCCCCATAGAGCGTACATTGGGGTTATTCTGGAATACTATGCACGATTCCTTTACCTTCAGAGTCAACATACCGAAAAGAGCTGTCACCAGACGGGGTATCCTTTCTAGTATAGCATCACTTTATGACCCTTTAGGATTGCTGGCTCCGATAATATTACCCGCGAAACAGTTACTACAACGGCTGAGTAAATCAGGTTTAGGATGGGTAGTAGAGATTCCTGAGAACAAATAACCTATTGGTTCTAATTTGTAAATCACATCCAAAAAGTAGAGAATATTTCTTTTCCACGATGTATTCTAGCACCCAAAATGCATCATACGCTTATTGAACTTTACATTTTTAGCGATGCTTCAGAAGTTGGGTATGGAGCTGTAGCGTATTCTCGATGTTATGTTGCCGGTGAGGAGGCGAGCTGTCGATTAGTCTTAGCAAAGGCAAGAGTAGCGCCCCTCAAGGTTCAGACCATACCACGTTTGGAGCTTACAGCTGTTTTTTTTTCAGCCCGTATCGGTTCACAGTTGCAGACTGAATTGGACGCAGAGTTTTCGGATATAGTCTTCTGGACGGACTCTATGATTGTGTTAAATTACATCAGAAATGAGAGCAGTCAGCTTAAGACCTTTGTAGCTAATCGAGTCTCGACGATTCACAGTCTTACCAAGGTGAATCAGTGGCGGTATGTACCTTCAAAGCAGAACGTAGCTGACTATGTATCCAGAGGTATACTGTTCAGTGAAAGTGACATTAAAATTTGGAGTGAATGTCCTCATTTCTTGAAGAGGTCTAAAGAGTATTGGCTAGCTACTGACGTTGAGTGTATTACACCACAATTAGAATTAAAACAATCGGTTGTTGTACATTTGGTGGTTGACGAACCTGGCTTTCATCGACTTGTAAGTTACTTTTCAGACTGGGAACGGTTACTTAAGGCTTAGGCGTGGTTATCTAGGTACAAGTGTTACATGTTGATGACATATCGTAGAAGAACGGATATACACTTGCGTTTAAGTTTACTTAATGTGAAAGAGATGGACTTAGCTTGCATAGATTTAATTCGGTTTGTTCAAGGCAGAGTGTTTGTGAAAGACATCAGAATACTATAGTCGTCTGGGAATAATTTGGAAATGAAAGCCATCGCATCTCCTTTACACAAATTGAGTCCTATATTAGTAGACGGACTATTGTGTGTGGGTGGTTGGCTCCAGGGAAATGCGTGGTCTGAGACTAGGAAACATCCGGTTATACTCCCATCAAAGCGTCCAGTTACGGATTTGATTTTACAACACTACCATATGTCTGAAGGGCATGTGGGTTCCACCCAGGTGTTGGCAGCTACACGCGAAAGGTTTCGGGTATTAAGAGGTGGTGCAGCTGTGAGTAGAGTAGTTGGAAATTGCATCCAATGTCGAAAGAGGGAAGCTGGGCCTGCACAACAAATAATGGCACCCTTGCCACTAGTCAGAGTGGCGGATGATATTTTTCCATTCTTATCAGTGGGTGTCGACTATTTTGGACCCCTCACGGTGAAGCAAGGCAGAAGTATTCAAAAACGCTACGGATGTACATTCGCATGTTTGAAAATGAGGGCTATACATCTAAAAGTGACAACCTCCTTTACTACGGATTCGTTTATTATGGCATTGATGAGGTTCATAGGTAGGAAGAGATACCCGCAAGAGATATTCAGTGACAATGGAACTAATTTGGTTGGGGCCAAGCATGAATTAGAGAACTCTCTCCAGAATTGGAAACAAGGTCGCATCCATGCGAAACTACTTGTAAAAGGCATCGATTGGCACTTTAGCCCCCTGGCTGCCAGTCACCGGGGTGGAGTTTGGGAACGTATCATTCGGTCGGTCGTAGAGTGCTAACCGTCCTTTGTCTGATCGTTTGGCTTACCGTAACACTTTAAATATAGTACCACGTTTTGCAGCAATAAATTGTGTTACTGGATATCCTGTTGCAAATTCGTGCGTGACTTAAGAACCAGCTGGCCACATACAGAAACGATGTTAACTTGCTAACATTTCCGGTAGTTTTGGTCTTTACAGGCAGACACACACATTCTATGCTGATGTCTGTCAATTTCCTATGAACGAGAGTGGTATAATCTTTGACGTCCTATTTGGTCTCTCTACTAGACTAATCCCCTGAGGATATTACGTTGTTGCTTGATTTTGAGTAACTCATGCAGTTTTCGTATCAGTACATTAGAAATTTAACCTATAGTAGGGGTGTGATCCAGTGGTCAAATAATGTCCATCTTATTGATCATGCATCTATCTTATCACATGGTATCACATCACACTATTTTGTAGATTGGCCAACCACTACCAACATGTATTTGTCTCCTTCTTTGACCTGTGTAACGGCCTAATATTACCTATGCTTACTACTTCAGTCAGTAATCTACTTTTTGTTCTCACTGGTGGCGCTCGTTTTTATTTAGTCAGCTGTTTAATCTGACTAGGAACCAGGTAGATACCATCAAAAAATTCGGAATCGCTACAATCGCGGTGAAGGCCAATTACTTGGTTCTAAAATGTTACTTCATCTCATGGAGGGAGATATTTTCCCTTCGATCTTTACTAAATCACTTAGGGATTAAGCGGAGGCCTTGTTTATGCTCCACGATTCTACGGAAAATAATTAGATCATCAAGTCACACACAAGGCAAACGGTTGGGACCAAATCTTTCAAAATTAGTTTCACCTACCTTCAAAATGTTTCCGGGTAAGTTTGTTAGTCCAGTCAGTGTAGTTTAAACAAAGAATACCGATTCAGTCCTCTACCTGCAAATACCCCGTGGTTAAGTCAATATTTGAAACCCTTGATGCGCAGGATAATGCTTAAGTAGTGTCATCAGTAGACTGTAAGGAGAGGGGATTATTTATTGTTACAGCATTCAGCTTACAGTAATCCACACAGAGTCGCAACCTTAAGTTGTTCCATTACCAGGACAATATATAACCAGGAGGAAGGGGATTTGATGGTGTGGTTATTCCCTTATTCAACATTTCGTATATCAAACTGTCCAGTTCAGAAAGATATTCAGTCAGTATCCGCTTCCATTTTTGTAGCAAATTAGCTTGACTAGTTAAAAGTTCACTTCAAACCTTAAGCATACGACAAAACAATTAAGCTCCAGTACTAATTTACTTCCTTATTCTGCATAGGGATTATATTTCGTACTAGTTTATATTGAACGTTGAGAAGTATTCGCGTGTTTGAATAACTGGAACCGGGTTCCACTGCCTCCTGCCCACGCCACTGAATAAAGACCTATTCCCAAAATAGTCTGGTTTCTTCTGTCACTACATCGGGATATACCTAGGCGCTTAATCTTCATTGTTGAAGCGGTGCACTGTCTCCTTCGTCAATATAATACGTGCCTAAATCTTTAGGTGTCTATGAGACAACGTGAGTACTGTCCCCTAATGTATGGTAGATTGTAAAATAATGATCATTTGAGATACCTAGTAATGCCTTTTCCATTGACATGCCTCTAATATAGTTGACAGTAAGTCGCAACCTATTACCTATTTCATTTTGCCCAAAATGTATCTCGATACTTAGCAGATTTATTTCATTGTTTTCTGTCTATATAAACCTTATGACTTGTCAGTGACCATATCCAATCGTTGGGTATCTTCAAATATATAACATGTAAACCAAAAGCTTCTTGTTTTATCTTGCCACAAACTTCCACTGACCCAATTGTTTCTGACGAGGCTCTAGTAGAGGTTCGTAAATACGGGGCAGTATCGGTTGACTTGACTACTCCATTAGACAGAGAAATGCAAGCAACACCGGTGTCCACTAACCTGATATCGTTTTGCTCCATATACCTGTTTGGACAGCGGGAAATTCGTTATTTATAAAAGTACTGTTCATCATATCGTGCGGACCAAAACCAGACTAACCTCATAACTGACCTACAAAGCTTCAATTTATTCTTTGAGCTGCGTATAATCGTGGAAAAGGAACAGTTTAACCTAAGATGAAGCTGACCAATCTAGTATCAAAAAGCCCCATGATTTTAAATATTACCAGGCGCAAGAGGCGGTTTCACTTGATCAGTGAATATATGACCCTCATATATTCCCACATAAAACCACCCATTTGTTTGTAGCTTTCCTTCATTTTTCAACATGTACATTTAAGTCTAAGTGTTAAGCCCCCTTTAATATCAACCACCAAACTGGTTTGTATTATTTGAAGATTTAGGAATATAATAATTGTTACTTCAATGTAAGACGGCTAAAGATTGCAAGTACGCAACCAGAAGAAATGGTTATTTTAACGGTTACACAATAGATGATCATGGAAGATGCAAAAAACGCGATAGTACAGCTTCTTAAGGTACGCATAGAAGGCTTATATCTAGTAACTGTAGATGAGATAGTCCATGGCTGCGGACATCCGAACCATAATAATAAGTATAAAGCAAGGTGCCTGATCGTATCACCAAATAATGGGTTACACACCTGATAACTCATAATCATCAGGGTGTTGAGGACCACCCAAGAGCTACATCAATGCTGACATGCTTTAAAACAAGAGTATGGGGTGTGTACATGGAATACTGATAAGAGGATACTCACCTAAAATGATAGTCTTGAAGGTGAAGAATGAAGACTTGGAATTATCCTTCTAACCATGTGAGGATTAATTTTTATGCTCCATTTATAGTGAGGGCAGGCAAATGGACACGTAGGAGATATAATTGTTTGATCACACTTCTCAATATCAAAGAATTTATTTGTCAACAGATGTACCAACGCATACGTTTATCTAAAAATCTTTGTGGTTCATAAATCACAGAAGACTGTTGAAAGCAGTACTCGGTGCCGCTTTTGTGTCAACGTAGTAGGAATTCATTAGGAAATACAATGGTGTTCCAAGAATCTTGATGAAATGATTCACTACGAGCCGAGGCTAGTGATTAGTAAGTGGAAAATTAGTCTTCCATTCACCAGTAATCGTTAAAGTCTATGAACAGAGCCTACAGGAGTTGCAAAGCAAGTCCTAAATCCAGTGATCAAAGCACAGAGTTTGATGTTCAATAAACTTCTCCGAGTAAGGAGGAAAGTGAACTTTAAGTGATGGAACATTGCAGTGTTGTAGACAGTGTCAATAAATTCAATCTTTGTAACACGCGGCAAACTACCTGTACTAAGTTATAACAGAGGAATTCAGGCAGTTGCCTCCCAAGGTATGCTTCTATCTGCAGGCGAACAAAGAACTTAGAAAGTGCGTTTGGAAATGGCTGAAGAAAGACACTGAATCTGTAAACAGGTGATAAGTGACGTTTACTATACATAATTTACTGACTGAATATATTGCACCTGCAGTTGATAAATCGATGTCGACGCATTGGCCACTTGGAAAAGTAACAAATGTTTACAATGGTTGAAATGGAAATTTGAGATCTGTAAAAGTGAAAAATATAAATAACTGGTTAACTAAAGTCAGGCATTTGTAATAGTTTTAGAGTTCTGATGCTAGAAACTACAGTGTCCATGGGGTAGATGAACTCTTAGCTGCACAGAATAAGTTAGATTGAGACGAAATACACCGAATAGGTTGGAATGTCAGGTGCTCCGATTTCGGTGTAGTTAGAGGGGATGAACAGTAATATTTAAGCATACTGTTGTAAGTTATGGAGTTCAACTGTGACCATAACAACATACATATGTATTACATGAAGAATAATAATTGGACATGCGTAATTCAGCTTGACTGTTTGGACAGTCTTGTTATCAAAAATTCAAGTTCTTTATACACTATTGGTCAGCTTGATTGCATCAGTATACGAGGTTAAAGCCAAAATTTTTTAGTCGAGAACCAGAGGTTCCTCTGATAACTGTTCTAGTTCCCATGTTTAGTTTTGTTAATACACCAATGATTATTGAGACTAGGGGGGTTGGATTTAGACCTCTGCTCTGGCGCGAACTTCGAAGGTCAGAGATCTTAACGGTAGGCTATACGTTGGTTGATATGCCTCTTTTTATTTGTTCACCTGAACAGAGATGGAAAATAAAGTTAGATTCATACAATTTCAACCTAGAAGCTCATCTGATTTAGTAATAATTTTATCTCATCTTCCGTAAGTTTTAATTCTCTAATGTTTTATTTTTATTAATAGTTTGCGAATCGTGATGTATAAATGTTGGCAGTACAAGGGGTAGCATACTTTTCGATATGATTACCTAGAAAATACCATAAGATGTTTGTGACGCTAGACCAACCTCAGATATTGCGCCAGCTTATTATTTTCGAGGTGTGTGAAGAGCTAGCCAAGTAGTTAATATTTTTCAGAGCTATGTTAAACAGTCTAGCGAATGCCTAAAATTTATCTGTCACGCTCATCTTTGTTGGTAGCTTGTTCTAAATCTGCCCATACTTAAACAAATAAAATTTCGTTGGAGCTTTTATTAACCACTTGGTTGGTGAGGCTCTTCACACACGTAATATCTGAGGTTGGTCTGGCGTCACAAACATATTGTGATATTTTCTAGGTAATCATATCAAAAAAGTACTAAACATTACCTTGGCAATGATCCTATGCTACCTCTCCTACTGCCAACGTTTATATATCATGATTCTCAAACTAATAATGAAAATAAAACATCAGAGAATTAGAACCTTTGTAATATGGAAAAAATTATTAGTTACCACACTTTGAACCTTTTCTAGTAGCTCGTCCTCTCGTTATACAGGTTCTAGCTACTTGTATGCAGTATTTAATCTCCTCCTGGTCAAACATAGCGTTGAATGGACGGACAAGAGTTAATGATCGTCGCTATTGAGAGAAGGCTGCGATTCGAGTACGATATTCCAATAAATAAACTTCGTTACTCCAATGACTAACATTGACTAATTACAAGCACCATATATATATCAAAGGTCAGAACGAAGATTAGGCGGAATATTTACTAACGAAGCAACTGTCGAACGTGAGGTCGAAAGTTAAAAATCAAAATTGTAACAAGTTAAATCAATGTGTTCAATAAAAATATAAATGCAACAACCAAACAATGTATAACGTTCTGATAACAGTTCAGTGCTTACACACAGAAAAGTCAAGTTGATATTTGTCGTTAACGTACAGTAATCGAACACAACACATTGTCACTACAATAGTATACTAGGTCAAGAAGCTTTTAGTGTCAACATGGCTGTGAGCTCTACGTATTGATTAAAGGCCCGGCAGCTGCTGCACAGAGACGCAGTGGTTTTCAAATCCTCACTGACGACGGTTGCTTGATCACTTTTGGTCTGATCAACAAGGTCCTTAACGTCATCCATTACGTATATATTTGTGCCTAAGTATCCAATATCTACCCTAATACCTTTGTGGGGAGACATTCACTAGCATTTTCCAAATACTAGACCAGTCTTCCTGTTTGCAGATCCTCGTGAAGCGGTGAATATTTCCTTTCGTTGTACGTGGGTCTCTATATCTGTGTTGTCGGTGTACACCAGAGATGTAATTAGACGAGTTTATGGAACAACAGAAGTTGTCGGTGGTGTTGTACTTGCTACTTGTTCTGGTATTGTACAAGACATTAGAAATGTCATACTGCTTAGTCTTATGGTATTTCACTTATTTTGTGGTGAAACTAAACTACACCGCTGACCTTGAAATGACCAATGAGAACCAAGTTATTACTTTTAAGGGTGCGCGCGCATTTAAGTTCAAGATGCTTACTTTGGATCGGCTTATTGCAATGTTTAGTGAGGACAATATTATTTCTAATCTACAAGCTTTTGGACTACTTCGGAGAGAGTTAATTTGTTATTGTGGCCTTAATATGACTCAAATACCGTACAGAGACAGTCGGGATGGAGTAACGTTTCGATGCAATAGCTGTTGGCGAAGAAAGTCAATAACAACAGGCAGTTTTTCTAGTAAATCCAAACTAACACTGCTGCAAACCTGCATGTTAGTTGTCTTGTGGAATATGCAGTTGCCTGTTACTCTGGCATCGTCTCTTACAGATGTGAGAGAAGTATCAGCGGTGCAATTGTATCAACACTGCAGAGACGTATGCTCAGAAATGATGTTGCGGTTGAATCTATCACTCGGAGGCGTCGGAAAAATAGTTGAAATAGATGAATCGGCCATCAGAAAGAGAAAATATAATAGAGGAAGATCTGTAAAAACCGAATGGGTAAGTAATAATTACTTTATACTTACTGGTAGGTTCTTGGTATTTATGACCGAACATTAGGAAAGGGACATTTCCAGTATGTCCCAAACCGAAATGCAAGAACCCTAATACCAATAATCCAAACGTATGTTCAACCAAGATCCATCATTTATACTGACGACTGGAAAGCATATCGTCCTCTCCGTAGACTCGGATATGCTCACCATGTCGTAGTTCACCACAGACATCTTGTGGACCCAAGTACTGGTGTTCACACACAAAACATTGAGGGATACTGGTCTCGTCTAAAGGAGTTTCTTCGACCTTTAAAGGTTCTAGAAACAACATGATTTGGAGCCATATAGATGAATTCTTATATTGTTCATATTTTGAATTTAAAATAAATGAACCCGTCTCCAACCTGCAGAAGTTCATAAATCATGTAAAAACAGTGTATCCTGTGTAATTGTCCTTAAAAAATTTCGTTTTTCATAATAAATAATGATTTTATCTACCACTGCATTCTCATTGGCTAAAAGGTACCTGAAGGTCAGCGGTGTAGTTTAGTTTTACCGGAACAGGTCTCTTAGGACGGAAAACTGGGAAAGCATTCGGCACCAGACGAAGAGAGACTTTCATCGTAGTACAACACCCTAAACCTTTTTCAAAAACCTTGTCGAATTCTCTTAGAATCTTCGTGAAGTTCTTGCTGTCTTTTATATTTACGATGCGGTGGCATATGGTGCTCAGTGGAACATCACCTAGCTTCAGATCTGCAAACCAATCTAAACCCAACAAGTTAAGATTACTATTAACCACATAACATACTCCGTTCATGGTTATATCGTTGAATGTCACTGAGCAAAACAATCTTGACGACGATCTGCAGGCGATTGCCTGTTGCGCTTACTGCGAGCTGTTCTGTAGAGCATAGTACAGGTCTCCCAATTTTAATCCACGTTTTTCTGGAAATAATTGTAATGTCAGAGGCTGTGTGAAGCTGAAGGCTTACCTCCTGACCATTTATCTGGACAGAAACATACTTTCTAGCTGGTCTCTGGTGAATCTGATTTACAGTGGATACTGAAAGTGACTCAGCAGGCTTACTGAATGAACGGAATCTTCTTCTAGAACGTGACCGAGTGCGTGTTTCTTTCTGCTTGCGAAAAGTTTCTTTGTGTCCCAGCATGTCACATTTTCTGCAGCGATAGTTCTTAAATGGGCAGAACTTAGCAAAATGCCATGCACCACAGTTCCAGCATCTGGATGGGGGAATAGTTCTCTTCTTATCAGCTGGTTTAGCACAGGAAGTTGGAGTGGTGGTTGCAGGAGTGAGTTGACGAGAACTTGGTTTCCGATGAATTGCATGAACTTCAGTCTCACTATGACCACCAGATTGGACAAGTGTAGTATCATGCTTTAAGTTGGTCAACCGTTGATATTCTGCAGAAATGTCTTTGAGAGACAAAGTAGGTTCTTGATCAAGACGGTGTAGCAATCGCGTGCGAATATCAGCAAAATTTTCTGACTGCAAGCTGCAGATAAGGATTAAAGACTTGAATTGGTTCTCCGATAAATCTTTCAATTTAAAACGTTCACATTCTCTGTTTACAATACCCACATGCGTAAGAAAGTCGCCTGACTCATTCATTTTCAACTTTAAGCAACGATATCTAATATTAAACAGAGAAGAATTATCACCAAAATGCTGGCTAAGAGTTGTGCAAGTTTCAGTAAATGTTCTGTCACGCGGATTTTGAGGTAAAATTAAGTTGCAGTACTTGTCAAGTTCTGCTGCACCAAGCTTTCTGAGTAGTAGGCGAACTTTCCATGAATCATCCTGAGAAGCTAAATCAAACATGAACAGATCTTCATACCTCCGAAACCATGTATCAAAAGTGACATTAGCTTCTGGATCATAGTTAAATTCAGCAATACTATTAATAATTCCATCAACTGACAGTGTAGAGTTGGGAACAGGAACAGTTGAAGACGTTTCAGAAGTAGATTTAGAGCTTGTGACTAGCTTCATTAGCTTAAGTTGCTCAACTTACAACATCTCCATCTTGATAGGATCCATTGTCACCATCACCCGTCGCCAACTGATATGACGCCTACTAATATAACAACGCCAACCCTATACCTCGGCAGCACTAACCGCAACTTCAAGTAGCTGATTTCCTATGCGAACAGATACTCGAAACTTCGACCAACAACTCGAACAACTATTACTCGCCCAAGCCAAAATCAGGAAGACACGAACGCAGCGCTGAGAAGATTCGATTCTATTTTGTCCCAACTCAGTATATATAGTTACAATAACGACCTTGTAACAATTAGAAATATTAGCACACTAAAAGCAGTGTAACCAATCAGAAGATACAAGGTCAATGCGGAGAATATAAACGGCGATATCGAATATCGCACATTTTACAATTAATAAAAAAATAGCAAAAATAAGAATAATCACACGAAAAATAACTAGTCCTGTCTCTTCCTAGCAAAAGGGAAGTGAAGTCGTGTACAAAATATTCGTATATTTATAGTGACTATTCATCAAAAATTGAAATCATAAACATTTTATTAATACAATGAAATATTGTCAAATATACTCTGTGAATATAACTTACATTGACTCACATTAAAATGTGATGAAAGTTTATAAATCAAGTTTACAAAAATCAATACAACTTGATAAAATGAACAATTGTATTTTTAGGGATATCGAATCCCTAACACCTAACGGCTGATAGGTTTCTCGAGACCAGTTTAGCTTTGTGGTAGTCCGGTAAAAACACTAGGCACCTCTAAGAGTTCTGGAGGCTTCGTTGAGGTTTCTGGGAGCCATTTCAACACCTTCCCTCTTCACGGTCTTTGTATGTATGATTTTCTACTTGGGTCAACTTGCAACCTTGTTACCGTGTTCCGCTTGCGGTCCATTACTCGTTGTGGTTTGATTGTTTTGGCGTTGAATCATCTGCGTTCCTTCTTACTGGGACTCTTTGGAAATGTGTCCACCAGCATTTGAAATGGAAGTCGTCCATGCGTTTTCACTGTTCCCCTATTCTTTCGCATTTGATTGACATGTCATGTGCACGTACCGAAATTTCCCCGAACTAAGTATAATACTTTTCCAATCCTGCGTTTGACGACACACGGCTCCCAGTTTCTATCACCTCGAAATGATCTGATAAGCACTTTTTCACCCACCTGAAAACTACGGATAGTCGTCTGTTGACTTTCACCGTTGGATTTATTCGTTCTTTGCTGAGGCAGCATACTGTTAAAAATAGTCCGCACCTTCCTTCCGAACATGCACTCTGCCGGTGACTTTCCCTCTGGTACGGCTGGGTTTGGTGTAACACGATAAGACATTAGGAATTTATCAACAACTTGTATCGGCACACTATCTCCTCCCTCTTTTTTCAGAGCTCTTTTCAATGTATCAACGAATCTTTCAGCTTGGCCATTGGATTGAGAATGGTACGGTGGAGATTGCATGTGTGTAATTCCGTTTTGCTGCAAAAACGCTTAAATGCAGACGACACAAACTGGGTTCCATTATTATGGTAAGCGATTTCGCAGTTTTAGCATTGTCAAGTACATAGTATGACAGTTCTTGAGTTCTTACATATTACCGATTATTTTATATTGTTTAACAGTGTTTTCTTCCCGGACTTCAGAGAAGAGACTATGTGTTGTCGCGTAGAGCATCGAAAGCTATTAGTAGAGTGTGTGGTGAGAACTACGACATCATTATGAACACTATTGTAGACAGTCATCAGACAGCTATCTAGTGATATTCTATTAGGTGTAAACCACCCTCTTTATTCACATTTTTCACCTTGTATATCTCCTGGCAGAACACACCGCCACCATATTAGGATTCATGTACGTAAGGAAAGGTATAAGTATACCACCATTTCGTATTTAGTACATGTTCTATATAATTAAAAAGTTACTAAAGCCTATCTAATTAGAAATCTGTGCTCTTAAAATACGGATTATTATGTAATGCAAAGACTTCTGTTTATTATGTAACCGTAATCTAAATTTTACATATAAACACACTGCCTTTGTTTTTGTTGATATATATATATATATATATATATATATATATATATGCATACAGAAATTTATCTACTACAAACATGTACATGGGAAATGATTGACTCATTGGGACACCGTATGGCAGTAATTCATATTGTAACAATTATATTATTGAATAAAGCTATCATTATTATTGCTATTATGTTGGAAACAAGTTGTGCAAATAGACATATGGCTTAGCTAACATTATCGGTTTAGGACTGATATGTTTGTTAGAACAAAGTTACTGTTTGTTATTATAGAGAGTGTATTTTATGCATATCATACTTATCATTCGTTTAACTTGTACAGCATAATGGATTATGAAAATAAATCATCTGAAACAATCAAAATATCATGCTTATAATGAAAACATGATAGATTATCACTGTATCTCTTTGACTTAAGAAGAAGTGATTGTATTTGCTAATAGTATATTTATAGAAAACATAATCGGAGCAGGAAATATTTGAAAATTGATTGCTTTACTTGATAAATTATAAATATGATTTGATGTGGTTGCCTTAATAAAGAGCTAGGAGTCACATACGATAGATAGACTCAATGAGGGGTGTGTAGAAGTAAACAGGTATCTTCGATGATATGATTTCTCACGTTAACTTAATAAGAAATTTAATGATGTCCAATATGTAAGATACGAAGTCAATAAATCTGAGAGAAAACATGTATCCAAGTTACTAGACTTCAAATCGATGAAACTTCGAATAATTATTTAAGACAGAGTTATTTTGAATAGTACAATTTTAAGGAAACAAGTGATACCAGTATGCATATCATATTAATGGCTAGTGCAAGCAATAGTATCTAAGTACCCACCCAGTATCATTTCCAGTTTCATTTACCAGTTTACAAGTATCAGCAAAAACAGATACATTGGAGGGAGCATTATTCTCTCAGGTGCGAGAATATTTATTTGAGTACTGATCATAATGTTCAAACGTATCTAAATAATGCCATGACTTTTTGTGACTACTGAATAAGTAAAAGTAAGCACACACTTAATACAAGATATTTCGTCATAGATTGGCCTCTTACTAGGTGATTCAATTATTGACACTGAATCCATAAATGACATAGTTCTCTGCTCGGTAACTCTGAAATGGTGTGTTCAACTTGTGCAACCATACATATTTACAATGCTCTTGAACCAGAGTAAATTCAGAATATTATTTCATTGCTGGTTCACACGAAGATCAATACTGCTCATATCTTGAAAATTTCATCTATCCTGGTGGGTTTCATTACGGATTCCGAAACATTCCTTGGGTTTTGTCGGCTCGAATCATTAATGTAACAGACGAGACGTTCATTTGCAAACAAAGGATATGGGTAGGGGGTAGAGATAATCGATCATTTATTCCATTATTTAAGTAAAAGTATCCCTCAAATTTAATGATTGTTTTTACTAGTACTTACTACAGAATAACGTCAAGGTACTGCTTACTTGAGATGGAATACTTGAATAACTCAGTAACAATTTATTGAAATAGCTGAAAATATGTTATAATATGCTAGAAGTATTAACATAATTACAAAGAATACGTAACTAGAAAATAGTGATATAACTAATCAATTGACCATGTGTTAAGTTTAGTGAATCATACTTGATAATTTATGCATGGATTTCAATCTAATTCTTGTTATTCATTAGTTGACAATTATGTGTTACGTAAACGTTACTAAAAAGAACTTTTATCCATTCTAGCGATACAGAAAATCTCCATTGTAGGCGTTCCTAAATAAACCCGATTACTATAGTAATTAGAATTATCGAATTGTTATGTTTGGTGAAGAATAGCCAACTTTTGGAATTATGTATTAGAAGACTATTTCAAGTATTTTAGTTGTGCGCAACGTAGACATTTTATTTCTATCATTGATATGTTCCCCTTACCCTATCATCACGTTTACAATATTTACTGTCAGTATATCACCGCTTATTTATGAACTACAGTTAACTGATTGTGTACACGTTACAACCACTGCCTCTCTTGTTTTGTATTAATGCTAATTCCTTAATTGGCTACCTATGTAGTCTGGTTTGTGTATAAATAAAGGAATGCTTCAAATATAATATGACTTGTCAGGTTGATTTATCAGCTCGTGTTCTTTCTATTTCTGGCTTGGGGCTGAGTGGTAGACGTGAAGTGACCAGCTAGGCACTCATTAGTGTTTGTTATTGTAACCTCATGAGCAAATGGCCGTATCGATTATTTGGTCGTACTTCCCAATATAACAGCCTGTTGTTGACGTTATAACACGGATATTTACAGTTTTGATACTGAGTTACTAATCTACGGATGATAGATAGTTGTGTAAAGAATTTGTATCTATCAAAGGCAGTGACCTCAACGAACTGAGGTCAACAAGAACAGTACTAGAAACTGCCGTATATTGGAAGATGCTTATTTTCTGAGCTCAACACCTTTCATTTGTAGCCTCACACAACTTCATATAGGACTAGACTGAACACCTTTGAGTTATGCAATGACCATGATACCGTTAATCTACAAAAATTGGAATCAAGAAGTTAATAGTTGCAACTTCAGAAAATTTGAGATAAATTGAAGTCCGATTTACTAGACGGTTACATTTCACATACATCATTACAAATTTCTTCTATGGTTAACTGATTCATTTCTTATAAACAATATCACTTAGTATATTTGATGTGGATTAAAGTAAAACTCAAGATGTGAATTTTGTCTTGCTTTATAATCATCAGCTCGACGTACTTGCATGTTAGTATCGATGTTCACACTGAAACTTAAATCCAGCAACTATCGCTTTAGCTGCCATTTTATCCATTTAGCTACTGGATCCAGATACTCACTTATTTGCTCAATAGGTATGATAGTTTTAGTAATGGTTCACAATTTCGTGTTATTGAGATTCAGAACTAAAATTAACCAATATTTGTTACGATATATGCCTCTTAAGCAGATTGTTTTGGCACACCTTTTAGTTACATCCTTTAGTATATTTGGTGTATATCTGGCAGTAAAATACAGAACGACCATAATGTCCTAGTTGGAACTTGATAGTTAGATGCACTATACCTAAACTGCAATAACTAGAAATTAGAAGCGCTCATTATTATCTATCCGTCTGCTAGTTTAAGAGTTCTTTTGAAATTAAGATGATGTTTCCACCAAACGAACTAAGAGTAGATCCAAATCGAAACGACTAAACTCTTAACAGCTCAGTTAATTAAGTAATAAGAATACGTCGTTTAAGGATTCCTACTGAAAATTTAATGTTAGTAATAATACATGAAATTGAGTAAAATGTTCTTGCAATATTAGTAAAGTGTAATGGATTCTTCTGATAGCCACAATTCGACTTAGTTACCATGCTCATTCATCTTTTGATGTTTGTTAATTTCTAAGCAAAGATTTTCTTGAGTAAGACATATTGTATTTAGTTTTCACTGTAAATTATTTGAAAAATGATTTGACAGCATCTTAGTCACATATGAATTGCCTTATCTGTGTTTATTTGGCTTAGCAACGCCATTATAAAACTATGATTTATTTACCTATCATGTCAATCAGTCAGTTACAACGTAGAACTTGGTATGTGTGTAAATTAGTTCAAGTTAACAAGCCCCAATTAGCAGACACAGATTAAATTGTCTGATCAAATACCAGAGTAGGGAAGGTAGTAACAGAGTTAGTATTAATGGAAAGGAATATAGATGGAAGATAAGATTTAAGAAAACATGATTCTGTAAAAAGAAAATTATGATAAGTTCAAAAACTTAGAATCCAGAGGAAGACAAGGAGTGGATGCGCCCGCATCATTCCGAACGATTTTGAGCCATACCACGTACAAAGTCCGTAACCAATGGTCACGATCATCACAAGGACCCTAACCAAGTAGTCTGCAACTAATAACATGGCTCAACCTAATTGTCAATGACTTGATTGATTGGTATCATGTTTTGCTTTGACCACCCCTAGCTTATTCCCAACCTACTTCTACCCAAGAAAGCATTGCACGTTGAGGTCGGCGGTGGTCAGTAATGCGTAATACACGTCTTAACCATACTTATTCATATTTTATTCCTACCTCCATTCACGTTTACCATGATGATAACAGTAATTATTATCATTATTATTACAAATATTTTCATCATTTTATTATCATACAGACTGTATTCATGCAAGTTTTCTTGATTTTCATTGACGGAACTCCTACTTAATCTAATGACAATAGTAACTGACAGTACATATTGTTTATTGTCAACACTGAGGAAAAACAAGCCCATATTAATAAATAGAGAGAATGTAGTTCTCATTAAACATAAATGGGATTAAGTTGATAAAGTGATTAAAAAGTGCAAAGAAAGAAAAATATAAACAGAGACCAATAAAGTCATATAATGTATTCATTTAGTAAAGGTCATAAGTGGAATGTAATACATCCTGTTAACGAGCAAAGTATCTACAAAATTCGATAAAAATATAAATAACTGGATAACAAGATGAAAGTGAATTAATCATGCTAATAATTCAGATGACTTCATAAAATAAGTGATAACAACATTTAAACACCAACTTCTTGATCGTTATAAATCAATGTTAAATATATAGTTTTATGCTGACTAGAAATCATTCATTCTAAAATCAAGTTGTTGCGTAATCGACCAACATGATGATGTTATGTTAGATTCTATTAGATAATGATTGGATAGAATATTTTCATTTACTTCAAGATCTCTTTGAGTCGTTATATCAATTATTTCAGAATTCATTTATTTTATATATGATGAATTAAAAAAGCAGTTGTAATAGCTAGTGATTAAAAATCACTGTAATTGAAGATGGATGGGAGATATTGACTATTGAGGAGGAATTTTAATGAAATATTCCAAGATAAATGTTGCGAAATCTTCACTGTGGTATTGAATAAAGGCGTTATTATTATCCATTTTCAAAATAGACCCATACAAATTCTAGTAACTACATATTTGTGTGAGAAATAGGATCTATCTACATAAATGTTATGCAGTTGATTACACTGAACATTTCAACCATCGAACAATCCAAGAAGTCTTATTTCGCTATCTGCAATACTGATTGGGAGAAACGTGAGTCATTAATTGTTAATATGTTTACACTAAACAAAATCTCTCTTGTTTAGTATGAGTTAGTGTCTTCAGGATGGAAGTACGTCAGAAATCTTAAGTTTGGGTAACTATGTAGTACTACTACACCTCTATCATCACACTTAAATTGAGTTGAAGCCATGTACATGAGCTTATATCTAGTACACAGCGTACTTCTTAACATCTTCAGCTGATTTTTTTAAAAAATTCTATTTCGTTGTTCAAAAATTGACAATTTAAAATACAACAAAATTAAGTCAGGTTGAAACGTTAATTGTAAGTATTGCGAAAATTGTTGACTTCAATATTACAAAGTAACCTTAGTTAGAGAACCGTTGAAAGTTAGGAAGTGCTGAACAACTATTACCTCCATGGTCGGGGCGTGGACGCGCACTGCTGAGTCTTACAGTAATACGAAGTGGTTGTCCAGTGCTTTTTGGTGTTCATTAGTTGCCTAACTCAGGCCAATCCGTGATATCAAATTCAAGATAAGGAACCTCTACAACACTTAAATTCAGTCAATATAAACTCATTAGCAATTCCTGGAGTTCTAGTGAAGAGACATGACTAGTAATGTTCAACCATATCCAGAGTGAAGCAGTTACCCACGATGACAATAGATGAGGTTTCGTTTAAAAAATCAACCATTAGATACTGCTCGTCAACTCAGTAATCTAACGGTTAAACATTCGCCGAGAAACTTGAAGATTTTATGATCGATTCCGTATTAAGATTGCAGATGTGTACTACTGAGTAGTACAGTTATTTAGTACTTTCGGATTTTCAATGATTGGTAACATCGAATTTAAATTAAATTCGGTTATTCATTTCTCTGAAGAAGCGACTTACACTAAGCCGCGAAACGTCAGAAATTTTAATTTCTACTCATTGGAATTTTACAAATATATATCATTTATTATAATCGAATTTAAATGTCTATGAAGTCGTTAACATAAAAATACCGTTACTTCTAAACTAATTAAAAGAAAAGGCATATATAAAGACGAACAGTAACAATGATGTACTGTACTAATATTTCATTTTTATTAATTAGTACTGAATTTATACAAAGAAAAAAAAGGAGCAAACAATGAATTTCTATTTAATGAAAGAGAATCATCAGAAAGACTCAAAAAACAGCAACAGTAACATCATTTAATGATAATAAAATAGTGATAATCAATAGTAAATTGTGAACATCCCAAAAGAAGACAACAGATAAAGTAAACAAACCTTCAAAGATTCAAAGTGAAAAGTAATTCATAGTTGAAAAAAGCACAGAAATGGAAAAAAAAGGAGATAAGCATAGAAGCTAAGTATGTTGATATGCGTACGTTTGTGTTTAATTAGTCTACCATGTAGTAAGACTAATACATTATTGGTATAATAAGTGTGTAAACATTTCATCTTTTAAGAACATGACTACTATAGCGCGGAATGTATGTCAGTAGTGAGGATAAATGATATATAAATATATATTAAACTGAATACTTCATACTATATTCTATTGTTATTATAAGTACAAAAATATAACAATTGATAATTTATGAGAATATATGAAATCTTTGGTAAATTGTACGGAGATTAGAATGATAGTAGTCAGTAATAAGTATAACTTATAGAGTTGTACAGTTAAGTCGATGTAATGTAAGATGTAGTTGACAAAAATAAGATGTGTCTTAGGGTATTAACATACATATGAAGTCAATACATTATTGATACATTGAACAAGAATAATACATGGTTCTATTGTTTACAAAATGTTAAAGTTAGACTGAGAACACGTATCTTGTAACTAACATTAGGTATGAAAGTGAGTAATAAATAGACAGTTCAAAAAAGAACAACGTATTGATATAAAACAAACCTGTATAAAATAGAATAGGAGAAAAGTAACATAGATTGTTATAAATACGTACATCCATAATACAACTACTACTATTACAATTATGATAATTATTACTACTTACAAATAATGATAATAGTAGTTTGAATTATTCTCAAGTACAATCAATTAACAGCAATAATTTAAGCTAATTATTATTACTTTTTAGAAAAATGATAAAATTGTCGGAAATTAACAGAACAATAAGGATGAATGGTATGGTGAATAAGAAAAAAAAATTCACGAGTTGAGTACCAAATTTTATTCTACATCACAGTCACATTATCGTTATCGGATTCTAATGCAGCATTATTCTGTTATAAGTTAACGTCCGGAGGTGGAGGTCGTTTGGGTGGTGCATCTTTACCCAATTTCCAATCATTAGAAGATGGAGATACTGTTGTAGTCAAGTGGGTTGGTAAAGACAATTTGTGATTAGTGCTTGTTGTAGATTCTGTAGAACTGGCTGGGAAGTTCAATGAGCCATTAGTAAGTTGTGGAAGACTTTCATGATGACGAGTAGGAAGTGGTTGCATTGTCCCTTCTAAAGTAGTATTATTACTATTACAACTATTGGTATTATCACTACCCTCATTTTTGCTCTCTGTATCATTGACAGAACTATCTTCTGTTTTTAATGAATTACTATTATTTACATGAGTTGTTGAAGAACTAGTTAGATATAAAGGAATTGGTGGTTTCGGAGCAGCAGTTTTCTTTCGTTGAAGAATAGGAGTAGTGCTAGAAATTGATATCCTTGAAAAGTAAACAAATAAAGAAATACTTTATTGTTAGAAAGTGATTAATCAACTTGATTATGAGAGAAACTAATCAAAATTTTGTATTACGGATTGTAGATACGCCTTGCTAACGAATCTCACATAGTACAAAACCCATGTCAAGTGCTTTCCGTCAACTACCTCAAACCACCAACTAACAAAACACAATACATATAATGTCGAGTAACCTAAGCTTTTGTCCCTCTCCCTATTATAACTTAGTCGATGGGATTCGATTAACTCTTAGAAATAAATACACACGACACTGGTCATCGTTCAGTGATAAGCCAGTGTAAATATCTGTCATACAGGAGGTCAACCGTGACCTAAGTTGCTTAATGGTAACATCGTAAACGCAGGAAACGGGTTAGGCGGGTTCGAATCTAGTAAAAGGCGCCATCACTTCCCGTAGGATTATGCTGACATGTCTGGAAGGAGACATGTGATTGGCTATTATTGTGTATCTGACATACGACATTGGTCAGGCTTTATGTATATATATCTTGTGTATTATTGGTTTAATATATTCGTGCGAGTAACAAGTGGGCTTCTTGATAATCGGTCGGATCTTGTGTCTGTGCAATAGACTAAGGCAAGGCTGGATGTTAGCAATAGGCAATAGTTTGGCAGATAATAGAATCGATAATAATCGGCCAACCCAGTGCGTTCAGATATAATATATGCACACGCCTTGATGACGAATGTCAACTGTCATGAAACTAAAACTAATAGTTTCTTGCTGACTGCTTCCAAACAATATATATATATTGTAACGGGATATTCAAGAAGTTTGTGATTTCAATGATTAAGTTGAAGCCGTTTTGTGAAGACTGGCTAGAATGTATTGTTTGCATTCATTACAGATTGGTCTCAGTTGGGTATCGCCAGAAACAAACCAGCTTTCGATAACTAATTAATTCTAAAACAGTACTTCTTAACAATGTGTATAAATAACCTCGCCAGGAGTTGGACGAATAACATTCAGACTCGTGACGAATGCTTAACAGTCAGCACCACTAAGCCAAAGTCCAATGAAAAGATTCACACTTAAATCAATCAATGATATAGCGCAACGATCATTAAATCCAAACGGAGATAAATGTTGAACTTCGTGGTTTTCAGTTGTGTCCATCGAAAGTAATTTGTGATGAATACAAACAACAAATAACAACTAAATAACATTAGACCACTTCCACTAAACTATAATAATGAACTCACTGCATAGAGTTCAGATAGGTCAGGAGTATTAACTGAGAACGGTAATTTTCTTACGAATGACAGTTATAGCTTAACCATACGTCAGAAAGGAAAAACAAAATGTTTAGTTCAAAATTCTTAAATCTACCTAGTATACCTGGAAGTTACGGCAGACTGAGTTGTGTGACAATTAGAATCGCGATGATCAGTGCCAATAGGTTTCTTAAGAGTTGCAGATTGATTAATAGTCTGAGATGCTTGTTCATTGGACGCTGTAGGACTGTTATCCGATCCATAAAAAAACCCAATACCAGAATTTGATAATTTTGATGAAGATAAAGAATCAACTAGTGGGTGATATGATATTTTAGTTCCAAAATGCGATTGGATATGTGTTTGACGAAAAGAGGCTGTAATGTAGAAAACCGAATCGAAACAAAGACGTGAATTAAATTCATACATTTGCTACTGTGAAAAACAAAATTAGTATCAAATTTCTGTTTTCTTCGCAGTAAGTAATACACTTAAACCCAAAAAGCACAAGGCCTCTATTTTATCCTAGTGAAAGATTTTTTAACAGTATGCGCTGTATTACATTGCAGTTGAAGTCGGGATCCTACCACTAGATGATAGTTCAGTGGTGTTGATGACTAAGCACACTCCGCGAGATCGGAAGGTCATAGGTTCGATCCCTATTGGAGTAGTAAGCCAATTAGGAAGCACATATAACAACAGACACTGATCAGTTTCAGTCCTTAACAAAATAGACGGGAAAATACGAAAACATTCGAATTGTAGATTGGGAAATTAAGAAAGAATTCAATTAAATATGATCTGTGTGACACATAGTTCATAAATGATTTTATTTAACTCGGCCTGGAGCCCCCACAGGGTTTCTGCCGGTCCCAAGCCCGGATAAAGGAGGAGGGTTGGGCATGGGGTTAGCAACCCCATCCCATAAAACAACTACCATGCTAAAAAACAGCTTACGAATAAAAATCTTTATAACCATTCTAACTCTGCCCTGGAAGTTGGAAGGACTAATATGACGCTTCATGGTGAAAGCCGAGCTCCTTCGGAAGCCATGAGGTCGATGCCCCCCCTTCTGACAACTGGAGCAACAATTAATATACTCAACCGACCCCAAACAGCTGTCCCCTGGGCACTGCGGTCACACTCTCAGGTCATCACGACCTACGCTAATCCTCTTTCTCTTTCAGGTTCCTCAAGAATGACCCTTCCACGGTGTGGGCAACCGGGAAGTGATAACCGCCCTCATACGTCTAATAGCACTCGAGCTCACCTTGTTCATGATCAAACTCGTTCTCCATCTCTGGTCTCTTTTTATAACACTTCTTCTCCTACAGTTTCTATGCGCGCCACTTTTACTGGTTACCCGAGTTCCCAAATTATCATACCAGGTCTCCTGAAGCCACGCTCTAAACTTCATGTTGGAGCTTTTAATGTGCGTACGCTGTGTCAAATCGGTCAACAGGCTGCCTTAGCTAAAACATTTGAATCTCTTGCAATTGATGTATGCTGTGTCTCCGAAACACGCATACAGGATCCCAGCATGGTCATCCGTTTGACCTCACCTAGTCAATGCAATGGAACTGCACACTTCACTCTTCGTTTATCTGGAGACACTACAGCTAGCTCACGTGGCCTTGCTGGTGTAGGTATAGCACTAAGCTTACGAGCAGAACAGGCTCTTCTCGAGTGGATTCCTGTAGACAGTCGTCTATGTGCTATCCGTCTAAATGGCACAGTACGAACTCGGAAAGATAGTGACACACGCCGATGCCTTTTTGTCGTCTCTGCTTATGCCCCCACTGATTGCAGCACAGATGAAGTGAAAGACGACTTCTATATGAAGTTCTCTAGCCTCCTTCAGAAAGCTAAGCACTCAGACATAGTAATTATTGCAGGAGATTTTAATGCCCAAGTAGGTAGACTAAATCAGGCTGAAAAGCACCTAGGTGGGTTACTCGGCATCCCAGCCCAGAGAACAGACAACGGAGATCGTCTGTTGCAGTTATGTTCAGACTACCGTTTATTCTTAGCTAGCACAAACTTTAAGCATAAGGCGAGACACTGTTTAACCTGGCGACCTCCAACATCTACGCAACGATGGACACAAATTGATCACATCGGCATCAGCTATCGTTGGAGAGGTTGTATAGAGGACTGCCGCTCTTTCTGGGGCACTTGCCTAGACTCTGACCATGCCCTAGTGAGAGCACGTATCTCTATGCGTTTTACTGGTCGCAGAAAGGTTACATCGGGCAAACCCTTTAGATATCACTTTGAGAGTGAGAACGCTAAGATTGCATTTAGGAACGGTTTGGCTAAGCATTTACTCGCCCATGACCAACAGGTTTTCCCCGAAGTAGCTTGGAATGATTTTAAAGCAGGTGTATACGCAGCAGCGCTATCAGTGTCTAACCCCAATCCAATGGTTATGAAAGACCATTGAATCTCTAGAACTTCTAGGGAACTGATGGAGGCTCGAAAACTCATTCCAGCAGGCTCGGAGTATGATGAAGAGCGACGACAACTGAAACGTAGACTGACAAAGAGTTTGCGTAAGGATCGTGAACAGTGGTGGGCAACAAAAGCAAAAGCGATAGAAGCATCAGCAGCGGCAGGCAATAGTAGACAGCTGTTCCGACTTATTAAGGACACCGGTATCAAAAAATCGGCAGTTAGTGAAATCATCTCTGAAAAAGATGGGTCGTTGATCTACTCTCAATCTAGAAGATTAGAACGATGGGCAGAACACTTTCAGGAACAGTTTAACTGCCCCCCCCACGCTTAGCTTACCCACAATCTTCAAGCTACCCGAATGGAAAACTGACACAGGTCCCTCAACTCTCAGTGAAGTTGAAAACGTCATAAGTAAATTGAAACGAGGGAAAGCAGCAGGGCCTGATATGTTGTCTACCGATATCTTCAAGGATGGTGGTATAGTTTTAACGTGCAGGTTGACTGATATATTAGCCAAAGTCTGGGAACTAAACTCCATCCCATCTGACTGGTCTCGATCGCTGATTGTTCCAGTCTACAAAAAGGGACAGAAATCCTCTTGTGATAACCACAGAGGAATCAGTTTGACTAATATAGTATCTAAAATATTAGCCACTATAATCATCCGACGTTTAACCAACACTAGGGAACAACAGACTCGAGAAAACCAGGCTGGTTTCAGACCTGGCCGAGGTTGCATTGATCACATATTCACCCTGTGCCAGGTCCTCGAACACAGACATATGTACCAACGCCCAACTATAGTTGTATTTCTTGACTTAAAAGCAGCGTTCGACTCTGTTGACCGTGAAGTCTTGTGGCAATGTTTGTCATTAAAAGGCGTACCTCAAAAGTACATTAACCTTATAAAGGCTCTCTACTCGGTCACCACTGGTCGAGTCAGAGCATATGGCGAATTGTCACGAGAAACTTCATCCTCAAGTGGAGTCCGTCAGGGTTGCCCCTTATCCCCATTTTTATTTAATTTCATCATAGATGTACTGCTAGAAATCTCTCTCACTTCTTTTAAGTCCTCTGGAATTAATCTCTCTCCAGGAGGCTCTCTTGTCGACTTAGAATATGCAGATGATATAGTCATATTTGGTGAAGATGCACACAGCATTCAAGGTCTCTTGAACACGTTGAGTAACAATGCAGGCATATTTGGGATGCGCTTCTCCCCTCCCAAATGCAAAATGTTAATCCAGGACTGGTCTGCTTCTTCCCCCAAATTATTTATAGGGAGTGAAGTAATTGAATGCGTTGATCGCTTCACTTATCTCGGAAGTCTCATTACCCCTGGTGGGTCGGTGTCTGATGAAATCTCAGCGCGGATCCAGAAAGCTCGATTGGCATTTGCCAATCTACGGCACTTGTGGCGCAGACGAGATATCCGTGTCTCAACGAAAGGCCAGGTGTACTGCGCAGCAATCCGCGCCATCTTAACATATGGCTGCGAAACGTGGGCCATGAAAACTCAAGATATGTGTCGTCTCCAGATATTTGACCATAGGAATCTTCGGAACATCGCTCATATACCATGGAATAACCGGACTAGTAATAGTGAGGTTAGACAAAAGGTTCTTGGGAAACACGGTAAATCAGTCGAAGAGGTCATCAACCTTCATCAACTGAGATGGCTAGGACATGTATTGCGCATGCCCGACCATCGTCTGCCCCGTCGCGCCATGTTAGCTAGGGCTGAAGTAGGATGGAAGAAGGTTAGGGGCGGCCAAACCAAAACATGGCATCAGTCCATGAAGTCCTTGACTACTGGTCTAAGCCATGTAGGTAGATGTAGACTACCTGGTTGGGGTCCGCGTGATGATCGCAACAAATGGCTGGAGACACTAGGTGATATGGCTCAGAAACGGTCACAGTGGCGCAAGTGTATTCACTCTTTAACCTCATCTAGATCTTAAATTCTATTGTTATTTTCTGGACATCTTTACTTACTCTTCTCTCTTGTATTCTGTCTATACGTTACCCCAATATTCTCGTAGTGCTATTGTGGTATGGCAACTTGAACCTACAGGCGTTTGTGCCCGGTTCCACGTTGCTGATGATGATGAAATGATTTTATTTGGCCAGGAAATTTAATTTAGATGTTAATCTAACGCGGAAAACTTGATCGGCATAACTTGCTAGGCATTCATTTGACAAAGAATTATTCCCAGGTGTTATAACGGACTTCAAAATAAGGTCAGTGGGACACAAACGACATATCATGGATATAATTAGTAAGAAAACTCTTAAGCACAGCAAACACAATAATCAGCAACTAAACTTCAAATTTATAATTCATCACCGTAAAGACAATTGGAGATGAGAAAGAACAGAGAAGTTATTTGTCTAGAGTGTTCTAATCTTCGTCGTTGCTGAAGGGATTTGAGAACAGTAATATTAATATTTCAAATTATAATAATCACCAATATGAAGTAAACTTTAATAAAAGTTTTGCCATAATGCTTGGAAATTCCTGAGTTTCATCCCTCATACGGTCGTGGTTGAGATATTTAGAGGAGTTCCAGACTACGACGATACAGCTGTTCAGTGCATTTTGATAATTATTGAAATACAACTAGTCTGTATGGTTGAATTTCAAATCAAACAATCTCTTTAACATCTTACAATAAAAACCGTTTAAGTTGAGTAATTGTTTTAAAACCAAGAATGTTATACAATAAATGACAACATTATGCACCAACTACCTTGTTCTTGACCAAATAATTGTTCGGCATTTTGAATAAGTATATCCACTAGATGAATTCCTGGACTGTTGTTTTGCAAGAAATCTAAAGATTTCAATCTGAATACACAAAGAAAAGCCATAATGTCATATTTGATTTATAGAAAAATCTCCAGTAAATGTAAACTATTTATTTAAAAATAAACAATACTATATTACATACTTAAAACAGAGAATATATTGGACATTGAATTGTCAAATCAGATCATTTGAATAATTCAAAGGAATATTTCCGAAACTTAACTGATGTTAAGGCAAACAATTTTAATCATAAAGGAGAGTTTGACTAATTTAACAATTAATAAAGTCATTGAAATACATAAGTTATGGATGCTTGAGGTATTCACGTAAACAATTTACTATTGATAGTTGTGGAGATTGAAGAATGTTGTAGTTTTATATCATGAACTTATTATTACTAAATGATTAAAAACATGGAACCGTAGGATATTATTGGGGTTCTCGCGAATAAATTACACCTCGTTATCTGCTAACGAACGTATGACCAGTGATACAACAACCAGTAAGCTAAGCTATTCACAGCGCCCCAGCCCAGCTAACTAGAGAGAGAAGTCCAAAGTCAGCAAGAAGCTTCTAATTCCACAGGCAGCCCAGCAAACGAACGAACAATCACACATCTCATGCGTATATATACAAAAAGAGAGACCGTCCTTGAAATGTTACAAATAGCGTACTAAAATAAACAACGAACCAATAAGATTTAGCGTCTCACTAAGTGGGTAACACGAACTGAAGGTGAAAAGGGAAATTTCTGGCGCGAAAATAAGAAATTTAAATTTACACAAATAAATCACAAAAATAACAGGTTTACTAAGAGAATTCTGGGGATCTGACATCCCCAACACCTCCCCCGTTTTAATAGCGAACGTTCCTGGGGTTCACTTGCAATTTGACTGTTGGTCGCCGCTGTCTGAGTGACCGTCTTCTGGCACCTATGTTGAGTGGCTTTTGGTCCGCTTCATCTACTAGCGATGGGGGTAGATTGAAAGTATCCAGAAGGACTTCAAGCGGGAGATTTTAATTTGAAGTGGGTCGATCTGCAGCTATTCGAACACGCAGCTGATTCCAGTGTCTAGTCCATCTCTCCCCCTTCACCTCTACTTCGTACATAACATGGCCCCGTCTTTCTACCACATGGGCCTCCGTCCAGGGTCTATGGCTGGGTCTATAATCACGAGCGTACACTGGACACCTAACCTCATACATCGGCAACTTCTTGGTCTCTGCGCATGCGGTCCTGCTTGGTAGCATCAAATTGTGGATTGTCTTAAGTTTCCTACCCATAAGGGCTTCCACTGGAGACTTCTTCTCTGGCAATGCATCATTGGAGTCGTTCAATAGACGAATAAGAAGTTTTGTAATAATTTGATGGGCGTCCTCCTCCCCTTTCGACTTAATTAGAGCCCTCTTGAAGGTATCCACGAATCTCTCCGCCTGGCCATTGGACTGCGGGTGATAAGGTGAACGGTAGTGCGTGATGGCCAGCCGTCGGCAGAAATCCTGAAACTGGGACCCGTTGTCTGAAACAATCACATCTGGCAGGCCGTTTCTGGAGAAAATCTCAGTGAGGAGCTGTAGCGTCTTCGTAGTAGTCGGTGGCCTACGGGAAAAATCTCGGCCATTTTGAGAAGGATCCGCGCTAATTAGGTCATAATCCGTTGACTGGGCCGGAAACTGGAAAAGTTTCAAGGCAAAAGTTGATGTCAGACTTTATATCGAACGTTCTAACTGCGCATATAAAATCAATAACTGCATCGGTTAGTAGGTGTTTTCTCTACCGTATTTTCAAGAAGTACACTGCTTTTTATGTTATTACAAGACTATAACGTTTTACGACTGGGTACTAGTAATGTATGTGTTTATACATAACAGCGTCTATATATTCTTTTGTGCACCCTTTTCTATGTGTCCTATTCTCAACAGTTCGTCTTATTCTCCGCAATGTTTAGATCATCCCTCTCTTCACTTTGCTTATGTACAATTACGACTTACATTTTGCCATTCCGAAGATTACTAGTGGATCCGATATATTGCATACACAGCCTACAACGAAAGCACGTAATCTCCAGTTGCTACTCGTATTGAGACATTCTCTAGTATTCTTATCTATGCTTGATTAGCTTGTCAACACTATTCTTATTTTTCATTACAACAGTATACGGCCATCTGAATAAAATATTGCTCCCATGT
>JALJAT010000013.1:52065-59565 GCA_034768735.1 Schistosoma mekongi
TAGTTGATGGTGCAGCGAAATTGTGTTATGTATGTACTACTACTAGGTGACTAAACATGAACCATAAGATTAGGGGGGACAAGTCACACGACTGTTAGACTAGGAAATGGTACACACGAATCATACTGTTGGCTCGGACCATTTTGAGAATTTATTATTTGCTAGCTAGGAATCTGGCATTAAAGTTCCAACTATCGTTAGAGATCGCTGGAACCAAGCCATCAATCAGAAAAGATTATTCGAAGTGATATTCTTCGTCATCTGGAAAGGCATAAACTTTTTAACTCAAGAACAACATAGTTACAGTGGCATGACCTTTCAGCTGATAACTTTTTTATACAACCAGAAGACGGCTGCAGAGGGGAAAGAAAGGCAATAATAATTCAGCAGATGTACTTTTAAAGACCCCAGTAAAACTGTAGAGTCTCTCACTCGAGTCTTCAACGTAACCAGAAGCGTAAGAAATGGTGTGTATGTTAGAAAATGAATTAAAGACTTAGTGATAGGTGGTAGCGTATGAGAATAAACTGTGCTGTATCATCAAGGAAATCAGCGAGAAGTGAAGTTCTACAAGCAACAAGTCTGTATCACCTTAGTTCTTTAATGAAAACAATTACAAATGCACCATTCCTACTGTGTGCAAATGATATAAAAGTCTCGGATAGCCATAAAAAAAGGGAAAGAGGAGATAAGTTAGTTGCGAATTTGGACTCTCTAACTGAACAGACAAATCGGTGACCTTAGAGATTAATTACGGAAAAGTGAAGTAACGCATGTCAATCACGGTTCTCACATGCACATATTGAATAGGTTACCACTGCCCAAAGTTACCGGTTATGAATTAAGGACTCATAATTATAAACGATCTTTGAAGTACAAGCAACTGGAACGTGTTGCTAAGAAGGTTTCCAGGATCTTATTGGCTACTACATAGGCTACAAGTTGAATAAAAAGATCTCGCGAGCGTTATGCTAAAAATTTGTGACGATTCATTAGATATGAGATTTAAACACAGACGAGAGTCCCTTGTTTGAATATGACATATTAGACCATAAGCGAAAAAAACGCCAAAATGGGGGAATGTCTTTCTGATTTATCAAATGATAATAGACAGAGACACCACAACTTACCCTATCAAACCGTAGGTTAAGATTCATGTATGATCAACATTGATTCTGGCACATGTGTGCATTCTGTCCAAGTTGCCACACTTTATAGCACCGCAAGATTAACACCACATAATAACCGTAGTAGACGTTGCTTCCAATCATAATAATAATAGGAATAACACGAATGTGAAGCCTAGGGAATACGGGGGTTCGGGGGGAGCGTGACAGTTGTAATAATCTTAAGCTCATGATTTAAAGGAGGACAATGAGTGGATACATTCTGCGCGATTGGTGACCGATTTGAGCCAATGTCACCCAGTGTTTATAGCCATGGTTACGGTAATCGCGAGGACCCTAACTAGGTAGTCTGCATCTCCCGACATGGCTCAAATCAGCAGTCAATGACTTTTATGGCGGTGGCCATGTTTTAGTTTGGCCACCCCTAACTCTCTTTCATCCTATTCCTATATCCCTGCATGCGCGTCGAGGAAGACGGTGGTTTCGGCTACGCAACACATGTCCCAACCACCTCATTCCTCTTAGATTCACTAACCCTCGACTGATTTACAACATGTGCCTAACATCCATCGTTGATCCCAGTCTTGGATGCAGCGACGTTTCTAACTTTCGATGGTCAACTAGTAACTTTCGAGTGTCATCTATCCTTAATGGCCACGTTCACACCCAGAGTAAGAACAGAGCTGAACAGTTGCTCAGTCCACTGTTCCTTCCGTTGAGAGACGATATCTCGTCTACGCCATAGGTGAAGTAAGTTGGCAAAAGCCAAACGAGCTTTTCGAATTCGTACTGAGATTGTCTCAAGAGACTAACCTATTTGTGCGAATCAGACTTCTTAGATCGTGAAGTGGTCGACGTGCTCAACTACTTCACTCCCTATCTTTAGTTTAGGTGTTGATGAAAACCAGTCCTGAGCAACGTTTTGCATTAGAAGGGGAGGAATACATTCCGAACATGGCTGCATTGGTGCTTATGCTCAACAGTCACTAGATTCTGCATCTTATCATCATCTTCGCCAAACAGGACTGTCATCAGCATATTCTTAGTCCAATACGTGATCTCCTGGTGAAAAGATACTCATTCTGAAAAAGTCAAACGATGATAGCGGTAAATTTTCCACAGGAATCGTTATTAAATTAAATAAATGGAGACAGTGGGTAGCCTTGACGGACACCACTTGAGATTGTAATCCGATGATATTCGCCATAAGCTCTGACACGACTAATATGATTGGGTAGAGAGCCATAACAAGATTTACTACTTCTGATGTACGCCTTTCAATGAAAGACACTGCCATAGAACTTCTTAGTCTATAGAGCCAAATGCCACTTTCGAGTCAAGAAAACCACCATTTTCGACCCGGGGGGGGGGGGGGGGGGGGGGAAAGGGTATGCTGTGTTCTACAAACTGATGAAATGATATCTGGTCTATACAATCAATCACGCCTAGGTTTGAAACCAGGCTGGTTTTCTCGCATTTGCAGATCATGAGTCGTAATTAAACGTCTGATAATTATAGAAGCTAGTATTTTAGACATTATATTAGTCAAGCTAATTCCTCTTTGGTTATCGCATGACGATACTAACCCTTCCTTATATACTAGGACGATTAACAGTCGTCACCAGTCAAATGGAATTATGTGAAGTCCGCCAACTCTAGTCAAAATATCAGTCAGCTAATCGTTAATGCAGGACTACCATCCTTAAAGACCTCTGGATACAATCTCCTGATACCCGCTGCTCTACCTCACCTCAGATTAGCTATAGCTTTTTTGACTTCGACAAGAGTCGAGAGACCTAAGTTGACGTCCGTTAGTTCTGCCTTAACAGTAGAGAGTTCAAGAGCAGTTGAAGCCAACTGAACTGTTCCTTGAAGTGTTCAGCCTACCGTTCAAAACATCTAGACTGAGAGCTAATAAGCGTCCCATTTTTTTCGAATATTGTCTCATCAATGCATGACTTTTTAACCCCGTTTTTTTTATTAACTTGAAAAGTTGTCTAATTTTATATGATTGTCACTTTGTATTGTAAGTTAATCCAAGTTGGAATTCTACCTAATGGACGCTGGCTGATTGGTGCTGATGGTTAAGCATTCGCCACATGACGTGAAGGTCCATGGTTAGATGTATGATGGGGCTTACGGAGTACATTGTTATGATGACTCATACGAGGGCAATGCTAGTCGTGCGATCTTTCCTGGTTTTCCAATGATTTATGAATAAGGTGGTGTAAAACTAAGAATAACGAATATGATAAAATCGGTTATATGAAGTCACAGAATGATAAGCATGGGGTAGTATTACAATCAAGAATTTGGATGAGTGTCAGGAATGATCGATACATTTTCTTCGGTGAACCTTGGATATTTTTGCTGTTAATTCGTGCTTTCTATTTACAACTCATTTGCTTAGAATTCTATACTTTTGTTACCACTGAGTTTTTATTTCGATACATCACAGTTTATTCAATTCCTGTAACCTCTGAATTAAACTTTGAAATTTTAGCCACTTTACATTTATGTTAGTTCATATGTTGTCTATAAATGATTAATTATCCGGTAAAAACTATTAATAAATTAAACTATGGATGGAATATATAGGTTCCCTTCCACTTCGTTTATTTTAGTATACTGTTTGGTCCATTTAATACTTGACGTTCACCTCAGTTAGTGGAGTTCAGTCAGTAGTTCTATCATGCTTAAAGTACGTAGCTTGACTGCTAAAAAATTTACTTTGTTTGTTTACCTGTCGATAGGAGTAATGTTGATTTCGTTCTTCATCCGAATTATATACTTTTACGTCAGCTTGATTGTTTTCTCCAGTTTGCATAAAACACATTCATCCATAAATCTTTGTAATCGACTGCTGATTTCATACTATTCGATGTAAGACAGTTCACATGGTGTCCATATCATTAAGTATTGTGAATTTGTATAGAATGACTTCATTGTCGTGGTCGAATGTTACTTATATACTCAATGATTCACCAAAGTTTGCGACTACTTATTACCAACATACACACTTCTTAAAACTTTCAACCTGTCAAATAAACTACATTTCTAATACATGAATGATAACTTCAGCTACACCCAAGTGATATGGCAGGCACCTAAAGAAGATTGATTATCCTCGTGAACTGTGTTTCTATAGACTGTTTCGGTATTTTCGGTTATATTCAAGGTGAACAATTTATTTCTATTATCATTCAGTCCTCCCTGCCCTATCCTCCCATTGACAACATTAACTGATAGTGTATCATTTCTTATTAATGAACTATGGTTAATCAATTGCGTATACGTACTCCAGTTCACATTTATTATTGCTCCTATTTTGTATTAATGTTAGTTTACTAATTGGTTAATGGTGTGGTTTGGTTATGTATATATATAAAGGAATGTTTTGGAAATATATTACGATTCCGATTATGTCTGGTTGGTCTATCGTTTTGTTCTTCTTATCTCCGGCTTGGGAACCGAGTGGGCATAGGGCAGACATGCTTTATCGACTAGACATACCAATAGGCGTTTCGCTCAATAACCGGTCGATTTTCTTTACGTCATAACACCAAGAAATAAACAAAATAATTACATGTTGGAGTTCTCAAGAATAAAAATTACACACTCGTTACCTGCTAACGAACGTCATGACCAGCGACACAACAACCAGGAAGCTAAGCTATTCGCAGCGCCCAGCCCAGCTAACTAGAGAAAGAAGTCCAAAGTCAGCAAGAAGCGTTTAATTCCACAGGCAGCCAGCAAACGAACGAACCTTCAAACATCTCATGCGGATATATACAAAAAGAGAGAGCGTCCTTGAAAATGTTACAAATAGGCGTACTAAAATAACAACGAACCAATAAGATTAGCATCTCACTAAGTGGGTAACACGAACTGAAGGTGAAAAGGGAAATTTCTGGCGCGAAAATAAGAAATTTAAATTTACACAAATAAATCACAAAAATAACAGGTTTACTAAGAGAATTCTGGGGATCTGACATCCCCAACACCTCCCCCGTTTTAATAGCGAACGTTCCTGGGGTTCACTTGCAATTTGACTGTTGGTCGCCGCTGTCTGAGTGACCGTCTTCTGGCACCTATGTTGAGTGGCTTTTGGTCCGCTTCATCTACTAGCGATGGGGGTAGATTGAAAGTATCCAGAAGGACTTCAAGCGGGAGATTTTAATTTGAAGTGGGTCGATCTGCAGCTATTCGAACACGCAGCTGATTCCAGTGTCTAGTCCATCTCTCCCCCTTCACCTCTACTTCGTACATAACATGGCCCCGTCTTTCTACCACATGGGCCTCCGTCCAGGGTCTATGGCTGGGTCTATAATCACGAGCGTACACTGGACACCTAACCTCATACATCGGCAACTTCTTGGTCTCTGCGCATGCGGTCCTGCTTGGTAGCATCAAATTGTGGATTGTCTTAAGTTTCCTACCCATAAGGGCTTCCACTGGAGACTTCTTCTCTGGCAATGCATCATTTGGAGTCGTTCAATAGACGAATAAGAAGTTTTGTAATAATTTGATGGGCGTCTCCTCCCCTTTCGACTTAATTAGAGCCCTCTTGAAGGTATCCACGAATCTCTCCGCCTGGCCATTGGACTGCGGGTGATAAGGTGAACGGTAGTGCGTGATGGCCAGCCGTCGGCAGAAATCCTGAAACTGGGACCCGTTGTCTGAAACAATCACATCTGGCAGGCCGTTTCTGGAGAAAATCTCAGTGAGGATCTGTAGCGTCTTCGTAGTAGTCGGTGGCACTACGGGGAAAATCTCCGGCCATTTTGAGAAGGCATCCACGGCGATCAAGTAGGTAACTCCGTTGACTGGGCCGGCAAAGTCGTAATGTATTCGTGACCACGGGTACTCAGGCTGTGGCCAGGCTAATGATGGTGCTCTAGAGTTGAACTTCGCTGCCTGCTGACATTGTGTGCACCTGCCCACCAAGTCGACAATGTGTTGGTCCATCAGCGGCCAGTATGCAAAACTGCGGGCTATGGACTTCATTCGTCTTGTTCCAGGGTGACCAGTATGAAACTGTTTCAGGACTCTCGATCGTAGGGACTTCGGCACAACTACTCTTTCTCCAAACATTAGACAGTCATCTACGATGCATAATGAATCTCAACGGTGGTAAAGCTGCTTCATATCGCCCTCGAAACCGATGTGCGGCCACCCTTTCATGATATATTTCATAGCTTTTCTGATCAGTGCATCGTTCTTGGAGGCCATTTGAATGTCTGACACCGATACTGGCAACGCACGGACTGCGTTCGTTAAGTAGGATGCTGCGTAGTCTTCTTTGGATAGTGAGGCAATGACTGTGTCGTCTTCCACAATAGAGTTCTCGCTGATTAGTCGAGACAAGGCGTCTGCTTGACCGAAATGTTGAGTGCGCCTGTACTGAATATCGAAATCATAGCCCAACAAGATTAGGGCCCAGCGTTGCAGACGATTCACTGAATGAAGTGGGATACCGGACTTCGGACCGAAAATTGTGAGCAGAGGCTTGTGATCTGTCAGCAATGTAAATCTTCGTCCATACAAAAATTTATGGAAACGTCTTAAGGCAAAAACGAGGGCGAGCGCTTCCCTTTCTATCTGACTATATTTTCTTTCCGCTTGAGTTAGTGCACGGGCAGCATGCATTATTGCTTTTTCCCCTCCATCAGGAAATACGTGGGATATAACTGCGCCTATCCCATGACTTGAAGCGTCCGCCGCTACGATGATTGGTAATTTTGGGTCGTAGTGCGTCAGCGGCATGTTAGAACTCAGTACAGACTTCAGTTTGTGAAAGGCTAAATCACATTCCTTGGTCCAAATCCAAGGTATGTTCTTTCCAAGCAGGTGGTTTAGTGGGTGACGTATCTGATGTAATGATGGAACAAAAGCTGAGTAGTAATTGATCATTCCAAGGAAGGATCTGAGTGAAGGGACATCTGTAGGTGCTGGCATTTGTTGAATAGTACGAATGTTTTCTGGGTCTGGTCGGCGTCCTCTTTCATCAAAAATGAATCCTAAGTATTTTACTGACCTCAGGAAAAATTGACATTTTTCACGGCGGAGGCTGAACCCATTCTCACAGATGCGTTGTAGCACTGTTATCGTACGCTCATGAAGCTCTTCTGGCGAAGTAGCGACAATCAAGACATCATCTAGATAAGCAGCAACCCCCGTGATGAGAGCTAAAATAGTATCCATTAGTTGCTGAAAAATGGAGGGCGCTGTCTTGACGCCAAATGGCAAACGGTTGTATTGAAACATCCCACGATGAGTATTAATTGTCAGTAGCTCTCTGCACTCGTCAGCCACTTCCACTTGTAGATAAGCATCGGCAAGGTCTAACTTTGCGAAAAATTTCCCACCGTTT
>JALJAT010000013.1:64565-196833 GCA_034768735.1 Schistosoma mekongi
GATATAAACACTTCCAATATAAGCAATAATAATTACTTACACGTCATCAACTGATCGCATTAAACTGGCACCAGTGACAATATTACCAGTAACGTTGTTCATGTGACTTGTCGATAGCCGATATATATTTGGTGCAATCACGATTGATAAATTATCTGATGTCATTTTATTCACATTTGACTGATTTGATAATTTGTGTAAAAAACAAATCAAATAGCCTAGATTTAAACGAAACTCTTTAGGCATTTGTTCCAGACAGCTTTGAACTAGCTGCATATTAGACGTTGGTGAATTCAGTCTATAAATAGAGAGAAAGCGAATTCAACATTTTGTTTCTAGAAGGACAAGTGTTAGCAAATAAATTGTGCCGGAGAACCGACCACAATAGAGAAAGTGACTTCAAGGTCAGGGTGCAAATATCGAACTAGAATATTGTAGGTCTTGGTAATAGGGCCTAAACATCAGATTTCTGTTCACTACTAACCATATCAAATTTGTCATGTTATCAAATTGGTTTCCTAACATATCCTTAGTAGTTTCAATAAAGATCTATTTATATGGAATCAGGATACTAAAGAAACCATTCATCTGCGATTGTAGACGTTAGATAGTTGTAAAAATATATGAAATGACATTACGCTGTGAAGTTCGTCATCGAAAGAAATCGATCAAATTCAGACTTCTTTCACACAGAGATGAAAAATAATACTAATTGTAATACTATAGATAATGACTTAAATAATTATTTCAGTTCATTTTACAGATGTGTCAAGACATTTTAATTCAATAGATGATGTTGATTAACTCATTTTGAAGTTTTTATATAGCGAGTTTGAAAGAACGAATCAAAACATGGAAATAAATGTGAAGTATTTTGAGAAACTATTTGTGACTATGAAAAGGCACTCAGATGAGTAAATTTTTTTACTGAACACAAGAAAATTCCCAAGGCTAATTTTACCATCGCTTAAATCTACCAGTGTGGCTACACAGCTGTTTAAAAATACAACTGTTTCAGGGACTAGAAAGGCATTACTTAATAAAGGGTTGCAGCAGTTACATTAAGAACCAAAATATTTCGGTGTCATCATAAGGCACTAGTAAGGCATATCAGACTAAAGTGAAGTGAACGCTAAATTCTCTTTTGTATGCTGTAGATTGTCAGTGGAGGTCAGTTTATAATGAAACTTCCATTAGAATATAAAACAGTATACAATGTTTAATGAAAAATTCCAGTCATAACAGATCCCATTAAAATTGATATGTTTAAATTAATTGACTACCGTACAGAGACTAATGTGAAGTTTGTTAAGTTCTTAGAACACAAAAAAATCCTAAAGGTTGAGTTAGAACTTGGCCACTAGTCTACGTGACTTGACATCGTGTATATTATATAAAAGTGTTTGGGCTTTCTTTCAACTTTCTCCAACCACCCATTACCAACAATGAAGTGTCAGTAAATTTCGTAGGTAGCCTATACATAAAAATATGTACCTAGTGAACATACATACACATCGTCTGAAATTGTACAATTCATTTATCATGTGAAGACATTTGTCCTTAAGATAGGGCCATACTCTAAAAGCAAAAGTTAATGATACAACGCGATTGTCAAAGCCTAAATAGTTAATAAAGTAAATAGAACTACTACTTGGTGGCTATAAGTTAAATACTTTAAAAATCGCATCACCACTAGTAATCTAAAATAAAAAATCATTCTAGTCGACATATTCTTTAACTTAGATTACAGGATAGTAATGTTTTTGTTATAGTGAAAAGTGTGATATTCAATATTCGTTTACTTTTTAGAAGCAGTAGCCCATTGATCAGCAAATTCATAAGTGATTAATGGTTCAGGAAGACTAAGCAAATATTGTTTCAAAGCTCCAGCAACAACAGCACAATCACATTTTCGAAGTAAATGTTCATCGATTTGCATAATATTTAACGCTTTCTAAATTATGAAGAAAAATACAACCAAAGGATACCAAAATTAGCGATGCCTATATGGTCAAAACAATTACAGTGCAAGGAAAATGTAACTATTGGAGATGCGATTTGCATAGCAATAAAAATATAAACATGAAGCTCATCTTTTGTAACATACAATAAAAATTAATGAATGACCAAAGTGATATAATATGAAACGTCCGAAAGTGAAAAAGAATGTGCCGACTAAGTGGTTTAAAAGTATTATCACTAGCACAAGCGTTATGTCGGACCACTAAAGAAGAGTGAAAAACTTCCAGAACTGTATTTTAGAGAACTAATTCATTTATTCTGGTCATGTGTAATGTAAACATTACATTTTTATTATTGTTATGTTCCTCTTACTCTATCCTCCCGGTTAGTATATTTATTATTGGCATATTGTCTCTCATTATGAACTACAGTTAATTAGTTATGTACAAGTTACCCCTATTCACTGCAACAATCTCTTCTGTTTTGCACTAGTCTAAAATCCCTAATTGGTTTGCTGTGCGGTCTGAATTTGTGTATATATAAACGCATGATTGAAATACAATATGACCGGAATTGGTTTGGATCGATTGTGTCTGGTTGGTTCGCAAGTCGTTGTTTTCTCTGCTTTGGGGACTGGTAGTCGTGGGGTAGACGTGTCCGTATTCTGATTAGCAAATATCAAGGGCACAGTGTATTATTTTTCAATACATAACAACAAGAACTTATCAATACGAATTTGTAGAATTGTATCACGGAGAACGCTAGTTATCTAACCCGCATCAATTTATAAAATCAAATTTAATAATCTCAAAAAAGCCCAAATGAAATGAACTGCAGGCCACTAGTGACCAACTTCAGGAAATAATTCTGAAGCTGTAGAGAGAAAATGACGAGTGGAGTTCAGTTATGTTAAGTTTAAGGTGGTGGATAAGGTAGTACAAATTAAATGTCGGCTAAGTGATCTAAAAATTCCGAGTTAGACCCCTACCCACAGTAGGATCGTGGATGGTACTTCAGAGGAGTCTTACACTTGGAAGAAATAGCTGTCCAATGATTTCTGGCTTTTGATATTTGTTCGGACAAGATCAATTAATCATCTTGAATTCAAAACCTATAATTTCACAACACCCAATTAGAAACAGTAATAGTGAAAAATATTTGTAGTTCAAATGGATGATTTTCGTTAAACTGTGTTCTTTGTGCTAGATGGTTACACCGTGAAACTCATATTATATCAGGACATCATCAATGGTGCAAGCTTCAAATAGTTCACTCTGTCTTACTGTATGCATGTAAGACGTGGCCATTAGGGGTAGACGACACTCAAAGGTTATTAGTTTTTGACAAAAGATGTCTTCAAAACATCGCTCGCGTTAGCTGGGACCACTGAGTAAATAATAACGAGGGTAAACGGCGGGTGTTAGACAAAGGTGGTAAATCAGTCGATGAGGTTGTGACTCTTCATCTACTGAGGTGGTTGGGACATGTGTTGCATATGCCTAACCACCGTCTACCTCGACGGGTGATGATAACTAATATACGAGTCAGGAGTGAACAAGGCAAAATATTGCATCAGTCCATGAGGTCACTGTCCGCTGGTTTGGGTCGTGTCGGGAGATGAAGACAGCCTGGTTGTAGTTCGCACGAATACAGTAACCAGTGGCTAGAAACGCTGAGTGGCATAGCTCAAAATCGGTCGCGATGGCGCAGATGTATCGATTCATTGTCCTACCTTAAATCGTGCGTTTGATATTATTTCATAACTTTCCACACTCCATCTCCTTCATCCTGAACGATATTCTATATGTTCACGTCTTTTATTATAACTAACATTGAAGTAACTTCTACTTATATTAATCTGGAGTAACTTTTGCTGTGTTTTTGAGGTATGGCAACTTCGACAGATGCAGACAAATGTCAAGTTCATCATAAATACATGCATACAGACAAAAAATAAAGTGGTATTCCTCGGTTGCCACATTTTTAATAACGTGATATTTTCACTTGCATCATCATCATCAACATCATCGTATTTTAAACAAGATATGCTAGGATGATGACAGGAAAGAGTTAATATATTCATAACAAAATAAATATAAAGATGCTTTCAATACATTCAAGTATACGCCTTTGTCCGAACATTATCATGGACATGTGATGCACATGCATTTACATGTGTTTATCGAATATGCAAGTATCAACAAGACTGTGACTCAGTTATTTATTTGTAACCTACTTAACAATTTACTTAGAGAAAACTAGATATTAGATTGAATGGACAACGGAAAAGTGGTGTATGAAGAGTTGTATTAAACATAAAATGAAGGTCAGAGAAAACAGAAGCATAAGTAGTTTATTATTCTTTATTTCTACGTGTGGATTAAGGATACTTATTGTTTAAACACAGCTTCGCATAACACAAAAACAAATTGAATAGAGCAGAAGGTGATGTAAAATAGTTAACAACAAGATGATTACATTTTGACAGATATGACCATGAAATGAGTAACCAACACTATTCTATCTACCAATCAGTTTAAGAATAACAATCTTTCAAACTATTAGACTAATTCATTTCGAGGGTCTTCAGTTATTACTTTTAAATAAAGTTTTTCAATCCTTACTAAGCATATTGTATTCGAAATTTTCAATTCATTTAGTGGGTGGGTTCTGTATACTACTGTTATTCACCATCTTAATACAGGAAGATGAAACAATCAGTTGGAAACAATCAAGCGGTAGTAAAAAACGATAAGGTATAGAGATGATTAAAGAATAGATGACTTCGTGCTCGGGATGGGGAGAAGCTCAATCGGTTAGTGAGCATTCATAAATATTGCTCAGTTCAATAGAAATTTCATATATTAATTTCAAATTTTAGTTCAGTCGTCCCTAGCTCTCTTCCAACCTACACTTACTGAAAAAAAATCCCACTTCGAAATAGGCGGTGGTTGGGCATATGCAACAAATGTTCTATTTAGACATTGAAGGTTTTCACAATTTTATCAACCGGTTTGCTGTCTTCTCCAAAAAGCTCTTTATGTAACCTCATCAATACTAAATTAATAGTCCCAAAATACACAAGATATTTCTGCAACTTACCGTACACTTTATAATCTCTTACAAATCATATATCTCTCAATAACCAATCAACTGACATATTTAATGATATATACTTCTACTAGCAATAATCCCATAACGTATTTTTTTCCATAAATTAGTATCTATGATGTAATCTATACAAAATTTTACCTATAAAAAACAAAACAACTAAAAAGTACCTATGTGATTGTTGGTTCTAATTTATTGTCTAGTTAGTGAAAAATATTAATGAATGCCAAGTTTTGATTAATTCTACCGCTACTACTACTACTAGAGTTAATAATAATAATAATAATAATAATAATAATAATAATAATAATAATAATAGTAATAATAATAATAATAAAAGAAATGACGGTGATTGTACAAAATACATAACAAACAAATAGTTTTCAAACTTTGTTAAAAATTACTAATTAGAATTGTAGCACATATGATCAACATGACTTTAGAAGTATACTGACAAGATAGGGGTATAGAAAATTTAATTAAATGCTTATTAGGTATAGGTAAAATTATTCTGATACATTTACAGAGAATATATCAAAATGTCGTACAACAAATAAGACGAAAGGAGTCCAAGAGATTAATAGTAAATGTTACTGTGTGAATTTATTGTATAATAAGGCATTTTAATAGATGGTGTTGCCTGAAGCGTTTTCAGTGTTTAATAAACGTTAAATAAAAGTGATTTTATAGAGGCTGGTTTCATTTTTCTTTAATTTTTATGTGTCACAGATTGATAGTTATTGGGTATAGCAGTGACCGGTTATTTTACTATAGTATGGGGCTTTTCAGAGGTATACACACACAACCACATTAGGAATACAACCCAGAACTTTCATGTTTAGAGGGCTGGAGTCCAGTGGTTGGATTATCAATATAATAATTTCACTGGTGATGGCCTTCCAAGAAGCACAACTATCGACCTGGAATACGCAGACAACATAATCTTATTTAGTGAAGACTGATCAAATACCGTCTCTAGAACACCCGGTGTAAAGTTCCTCTTATTCTAAATCTAAACTGATAATTCATAATTATTCCCCATCATCACCTGGACTGATTATAGGGAGCGAAGTAATTACGTGTGTAAGCCACTTAACTCGAAAGTTTCATTAACAAGTACTGATGGGTTGGTATCTGGTAAAATCTTTGTCCGGGTTCAGAAATGTCACTTGGCTTTGTCAACTTATACTACTTGTGACGGGGGCGGGATATCTCTCTCTCAACCAAAGAACGAGTGTACTGCTCAGCAGTTGGCTTTGTTTTAATCTTTAGATGAAAAACATGGGCTATGAAAATAGATATGCATAAGCTTCAAGTCTCTGACCAAAGAAATCTCGTAAGTATCGCCCGCATACCATGAAAATACCTAATATGCAATATTAACGTTAAATACAGAGTACTAGGAAAAAAGGTAAACTAGTCCAATGGGTCGTAAAACTTTGTCGACTGAGATGGTTGGAACATGTGTTGTGCATATCTAATCATTCCATGCCTCATCGTGCGGTGTTGGCTTCGGTAAGAGTAGGAAGGAAGGTAGGGACAGCCAGTCCACAGAGCCTTTGACTGTTAATCTAAGCCATGTTTATAGATGTAGATTGAGGTCCGCGAGAGAATCGCGATCAGTGGTTGGAGACACAGGGCGAATAGCTCATAATCAACTACAGTGGTATAAATGTATACACGCCTAACGTTCTTGTAGATCTTAAGCCGCGTTAGTCTATCATACATACGTTTGTTTTGTTTCGTCCTGTTGAATCATATTGTGGTGTTAATCATGTAACTTTGACCTCGTCCTGCTAATATGGTGTGGCAACTTGGACTCATATTTATATATATATATATATATATATATATGCGTCGGGTTCTTCGTTGTTCATGTCTAACTCACTGGTATTCTGTTTCATAATTCCCGCAGTTTTAATGAAAAGCCATGACTACGAAAGTTCAAATAAACCTAGAGTGAGACAGGTATCGCCAATCGCAGTAGATAACCGTCGAGCTACACCACTAATTAAATGACTCGGAAATTGTGCCAATGGAAGCCAACTCAACTGTGTTGATTGTTCATCATTTAATGCAAGACCCAGAATTCCTGTGTGCAATTCCGAACGGGGTCGTGGGTATGCATTGTTAAGGTATCAGATACCAGAGTGAAACAACTTTTCAGTGCTTTCTGGTTTTTAATAGTTTCTGAGAGCGAAATAAATCAGTAATGAATACAAACAGAAATTTCGACAAATGTGTTAAATCTAGTCTCTAGCTACTTTTCGATTCATTTAACGGATGGGTGCTGAATATTAGAGTGAAATATTCATTGTAATTATCTTAAGTCATTCTCATATATCTACTAAGAACATGTCAGAGTACTTTAGCATAACAGATCACACGAAAAACAAAACTATAGTGAAAGAAAAGGTTGGAAATCAATTATTTAGCTAAAAATATTGTGGTCATTTACTTAGACGGAAAACTAACAGAAAGTTCTGGATACAACACAATAAATACCATAAATACGGCAAATAACCTCAGCCGTCCTATTTAATTTATACGGATTTCAGTAATAACATGATACATTCCACTAAATAGATGCAGTTACTTATTTTACCCCAAGTATAGAAGCCACAAAAAATGTTTGAATGAATGTAAGGCAGTTAGAAGTAAGGAATCAATTGAGTTTGCTTCAACTCATATCAGTGGATAATAATCATGAACAGTGAAGAACTAAGTATGAGAAACATACTCCGAAAATTAAAAGCGAACAGTATGAAATAATAATGTTATACTGAAAATTTAAGAGGATAATAAGGGATTTTCATTGCAAATTACTAAACAAAGGTAGGAAAATGTGTCAAAAATCACTTTATGCGATGCATTTGAGGATGTACGGTATCATTCCCATATCCTATTGTATCAGAACGTAGATATGAAATAAATAAATATATAATATATGTGGCTAACTACCACCTACTTTGAAGCACAATACTGGCTGGTGTATGACTAACTTGCAACCTGTTTGCGGGCAAACAAGACATATCATTAGTCTTTGAAGTTATTGACTATGGATCTTAGCCGCGTTAACGTGTGTAAACTACCTGATCACGGACAAGTGAATGGAGAAAATTAGTGATGTGGATCAGAACCGGTCAGAGTGGACTATGAGTTTCAAAATTACAAATAATGTTTAGTCTGAAAGCAGCTGGCGACTGTGAAAAAAAAGTCAATACAAAATTAAGAACTCTCTGTTAATGAGAAGTATTCATATTATCACTTACTACTAAAAGATCTGTTCGTTTTTGTGATCCAGACTTTCGAAAAAGACCCTGAGAAAAAAATATATTTGAAAATAATAAATACATGAAATAATAATGATGGTATTGAATGCAATATATGATAAAATGGAAAATAATTGAAATCTAAATGTAACAATAATTCATTTAAACTTGGATTTATATCAGTAGACACTTCAAAATTAAACGAAAAATTATTCTCTGCAAAAATACAATAAAAAACACCGTCTGACTGACACCGATCAATGGAAAATCCCAAAGACAGGAAACCATTTATAATAGTTCCTAACATCAGATTAATTCTTTATAATTTTTAAACGGCAACCAGCTGTCATATAGATGTATACATTGTATTACTGTATGGACGTGTGGTGGATACTACTCATAAGGTAGTCCATAAGTAGTAGGTGGTAGAGTCCCGAGAACTACCACCCTCGCCTCCCGCCTACGCACACCGACCAGCTCCGTGATGGCTCGGGCCTGTCGCAGGGAAGCCTCGACGTGTCCATCCCCGATGGTTGTGGCCACGGCATCCTCGTCTCGTCCAGGGGCAGCGACACCGAGTGTGAATGACCGCTTGAACAAAACAATCGTTTATCTGGTGAAAACAGAGAGCGTCATAAATAATACATACAATACTTTTAATATAATTAATTCGTAAATCCTTTGCGTTCCTCGATCCGTGTTGGTTGTAGGCTTGCTTCCCTTAGTTGTCTTTATTTCTCCTATGTATTGTAATCAGGCTTTGCTCCGTGTAAACTCGCAACTCATATGCTGTTTACAGATTCTCACCACTTTCACGCGTTGTCCCGTTACCTACTACTTATGAACTACCTTATGAGTAGTATCCACCAACGAAGAACAGAGTGCATATGCAGTTAGCCAGTCACAAGTGGATAATTGCAAAAAGAACTTGTTCCAACAGGAAATATTAGTCAATTTATAAAACACCATTCTAATGGACAGACGATGAAAACATCAGTCAGTTAGATGATGAATAAGTCTGGCTACAGTCTAAAATAAACTACAGAATTCATCAATCACCATGAAAACACGCTTTTACTAATAACAATTATATGCTTACTGGTGACTAACTGTGAGAGGTAATTCACGGAGTTATAGTGAGAAGTAGTGGACCAGTGAAGTTCATCTAATGTCAAGTATGAGACAGTTACTCACGAATGCCCGGGCAACATCGTGACTTGATTAAAGTTAGATATGCTAACCAGTGGATGCCAAATTAAAGATCGGAAGATTTGGCGCAATATGCAAGTCCTGAAGATCTTAGATTCGATGACTGATAGAGTTGTTAATACAAATTGGTGCAAAATCGCATAATAATATGAAAAAGCTGTACAATGTTATCTGATTTATAATAGTTATCTAACTAAAGTCCACTCTCAATACAAATTACAAACAGTTCCATATACATGCATAACTAAATTGCAATCAATTTGACAAAAAATATTACTATTTATTCTATCTGTTATATTTAAGACACTGATAGCAGCTGCCACTTTGAAGTAATGCGCATGCTTTCATATTCCGATGATCTAATCAATCTAGGAGGATTAGAAAATGTCAACTGTAGAAATAACACACCTCCCTTTGGTCTACAGATTTCCGTTTTTGATAGCAAGTTTGAAAGAGTGGTCAATCTCAAGTTATCATCCTAGGAACTTTGTGGTCACTTTCGCAGGTTGTTACATCCTATCCATAACCCTGTTCCTTTTTTGGTCACTCGAGAAGTAAGAACAAGCGGTGTTAGCAATCCAAAGTGACGACCACCTTCATACCATCCTATAATAGCACTAGCACTGTGAATAGGACTAGTTTGGAACATTTTATAAGCTCACTTTTTTGGTTAAAATCGTTATTATTGGTATCATTTATTCAACTTATTTATATATAATGATACAAATGTTACAATCTGCTCACAATTATTAAACTTAATCAAATATCGCAACACAGAAAACAAGTAAACAATCAAATAACATACAAGACCAGGTAATTTGGACAGACAGTGCGATTAAGTGAAACAGAAAACCTACACATAAGTATATGCACAAAATATTACTTTTACAAAATAGTAATAATAATATTAATAAGAATAAGAATAATAAAATTCCAAATATTTTTGTATAATTTTGTACACGTGATTATTAGCAAAAATAATGGAATTATGCTACAACTGTGAACATATTTAAGACGGACGCATACCTATACATAATGACCCATATTACATAATAGCATTTGAACAATAAAATAATAATAGTAGTAAGCTAATCATGTCGATATGTTAAGTAATTAACTAGAGAGAACAAAGTATACCGTGGTAAATTGCATTTCATGTTTTGTGTACAAGATTAACTTTGTGGATATTTTAAAAGTGACGTAGTATTTAACTGATCTGAATAGTGGTAGTAGTTTACGAAACGTGATATTTGTATTTCTTTACACACAACTAAATATATAAAGAGATATATTTGTAGGATAGTAATTAAAAGTCTACCAGACTAGAATATATCAACGACGCAGATTTTGAACCGCAGGTAACAGAAATGAGATAGTTGTGTAACACAATGAAAACAAGAAGTGAAAAGCTGTAGACAGTCAGTTCAAATACTACTCCACTTACTATAGTTTGATTTACCCTACATGTAGCTCGAAGTTCAGTACTTGTACTGATCGAATAAGTTGTGTGGCATTACAAATAATGAATTGATAGCAAATATTAGTTGGCTGATTGTTATGTATTGAAAAATAAATACTCTGTGCCCTTGATAACTGCCAATCAGAATACGGATACGTCAGCCCCACGACTACCAGCCCCCGAAGTCAGGGGAAAACAACAGCTACGAGCCAACCAGACACAATCAATCCAGTCCAATTGCCTATCACATTGCATTTTAATCATGCGTTTATATATACACAAATTCAGACCGCACAGCAAACCAATTAGGGATTTTACATTAATACAAAACAGAAGAGATTGTTGCAGTGAATAGGGGTAACTTGTACACAACTAATTAACTGTCGTCCATAATAAGAGACAATACAATAACAGCAAATATACTAACCGGGAGGATAGAGTAAGAGGAACATAACAATAATAAAAATGTAATGTTTACATTACACACGACCAGAATAAATGAATTAGTCCTCTAAAATACAGTCCTAGAAGTTATTTCACTCTTCTTTAGTGGTCCGACATAACACTGATACTTTGGGGATATGGACAAATTTGGCAGAACCGATAAACTGCATCTTAGAACAAACTAACGGTCAGGTTTACAAACAGGTTAAAAAAATCTCTGATGTGACTGCCTATCTTAAAACTAATTGCATAAACGATGATCGGAAGACTTGAAATTCTAATCAAAATAACTGAAAGAAAACATGAAAGAACAACATAGATGAGAATGTTTGAGTTAGATTGTGGCTGGCAAGTGTAAAAGGACTATTTTGTCCAATTAGTAAGCAAGGGCGTTCATACACGAGAGACATGTTTAATTTCCAAATTCTAGTTAGTGAGAAAGGAAGTAGAAGATAGAATGTAGTCACGTTTACTTTCATTGAAATTAGAATTAGCAATTATTATCTTAGTGGTACAGACCCCTATCATTACGTTCTGTGATGAATACTAATGACAACCGACTGAGGTTATCCACAATATTTTTAATGTTAACGAAGTATGTTACAATCATACATTTGTATGTATTCCATTATTCATGTTTAGCTACGCTGCGCTGGAATTACCGTAATGGTCAGTTGAATAAAACATCAGATACTTGAATTGAAATTCTTAATACAAATTACATTGTATTATACAGTAGTTGTCAAGTGAATGACCTATGATATTGAATATACAGCCTTGAATAAGCTTTATCATAACTCCTTACCAGAAAATATAATAACTGCAGTTTATTAAGTGCAATACAAAATGTCGCGTCATTTAGCTTAATGGTCACAATAAAGAACCTAATCAATAGAATTCGATCAATATTAACTAGATTAAAATAGAATGACATTAGTGATTGGCCATCTAGTAATCGATTATTATTATTATTATTATTATTATTATTATTATTATTATGTATCTGATCTCTCCCGATCACTTTAATCTGATTATTAGAAAAAAAACCGGCTGAGGTTATCCGTACCGTTTTTAATGTTCACTGTAGCTGCTGCATTAAGAAATTTTGGTCATTTTTCAATTTATTTAGTGGATGAGTAATGTGTCACTGCATAAAGACTTCATTCCTAAAATTATCTAAAACTGCCTGTAATAAACATTTCAACATAAAGGAGAGGAACATTGTTATATGAGAAACACAAATGCTGTGATACTTGGTTGAATTCGTCACAGGTTAATGTTGGCAGGGTACCATTGAAAACCAGGGAGCACTGGACATCTGTTTCGTCCTAGTATGTGACTTTTCAGAAGTGAGCACCCTATATTCCGCTCCAGATTGGTGAATGCCTAACACTCCGCACCACTGGCTCGGCATCCAACGGCAGATTTTATTCCTCCATCAATTTCTGATATAATGCCACGATTATCCGTTGACATCGGTGATAACTGTCTCACTCCCAACAAGTAAGAACTCTACCAGTCACGAATTCTCACTAGAGCTTCAGGGACATTCTGAAGTTAGTCAGTAGTAAGCTGATTAGTGTAATTGAATCAACCAACTAAAAATTAACACCGATCTCCAGAAACTACCTCAATTCATGTATAGTGATAGAAAAAGATTGAAAAGAAATCTTTAATAAACCTAATATTTAAATATGCATACAGTTAAGGAAGGGATTAAAAGTTACTGCGTCTGAGAGCAAAATAATGTCCTTAGTAGAGTCTTAAACGTGTTACATAGAAATGATCATCTTTCTTTACGATACTCTGCACATTTCGAAAAACATTACGATTCATGAGAACATTCATTTCTAACGTTTTACTTAAGAATAAAAGGTCTAAGAGGTGTTTCTTTGAAAGAGATTAGAATATCTAAACCATCTTTTGGCCTAAACTGCACATTAAAGCATAATTTTATCTCAAGTTTTAACATTCACGATATTCATGTTTCTCATATGGTAAGTTGCTTCAACTCAAAAAGTGAAATCTGCAAATATACAGCATTCATCCACTAAATAAATAACAAACAAAAATGATAGAACGTCCTGATTACAACATTCATAGTGACTATTATACATAATCTACAGTAATTCATACTATTTTACACTACTTCTTTAGAACCATTTTCTGAGTAATCAATGTATTAATATCTAAACATGACATTCATATGATGTAACATATCTCAACATAATGTATAATTACATCATACAACATTAGGGTAGATGAATAAGCACTGTAGATACAAACAATATCATTATGAATTATACAGACATATATGCATGGAAACTATAAAGGCATATTTAAACATAAAAGAAGATGCACAAAAATATTTGACATTATTTTTAGACATTTGTAGATTAGTGATTGGAATAGTTAGTTCATTCGTAATAACCAATAAGAAAACTTATACATATGAGAGTATTCAACAAAAATGCATATAAATGAATTAATGTAACTTATGAAGATTGGTATTAAATTTTAGCTGATTGAATTCGTCACAGATTGATGTTGGTGGGGTACCATTGAAAACCAGAGAGCATTGGACAGCTGTTTCATCCTAGTATAGGTCTCCTCAACAGTGTGCTGCACCCTAGATTCCGCCCCAGTGAGTTCAAGTTGCCGAACGTCTAACCCTCTGCACGAATGGGCCGATATCCAATGGTAGAATTACCATATTCATCAATTCGTAACATCAATCTGTAACTAATTTAATCAACTAAAAATTAATGTCTCAATATTCAATTAACATTCACAAAATTATTGAACACTGATTAAGCAATGCAATAAGAATCTATACATAAAAGTTTAATTAATAAAATACGATTGATATACATTAAGTGTAAATTGGATTAAAGCAAAAGACTGATCCTTCTACACAAATATTAAGAAAATGATAGTTATAATTAAGATAATACATAGTGTAAGTATCCGATTAACAATGAGTTTGGGGAAATTCTTCAATGAAACACTTTTGAAGTATGCCTTACACAACTCCACCGAGAATAATGGTTAAGTAATCCTGATGAGTTAAAGTTGATGTTAGCTGTTTGATAGTATTATCAGTAGCAGTATGCAAGAAACCCTGTTTGATATAGACTTTGTAGTAATTGACATTAATCAATAAAGTGTACTTGAAATCTCGAGAGGATTGATACTTTATGTAGGAATAGAGACAGTTTCATAAATTCAAATAATCTCCTACTGAACTGACATATGTACATTGATTGGTCGCTACTTAGTGATCCACAAGTTCGAAACTTCAATTGAAAAATCTTCACAATACTCAATATCATACTATGGAATTAAAGTAAGAACTGAGGTATACTGGATTTAGATGCATCGTCCATGCACTTTGATTGAAGTTTAATGCAAAATTTATTGGATTGTGAATGAGCGATTCGAATAAGAAATAAACTAAGTTAAATTAAAAGTGTTCAGTGTTTCTGGTTTCAATGGTTCCTTAGATGTTATTATTCTTTTGTTACAGTATTGATGTAAGAAGGTACGTTACATTATCAACTGGATTGGTTGAATTGTAATCAATATAATTGAGTCACCTTCCTACAACATCACATAGAGTAGAGACTAACAACTGTATTTCTGTGAATACAAACGTTCACATATATCCAGAGGCATTATTTTAAGTTTCAAATTAAAATCGTTTCATTATCATGAGCATTTTACAGGGTGAAGAAAATTAACTCTATGAAACTAAACTCTGTGTCTACTTTTGACTGAAAAACAATATATTATTAGGAGTCTGTACGTATTAACATATAGGCTAGAAGTCACCGACCAAACATATCTTCGAAGGCACGCTTGCGTATAGTGGGACTATCGAGAGAATATTTCCGGAGGTTAGACACAAATTGCTGAGAGTTTGTGAATCTTCATCTTTGGGGGGGCTGAAATGTTGTGACACCTAGTACGTTTGCCTAACCACTATTTACTACTTCGTCGAATGATTTTGCTTCTAAGGGTAGAAAAGAAAAGAAGTAAGTCCAACCACTAGGTCCATGAAGTCATTGACAGGGGGGTGTTGTTGAAATCATGCCCTAAGGTGAAGATTATTTAGTCAAGATATAGTGATCAACTCCTATGAACTGAGATGATATAGAAAATCAGAATCGGTCCTCGTGTATATATTAAGTTTCTCTTATAACTACCTTAGTTCATTCTTTCCTAGTGAACTATATTGTAGCACGAATTATTACTAATATTGTCTGGTTGTACAATGTATATTGCCGCCCGACTAACGTGCATACATAGCAGCCAAGCACTATCATCACAATGGATTGACGAATTTTCCGTAAATTTCCACCATTGCTTCCATTCGAGAGTTCCATAATTAGATTGTGCCATTATTTAATTAAGTAAATTCCTGTAGCTGCAAAAATTGGAAAAATGTATATTAGGAATCATCAGTATCTGATACAGATCTGATCAATATCCTCATCATGAATATGATTGTCACAGAGTCGCATTAGTTATCTGGGATTATGAAAGTGTGTGGGGTCTCGGGGGAGGGGGGGGGGGCAGGGTATAAACGAATGCCGTAAATAGATTTTATTATACAATGTACGATCAACTAATTGTAGGTGAAGACATTAAAAAAAAACCCGTTAGTAGTGTGTTTGGAAGGCGATCCAGTGTGATGAAAATATTTTTACCAATTTGCAGCTGTGGTTAGTGATGTATATTTACAATTTTCTAGCAGTTCATTTCCAGATCCAGATTTGTGTACCTCTTGGCTTTGAAGAATACTTGCGGTTCGAGTGAGGTTAGTTGTACTACTCATAAACCAAAATCAAAGTAAGTGCGTAGGTTTGAATCTGATATTTAACAGGATAAAGTCGAACGTATTAACAATTGAGTCATACTTTTTCATTACATTTACTCTAAATCAAACCAAATACACAAGGTTCTCAATGTATTACTGACAATATCGTGAAGAAATGGTGAGATTCGCGTGTTTTATGCGAGTCTAGGCGAATTAGAGTTACGATGGGAAAATGTCAAGGTATCGAGGAAATCGGTAATGATTAATACTAAGGAAACCAGACAAAACAAAAATTAACAATTAAAAGTTGAGAAATCATCAATACTTTAATACAGTTCTACTTACTTTAGATTTTAGCAAACAGTTAGTGTATAACTAACTGTAAAAACAGCAGTTATTACACCCGAAGTCTAGTAATGTAAGTGCACTAAAGAGTATGGTATTTCAATCTATGACAATATTCAGCTGAGATATCAAAATAAAGAATAATAAAGTAGTGGAAATGACTGTGTGAAAGATTACATATTGAGACGGACGAGATGAAAAAAGATATATATGAATAAGTAATTGAACTTAAAACATATAGAAAGACAAACGTTGAATGCATTTTGGCCACTGTGACCGATTCGGAGTTATATCGCTCACTATCGACATGAAGCAACGTATATAACAATGGCTTATAGCACACAAGCAATGACCTTTATGGACCGGTGCCATGTTTTGGTTTGATCTATTGATTATTCAACATACACATACAAAGGAGGTGAGAAAAAAGAATGAAAGATGTGAATTTCAACTTACTAATGTTTGAGAATAAATCAGCAAGTACTTTTTGAACTAGCTGTAAAACTATCGCTAATAAGCTTATGGTAACTGAAAATAGTTAAGTCGGAGACGTGATGATTTTTCTCTTCAGCGGCAAATGAATACAAATCACGCAGTATTGTTCCTGAATTGTGTTATACAAAAAATTAAAGGTGAGAGAATAATCCAACTAGTACTCCCCGTTGTAGCATTATGAAAATTGTAATGAGGTAATACCGTGAATCATGTTTAAAGAGCATGGTATTCAAATCATTATTAGGTATTATATTGTACACAAGTCTGAGACATGCTGAGTGTGGGGGCTAGTTATGGTTTTTCAGTGGTAGAAACGAGGAAGTTGAAGTGAAGTTCGAACGTATAACTTATTGGCCCTAACCATGAAGACATGGCTCTATTGAAGTCTACAACTACATAAGAAATTTTAAGTATAGGTTTGTATGTATAACAAAAAAACCGCGTGAGTATTCATGTCTTATTTAATGCTTATTGAATTGTTTTAGATTTGTAAAGAAAGCGCCTGAATAACAAAAAGAATCTCAAACCCAACAACTTAATCTACATTTTGGGAAATAAAACCCAATACAATGGACAGAAAAAAACTTTTCGTGGTTTTACGGAGATTAGTGAATTGTGTAACCGAATATGACTAATTTAGAGAGGTGTGTCCTGGAGATTTAATGATAGCAGAGACTAGTTAAGTCCAAATATTTCTGAAGTGAGAAAGTTACTCACTAATGGCCATGAGTGATGGCGTCCGAATTGATTGAAGCTAAAACGTAAACCACTGAATGCTAACTCAACGAACCAAAGGTTGGGCACTCACTGTAGGATCTGAAGGTCTTAGGTTCGATCTTTAGCAGATTTATAGACATGAACTGCTGGGGAGTCATATATTAGGACAAAACAATTGTCCAGTGCTTCGTTACTTTCACTGGATGTTTGGATACAATCCGTGTGTGATGTAAACTGTATAGAAATGTTATGGTACTGAATGTACATAAGACCAGCAATGTCGGTTCGTTTCGATCACACATACTAGCTTAAATGCTAACGTAATTGTTTCATGATATTAATCTATTGAATCAGATTTTACAAAGATTCTGAATTTGAAGGGTCCAAAGAAGAGAAAACGAAAAATCGATCAACAGTTATCAACTAAAAAAATTCGTGGAAGGCACTTATTTACAATTATTGATCACGGAATACTGGTTTAATCTCAAGTGGAAACAAACTCTATTAATCAAGTTATAATGTAGACAGTCGTCTAAGTTACTAGACATCAGGCACACTATGCTTCTGATGTTCTAAGGTTAGAGCTACTCGGTTAGAAAGCATGGAGTAGTGCTTTGTGCCAGTTACCACTCATAAGCAAGTAAAATAAAGATTAAATGTCTGAAGTCACTACCAGAAAACATAAGTTTTCTCTAAACCACCCAAAGAAATCATAAGAAGATCTAATAATTAAAAACTAAGCACATAAATGAATATCCTACATACTTCTGAAGATTCTAGTTCACTTTCCTTCTCCTCTAATTGATGTTGAGCTTGGCCAATTCGATTAACAGCATCAATTGTTACAGATGGGTTACATGAACCAGGATAAACTGAAGTTGTATTGGTTTGAATACACTGCATAGTTTTTTGTAACTGTCCACGTGCATTACGAACATCTGTTAGGCATTTTTGTAGATTACGCCTTCCTTTCGTAATGTTGACACATGTCTCTTCAGCTAGACGATTTAATGGATCAACAATTTGACGCTCTACTTTGTTTTCATGATCACGATGATATGAAAAAAGGACAGATAAAGCTTTACTAGCTTCACGAGTAACACAGCTAAAAAAGAGATAGAATACATGAAACATACAAAATCAGTTTTGAGGAAGCTAGTTTTAACTGGGTGTTTGTATTTATCAAAGATTGATCTCAGTTGGGTACAAGTGAGAACCAACGGGAACTAGACGGTTATTTCATCCTAGTGCGAGACTCTTTAGTAATGCACATCCAGGGATAAAACACGGAATTTTGTCTAGCGGAAAACAGTCAACCATCAAGACCAATTGGTTGGTTGCCACCCAGTAGTAAAATTCCCATTCCAATCAATCCGTGATATAGTGAGACGACTACCGAATGTAACTGGGAATAACTTTCCTACTTTCTGCTTATCTGAACTCTACAAGATTTCATAGGTTGCTCTAAGTAAAAATGTGAGTATATCTATTGGGTTACCGCGACCATAAGATTCTAAGACCTTAGAGAAAAGATGTTAAAGTTAGTAACAAGTTTAGAAATTACATAAGAATGAGAGTACAGTCAGTTACCCTCATGACAGTTTCTAACGAATAGAGGTCTTCAAAAACTAAAGTTGTGAACTTAGATCTTAACGCCTTGGTTATGTAATAAATCTTAGTCAATTTGATATCATACCTATAGCATATAGTTGAACATATTGACTTCTCTAACAATAGTTGAAAAATAAGTATGCCTCCATGAAAAAGGAGAGGGTAAAAAACTTTATACTAATTAAGTGTAGCAAATGAACCCAGAAAACTCCTAAAATATTCGCATTGTTCCAGTGCTCACTATAAGTGCTTCATCCACAATCTTTAATTATTTCTCCATTCACTTAGTAGAAGGGTGTTGCATATTAACGTGGAAACTTTATTATTGATTTCATTTTAAGAGTATGAATTCATGCTTAAACGTCTGCAATGAACATATGACATTAGCACAGCCCAACATGATAGAGAAAACCATTGATACACTCAAAACTAGATACTGAAATAAAATCTCGAACGGAAATGGCATCTTAAAATGAGACATTTACTGACTGAATGAACAGAAAAATAACCGACTATGATGGACAAAACACACTAGTTAACACAGAAAATGTCGGGGCTAATTGTAACTAGAGTAAATAATACAATATTTTAAATTTTTAATAAAATAGTATTTATAATAAGGAACAAGTTGAAAAGTGCCTATGATTATTTAGTACTTACACAAAAAGCCGATCATCCGCACTGGATTTATCAACCGATTCTTTTAAGACAGTTGACAATGTGTATTCAGGATACTTTTTCTAAAACAGATACAAATATGTTTAATTAGTAAGTTGTAATCGTCACTCATCGAAAACCAGACAGCTGTCACACAGTTTAATATACACCTCAGAAACGCACACTCATTAACCACTACGATCAAACCCGAGAGCTCATATATATATATATATATATATATATATATATATATATAAGCAGTCATGTGGCTCCCCAGTGTATATTATTATCATATATAAGTCCAAACACACTTTAATAAATGTGTGCAACGATACTCAATTTATTGGTATGTAACTTAAAGTAAAAAGTGGATTTATTACTAACCGCGCATCTGAGATGAGTTATTGATTCTAACAACAGTTTCTTCTGAGTAATTTCAAAGTGTCAGTTACTAATCACTAAAATAGGGTCCGGCATAAATTCGCCTCAGTATAAGTTGCTACGTCACATTAGCATGATAATAGCTGTGTTTTCCATTCGACCCTGTGTTCAAGACAACATCTAATCCAATTTCCACTTTACGTACTTCAAGAGGAAGTATCCTAGCGTAATGTTAGAAACTGGCGAGTGGTAACCTCTCTAATACCTTTAACAGCACTCGAAATTATTTTGTTCATAATCAAAACTTTGCATTAACTGTTAATGGAACTTTTTAAAACATCCATAAAACACTAATTTTAAGGGAAATTAGGTTATAATACGATACATATATTAAAGGTTCGATTTTAACGAAACACTGGCAATAACCAACATCTAGATGACTTGCGACTACATACATGTGACTATAATGAAGATCAACTGCTTATGCTCCATGAAGTTATTAAGAAGAAACACAATTCTTCTCTAGAAAAGGTTGTTTTTATGAGGTTGATGGTGTCTGGGGCGTATACGTAGACACAAACTCATTGGTATTAGGATTGCAAGTATAACGTAGTCTATGTTTGCAGACGTTATATAGCATGTCATGAAATTAGTTCTGTCAGTGTACATACACCTTTTTTGTTTGAAATCACCCTAAATATTTTATTCCCAGACTATGTCTATTACTTTTAAACAGTATTTCCTGCTTAGTTTTCATTACTATTTATATTATTACTGTCACTTATCTGTCAACTCTTATCTCAACTCTTTCTGGTCAGTCTGATATAGATTGTAGCAACTTGGGTCGACATATACTCGTGTCAGCTCCAACTCTGTTCACGTCTTAGTCTTTGAACCACAAATATGTTCTCGGTGAGGTGAGTAGGATTGAAATAAATTAGTTTCCAGACTTCATAGTGAGGTTTCTGGCTGGATTGTAACCAGTAGTCCATATAAATTGGTATACAGTCGTTAAAAACGAAGACATCAAACGTATGTAGAGGAATAGAAACTTTGAATGGGAATTGTTGCATATTTTACAAAATCACCTAGGAATATTTTTTCTTTATTTATTCACTTAACATGTTTTGACTTATTTACTCAGCTTTAAACCAAATGTTTATTGTGAGCTACTCGATAACCTAAACCGAAACAAGTGCAAAGTATTTACCTACCAATCGACAGTTAGGTGGTTTGACCACTAAGCCATTGCTCTTAAAATTGAAAAGACAGTTAAAAATTAAACAAAGTCGTATAAAACTAAATGACATACATTTTTCTTACTAACGAGAATATTTTGCACTAAACCTCTGTGTGCATCACTTGATACACGTCGTACATCTTCAACACATTGTTCTAAATGTTCAGCATATTTAGGCCAATTTGCAGGTTGTTCTTCTTTCTTATCCCTAAAAGTCAACAAAAGAAAAAATAACGATAGGTTCAAAGAAAGATCGATGTCCATATTTGATTAACAAAACGCTCATTTAAATAGTTTCAATAAAATGCTGATTCAGTTGCCTATGTTTTAAAACACGAGTAAATTCTGAGATTAATGGTTTCTATTAAAACTCTTCATGATATTTAATGGGAAGACAATGAAGTGAAAAGATTTACAGTCGAAGTACTACACGTTCGTTTTAGGTAAAATTTGCAGACCAAAAATCAGAGATTCTTCAAGGATACTTAACGATGTATTTCTTCATAAGGAACCTAAGCTGCATATAAACTAGTCTGTCGCATTTAACTAATGTGATCAATAAGCGTGTTAGTGGGTTTATGCATAAACAAGGAGCAGTCATTATCTCCAAGTAAAGGTAGTTCAACAAACTAAAGGTTACAGAATAAAAGAAGGTAGACATGACTTTTACGGCCGAACTTGAGCGACCATAAAATGACCCTGGAAGTCTTAATCGTAATGAACCAATCACAGCCCTCTAAGTCAGAACCGACGATTCCCTCTAAATTTTAGTGATTTATTAAAGATTTCCCAACTAAAACTCTTTGTAGTATGCCTGCCTCCCCCACGGAAATCTTTGGTAAATTACAAAATATTTATCCTCTTAGATTGTGTGCATATAATATCAAGACTTAACTATAACCCAAAATGCAATGAGAAATCCGTCATTTCTAATAAATTATTTATGATTGAAATTGATAAATTATGCAGGATATATTGTTTTTATGTAAGTTATCCCCGAATTCCTCAGACCTAATATCACGATGTATTTTATATAAATATTCATCTAGATGTTTCCATAACATCCTTCCTTGCGATCCATAGTACGAATAGGTTTTTCAACTGTCACTATATATTATTGTTCCGGGTAATATGTATTTTTCTACCAGAGGAAGAAGTGTAGCGACCAATATGTCGCGAATACTCTTACAATGTCCCTTGTTTAATGCTCTATCCTATATACCAGAGAGCTACATATTTCACGACAATATTCATATCACTGAATTGCCGTCTTTTCAGAAACATCCGCAAGTGAAGCGGCTGTCGTTACTTTAATGCCAATCACCCATTCGTTTACTAAAACGAGGATCTCTTTCAATTCTACACTGGAACGAGCAAAAAAAGACTTTTTCACCAGCAATCAGTAAAACGAAATCAATAGCCATCTCGTGTCCCTTGTTTTTTTTTTTAGAAAGCTGCCATTTTCTTAGCCACAGTTACAATTTAATGAATTTCTTAACAATCCCAACAATTCGAACGAACAACGGGATTTTTATCATTAATAAGATCTCGAACACTCTATTGTTAGCATGATGCCTTCAAATGGCCGCCGTGACCTTGAAACGCTTACTCCGTTAATCATTGGTTTGGCCGTAAAAGTCATGTCCACCATCTGTGCACTAGACCTACCCTGATGGTATTAATAGAATGCGCATGATTATGTGTTAATCATATTGGTGCTTCTTGTTGCCTTCGATTAGCGTTCAAATTGGTTTAGTTTGACCTTAATTTTTTCATATATAAATGTCAGAAGAAGCCTATGTGATCAAATCGTTTGAGATGTATTCTAAAGAATTAATAAAAACGTATAAGATGCTGTAAGGGTAAATATGTTATTACAATAGCGCCTGACTTGAAATACCAGGAATACGTTTTCTGATGAAACATCAACCGATGTGAATCCATCGTGCACAATTATTTAAGGTCCTATTTGAAAAATCAAAGATCTAGGTACTCATGCGCATTAGATCTTATAAATGTTTGAAGCCTTTCAATTAGTTTCAAGCAGCACCTTAACTGTTTTAACATCTAATACATTACAAGTCTTCAAAACTACACGATGAGATGAAGTAAGGTGGAAAGTGAAGTTTAGAACAAAGTCTGACACAAAAAACGGTTTTAAACATTTTTCATGCAATTACAATAGAGGGAGCAGTATGAAAACCAACTCACTTTGACCATCTGAGCATGATAAGCAGCTAATTTCGGAGCATTACCGTGTAGATAACCTTGGCAGCAAGTGGAAAAAACAACTTTTACTGTTCATTATTTTCGCGACCAACTAATGTGAGCCAATTGATTTCCCAATGTCTGCTTCTTGATTTATTGAGTCCGACTACTGACTTTATTTTTTTTCCAGCGACGGTTGTTTAGCCGCACACTTTCGTCGTAGTAAGTCCAGATAAAATAAATTACGATGAAATTCAACTAAAACTCTAATGATCTATTCTACTGAAAGCCTTGAAGAATTCGTAGAGAGTAATGTGCAAGTGATGGTTGTGCTTTACTGAGGGAGTCCAACTAATCCACTAAGTCAGAAGGTTATAGTTGCAAGTCCTGCCTGGAAGGGAGACGTGGGATACAAATAGCAAAGAATCGTTAAGACACTAGTCACGGAGACAATCATTGATGATTCTCTCCATAACTCTCGCCAGTGCAGAAAGTAAAGAAATTGCTAATTGACAATTGGTGCTAGCCTATTAATCATAGAGTATTTGGATTAGAATTATTTGGCTAGTACATAAGCAACCTCAGGATGGGTGCTGTTCGCCATCGTTGAGTCCCTATCCGACAAACTAAGGGTCAAGTTTTTTAATTTTTTTTCATATATCCTAGTCATGACTTGCTATTGTGTTTGATATATCCCGTTATGACAGTTTTATACTTTTTCCTATTTTTCTTGATCTCGAAAGTGAACTTCTTGCGTAGGGCCTTGTAAGTTATCCGGTCCACTGAGTGATAGAAGAGCAGAAGTAAGTTCCAAACCTCGCGCTTACTCTGAGTGATTTGACTGGTCTTCGACCCTATCCAGAAGGTTGTGTAAGATTTATTACCGGACTGGCCAAGAGCGGAGCGTAGATCAGTGGACTTGAGGAGAGTATCTTTAACGTGATGCCGTGTTTCGCCCACGTCAATGTGACCATGTTTGCCCGACCAGAGATGTTTTACAAATCTGTCTTAATTCTGTTGTAGCTTATAATGTGACAGTTCCTACGTATTGCGAGCTCTTATGAAACATAAATGATGGAACATTAGAATAGTAGGAAACAAGGTCACCATTACCAAGTGGGTTTAGTATTTCGGGTTTTAAACTTCAGTTAATGATTATTATATACTCCTGAAAACAGGTGCACACTTTTTCTACAAGTGTGGCCACTCTGATACGAAAAATAGTGTAATGACACCTAAGAAATTTTAGCAAATGAAGTTTTAATATTGTGACAAACATTAGCTAAATTTTATAAGAGGCTCAGTGAAAAGTTAAAGATCGCAATAATAGTTGTGTATAACAGAGTAGTTACCTACTGCAATATAATGCAAATAGGTTTTATGGGGGCGACAATTACGAACGAAGTAGGTTGAAACGAATAGAGCTTGTAGAAGAGAATATGTGATTCCTAATTTTGAGACGCAACGAAATTGTACATATAAGCACCAGTATGTTTGGTAAGATGGTCGCATGTGAAGAACAGCCATAATGAATGATATATAGATAATCGTCCCGAGCCACAGGAGTTGAATAATGTAAAATCGTCAATGTCCACAAATGTATAGGAGAAAAAAGCAAAAGTATAAAGGGAGTGTGGTTCATGCAGGAGGTGTGAATAATCTATACATTAAGGCGACCTAGGTTTTGGAGTGTATGATTAAGGTTCGCATTCGTTGAGCATAAATTAAGTAGCCCACAAAAGAAATTTGTAAAGTGAGCTAGCGAAACGTGAAAAGGATTTGGAAGTCCTAATATCCACTGGTAGCCTGTTCCACATCTGGGAAAATGTAAACAATCAGTAGTTAGTGCTAAGAGTGGTTTTAAAGATGCCAATCGTAATGTTAAATATATGGTTACGCGGATCATATTAGGGTTGGTTTGCATAAATTAAATTTCGCTATGGGTAGGGAACGTTGAATTGCGGATAACTTTATAAAGGAAAATGAGGGAAATTTTAAGACACTGAATGAATGTTCATGTACTATTTAGTGGAACAAAAAATCCCCCTGATTTTAGGAGTAACTATGTTCAGATTAACTGCTCTATATGTTCGTAATTGGAATATATTTTCTTACTCTTGTGAGGTCAATAGCTCATTAGATACATTTTGCCATAATGTAAATTTATGTCTTCACTGTGTTGCATCTTTTAAAGTGAACAAACCATACATTCCAAGTAGCGAATACATCCCCATTGAATTTAAAAACAAATGAAGGAAGTCACGATAAAGATCATTCACTGTACATGAATTTTCTGTAATTTTTAGTATTCAGCCAGTATTTTTATTGATAACAATCTACCGGAACACGGGAGAAATAGAAGCTGAAAGAATGAACATGAAATTACCTCATAAGGTAGTGGGAGGTAATTTCAAACTCTCCTTGTCTATAGAGCGGAATCTGTTTATGTTTGCGGCCACGTACTACGGTTCTGACAAGAGTAGGCGTTCTGTGATGTTGCTTCAAATGTTCCAATATATGCTACTCGGACCCACACATAAAGTCTAATTGGCACTACCTATCTATCACGAAATTCTACTGCAAGTTTAACCAAGCCTGAACGCCACAGATTAGGATGCTGCTACCTAGTAAGTTAGGACTAATAAAAATCACCAACATGCATAACTGTTTGTTGCGTCTAGTGCCACACTCTGGACTAACTTAATAACCATCAAGTTCCTTTCATAACTACTGCAATCCATGTCCTATCAAACACCACTCAGTAACCAAGTCTCAACACTACTATTCTAAACTTCCGTGACAGCCAGACTATCGAAGTTAGCAAATTAATTCTTTCCGAGTAAACTTTACCAACAAAATGTTCACCGATTTAAACATCTTCACACTTCCGATTGCTAAAATATACAGGAAAGTTTAGCTGTCATAATACTGCTGTTCTGTTCTTCTGCCTTTTTTTCTTTCCTTTTTTCAGCGTTTGGAGGTTGCTTCATACTACGCAAAGCGTTGAATGCCCACATCTTCGATATGGTGACCTGAATCTACCCAGCGATTTTTCTGTGCCACAATGTCTTTTGAAGGTCTTGTTCGTTGTGGTCTCTACATAAATAACAAATTTAAAACAACTTTAATTATTCCATTATCTCTATATATCACAATGTAAGTAGTCTGTGCAACGATTAAGCACTATTATTGTCATATGTTCTTGTTGAACTTGCCTGTAAAAATGGATTGCTCCTGATACCAAGAAATAAATTATTATTTAGCGGCCACCCTCATAAAGAAACTTTGTTCCTACTCTCGTCTTCCTATTATACTGAATGTCAAAAATAAAATGACTGGAAAACCTATAGAGATCTATGAAGTGTTTAGTGAATCCTTTGCCAGAAATAATCCATGTATAAGAACAGCCAGCAATTTCAACTAGCATAAATTACCTGGCTTGGAGTTTACAATCAGCAATGTTAGAGATGCTATAAGATCAATAAAAACCTTTATTTAATAGTGGTTAGGATAGAATACCGATTAAATATTGTAGCTCAGCCTTCCCAATACTGCTCACCAAAATAGTTAATCTCTCCTTAGAAGACGAAACCTTTCCTAGATCGTTGAAAAACACAATTTCTCACTTTAAGAAAGGCTCTAAACCTAGTATTAAAAACTACCGTCCAATTAATCACTCTCCTGATTTATCTAGAGCCATAGCGAAGGTCATAAAAAAGGAGATTTACACTTACTTAGTTAAACACAATTTAATTATCTTCCCATCCAAGGAATCCTACATAAATTACTACCTAGAACACTTTGACTATGTAATAAACAATAAACATATGGAAAAACTAATTGTTATTTTATACTTCGGCTTCACTAAGGAGTTTGACAAAGTACGTCATTCATCTCTCTTATATAAAATGGAAGCTTTCAGAATAGCGGGAAAATTGCATGATTAGATAGCTTCATTTTTGGAAGATCACATTCAGCTAGTAAAAAAAATACATCTCTTACATCCTCAAAATACTACTAGTGGTGTCTTCCATGGCTCATTCATAAGACCTCTATTATTTACTATGTATTTTTTTGATATATGCCACTGTTTCCAAGAGGGTAAAACCTTTGTGTTCGAGGACGACTTCAAAGTTATCTATACGTTCTACCCAGATGAAGGTCAAATTGTTAACGGCATAATACAAGGTGGTCTCAATAAACTAAGTGAATGGTGAAATAAATGGTTTCTTTCACTTAACACACAAAAGTCACGGTACCTATATATCAGAAAATCTAACTCTGAGATCAACCTACACCTTAGTAAACTCGAATTTCGTCAACTAGTTGGTATCTGTGATTTAGGAGTAAAATACCCGAATAATTTATCTTTTACCGAGCAAATTTTATCACAAGTCTCTAAATCTCGCAGACCTATTGGTTTTATTCATCACAACTATCATCTTAACGAAATTAAAGCTATTCTTTATAAAACCTGCGTTAGACGTCTGCTTGAGTACTGCCTAATTGCATATAGTTGCATGCATTCACTAGATCGATAGACAATAGAGAAGGTTTAGAAGCATCTTACTAGACTACTAAGCCCTGGCTAGCCCTACAACGACAGATGCTGTGCTTGGAAATCAGACCCTGCATAGGTCAGAAAGATTAAACTTAATCTAACGACACTTTAAAATTCTTCACGAAGAAACTATAACAGATTTCAATGCCTTGACATGTACTCTAAACCGTAAGGATAACTTGCAAAACTAAAATTCTTTGGTAAGAGTGCAGAAAGCCTCTAGTAAATTAAAATCCTCCTTCTTTGCTGTAAGCTATTCCAACCTCTGGAACCGGTTACCAGACAGCCTACGACAATATACCTCCTTGTCACAGTCTAGATTCGCAAGAAATATCTGCTAAGACAATGCCGGTATCTGCAATTTACTTAGCACAACTTAAACAGAATGAAGTACATTTACCAATAAACCCTCTGGCATCTAGTCTACTTAATAACACTTTCGAAAAAAATTGCTTGCAGAATTCTACAGATTTTGAAAGATATTTTATTAGTTACCTACGGGCAATAAAATGTTTTCTTTCCTGGTAGATAGGGCTCTTGGATCTCGTAATATCCATACGTTTCCTAGAGGTGATATCGTTTATTTTTGATTTCAAAGTATACTTCCTTGAGCTCTTTATCCCAGGGTAAATCTGAAATCTATTATAGTTGTCCCAAATATTAGTAGATGTTTGTCGGAGTTAAAAACGAAATAACAAAAAGCTTCATGTAATGAAACATGTACATCTTAGGTGCCACTGAAAACAGCTTGATTGGTTACTTGTACCCTCTCACCCAGCTGCTTGTTCTTTTTTATCTTTTCCGTCCCCAACTACCGTATCATGTCGAAATTATAGTTTTAATGTAATAATTCGAATCTCCGTTATTCTCTTACGAAATGTTGTTCATACAAGGTCATGATTGTACTCGTCGCTACAATTGACTATTTCAACCAATCATCTATTATCCCAATTTTACTAAGTGTCAAACTTGCGACACTCCTTACTTCGACTGGTCACATATATTATCAAGCGTTCTCTACTCATGAACCCAGAACACCCAGTATTAGAAAGCACCTTCCAGTTGGTGGTTAACGGTTTTCTTGCCTTACACAAGGATCTAGTGTGCAGTAAACGTTATTGCTACTCATGCACTTATTTTCGTAAAATTTTATGTTTTATTGTGTAAGAGTTAACCTTCCTGTATCACATAAAAACTGCAACAAATGCATGCTAAATTTTGTATTGGATTTTGTGTTGAGTTCAAGATTACATTGGTCGTTATATACAAAAGAACAGTAACATACAGGAATATGTAATAAGCTGATGACGTTCCACTTAGGCTAATTCTCTTATACGAAGTGGACTGAAACAAATGCTCTTAGGGTTAAGGAGAATAACAATGAGACCACACACTAAAGCTTGTGGAAGCTGGTTCGACGCGAAACAGTTTATATACAGGTAGGTTCAATAATTGAACGCTTCAGTATATGAGATTCCGAGTCGTACAGGGCAACAAACTTGTACATACAAGCCACAGTGTGTTTAACATGACGGTTAAAAAGTGAAGAACAACCATCGTAGAAGACAGATAAAACATCTACTAAATGAAATGCCAGCCGTTAATAGAACTATGACTTGCGGAGAACTTTATAAAGGAAAATGGGAGTAAATTTTAAGACACCGAAGATAAAAGAGTGGAAACGTAAGTATTTTACAATCTATCAAGTATATACGTTCTTTGGTCTTTCCTAATATATTGAAGGTGAAGTACCTTCGCACAAGTTCTAGTTTTTGTTTATTTTCTACGCGTAAACCGCTGGGAACAAAGTAACGATATTCTGAAATTGGCCGTACGCAAACTTTGTACAATGTTATTCTGGCTTCTTGATTAAGGAAGTTGCGAGTTAGTGTTCTAATCTGTTCGGCGGAGGAGAGATCATCGGAAAATGCCAGACAATGATTCGTAACACTACGTAGTTTAGATAAAGTCATGGAGTGGAGATTCAGCCGTATGCAAGTATGTGGTATGTCAAGATGTGTCCAAATGCAGCTTCCAAGCAGTAAACCAATCAGTTACAAGCAATACGTCGTTTTGAATTAAACATAGGAATCGGGCAAGTTCGTCGGGTGGAAAGATCATGCGACTTTGTGATCATCAGGGAACATAAAAGACTTTCCTTAAGGAAAACAATCACATACATCACCAGTACTTGGGTCCCCAAAATGTCTTTGGTGAACTACGATATGGTGAACATATCCAAGTCTACGGAGAACCCGATATGCTTTCCAGTCGTCAGCATAAATAATGGATCCCGGTTGAACATACATTTGGATTATTGGTATTAGGGTTCTTGCATTTCGGTTTGGCACATACTGGAAACATCCCTTTCCTAATGTTCGGTCGAAAATTCCAAGAACCTAGCACTAAGTTTAAAGAAATTATTACCTACCCATTCGGTTTTTACAGATCTTCCTCTATCTTTCGCTTTCTAATAGCTGTTTCATCAATTTCAACGATTTTCCCAAAGCCTCCAAGTGACAGATTTAAGCCCAACATGATTTCGGGGCATACGTCTCTGCAGCACTGATACCATTGCACTGCTGATAATTCGCTTGCATCTGCGTGAGACGATGCCAGAGTGACAGGCAACTGCATAATTCACAAGACAACTAACATGCAGGTTTGCCGCATGTGTCAGTTTAGACTTGCTGAAGAAACTAGCTGTTCTAAACGATTTTTTTCTCCAGCAGCCATTGCAGCGAAAGGCTACTCCATCTCGACTGTCTGTGGATTGTATTTGAGTCATATTGAGGCCACAATCACAAACGAACTCTCTACGTAGTAGTCCCAGAGCTTGTAGGTTAGAAATAATATCGCCTTCATTGAAAATTGCAATAGGGCGATCCAACATGAGCATTTTGAAGTTAAATAAGCCAGCGACCTTGAAACAATTACCTTGCTTCTGATTGGCCATCTCAAGTTCGTCGGCGTAGTTTAGTTTTACCATTTATTTTAATCACATACTACTCATTTACAATAAGCGTTGTGCAAAAACCATTTTGGGCTTCATCAGTTGAGTATAATAATTCGATAAATCAAATTAGTGAAGTAGTATTAAGAGTATAAGCGCTAATGTGATGTAGGACGTGTAAATAAAAAAAAGAGAAAAAAGAAAAATTCTAAAGAGTTTAATGCGTAGTCGTAGATTAGACTTGGTTCAATCTAATAGAGGGCAGGGAATATTGTGTCTTAAGTTTCCTTACTAATAGCAGGTGGTCAACGCGGTCAAAAGCTTTGGTGATGTCGCAATACAACATGAGAATTGTATAGCCTCAGTCGTTATTGCAAGTTATGAAGTGAATTAAGATAAAGTAACACGTCACACACGATCGGGATTGTAGGAAACGATGTTGGTACGGTGTAATTAAGCTCTGGGATAGTAAGTTCTTAAGTGTACTACGATTGATTGATGGTAGGTGGTTGCCAACCTCCGACGTGGAGACTGACTTATGAATGGGAATAACAAAAGGGGTCTACCAAACGTCGGGGTAAGTAGATAATTTTAGTTAGATGTTGAACATTTCAATTAGTATAGTTAGAATATTATGCCCCTCATGTTTTAGCATGTAAAAATTTGTACCATCTACGCCAGAACACTGGACGTATTTTAGTGTATTAGTGGCTCTACTAATGAAGCTGCAATCAAATTCAACAGTACTTATTATACTTTTAGATGATTTAAAATGTCGTTAAGCATTCGTCAGTAGCGTATCATTATCGTATCGATTATGATATAATGGTTAGTTAGTAGGAAATGTTTTATTGAATAATTCAGAGATGACTTTAGGATTGTTATATGTCTGACCATTGTGGACAAGGAGAGGATTAGTATGCCAATTGTTTTCAAGCCTCTTTCCAGAAGGAGGTACCAAGGTACGTTGCTTAGAAGGACCAGAACTTATTATAAGTTCGTCTCTCTTAGCCTTGTTGTCATGATAAGAGGAAACCAAGTCTTCTGTGTCATTAATGAAACCGATTGCACATAAGTCGTGATGGATAAAAAACCGTTTGCAGAGGGATAGTAGCTTATGTCGTAAAGTGCCTCGGGATGAAATGCTCGTTACTTCCGTGTTGTTAAAGCTGTTTTGGAGATGCGGGCACATCAAGTCAAATGCCAAGATTTATACAGGTGATACTAATAACAACCCGGAGATCATCAGTCACAAAGAACAGTGTCCACACTGACAAACGGATTAACAAAAATGGGAGATCCCAACCACCGGCATTATAGTTTCTGAAAGCCACTGTGGGATCATGGTTGTAATTTGTAGAGCAGTAAGACGGGTAGGAGTAGCAACAGGGCAAAGCACCGTCTTGTGGTCATTCACTGTTAACTCCTGAGCTACATGAACTTTGAGGGGGCTAATATTGTTACATAAAATAAGATCCAGAATATTGTCACTTCATGTGGAGTGGATGACGCCATTCATGAATATAAATGGCACTCAAACTTCACCATGCTTAGGCGGACCGGAGTAGACATTCCAATTAATGCCTGGACAGTTGAAGCTCCTATAGATGACTTAATGATCATATGGGAGAGAAGCTACCCCAATAATACGGGCGAGTTAGGGTCTGTCTTCTTAGAGTCCAGGGAGTCTGTATATGCAGACAACCAGTGGCATGGCTTTCGTCAGGTTAGTAGAGACCCATGTAGACTCTTTCGTAGTATTGTGAGTTGACTTAGCGAGACTTGTGGGAAAGAGTGAGCATAGGAAGTGAACCAAGCAAGCACCTCCTCTCTTGTTCTCCCGGCTACAACGGTAATGAACGTATGAATCTATGACTAACTCATTACCCAAGATACCGGAACGACACCAAAATTCTACGATAATCAGAATGGGTGGGATGAATAGTAAAGAAATGGTTTTAAAGAAAGGCATCTAACGTTAATGAGGATGAGGCATAAATGGGAGCTGTAAGAATTGTGAAAGCATGTAAGGTCGTTAAAAATAATAAATAAATAAATAAAGTTTTTATTCTCAAGTATCGTTGTGTACATGAGAGCATGCCAGTTTACAGGCATGTTCTGAATGATATAAGTTTACATACATACAAATATTTCGACTTGGTGTCACTATACTACTTGGTATAATATGGTCAGTAGATGAATAATGGCAGAAAGTAGTTTGGTACAGAGTATTATGAAAGGTGACAGGCAAGTTCAAAAAAGGGATATATAGAAATGTGATGAAAATTTGGTCGTGAGAAGATCGGAGGTAGTAGATAATAAAGACAATGCAGATCTCTTTGAAGCCTCAATATCTGTGGGAAGAGCTTGGATAGTAGTGGAGGCGATATATAGTACCATGAAGAAGAGGGGTAACGGAAACGGGTTGTGGTTCACATGAAAAAAACAGCCAAGAATTTGTATGCGGCCATACGTCATAAGAGCCTGGACAAGTAAACTGTGGGAAGCATTACTGTGGAAGGTTAAAGAGTGGTGTGGTGTTGGGGTATAAAAACAAGGTTGATAGTAGTTTGAATGCATACTAAGTGTTCCGAGAGATGCGAGGTTGACGAATATTTAGTTGCTTGTATTGTGGATGTTTAGGGACTCCTGAAAACAGACTTGGTAAGTAACTAGGCCTTTCAAAGTCTTCACTATGATTACTACGTTATTTTTGGTAGTATGAATATTCACAGGTGCCATAAGATGGCGTTTATAGAGGATCGTATGCGAAAGTTTGTTAATATTGGATGGTGTGACTTTAGAAAAGTTAGGTGGGGCCTTGCTTTTTTATATCTTCGGTGGACTTTGTAAGCTTCGTTGATTCGGCTGTGAAAGCGTTGTGGAGCTTTAAGGCATTGTTGGGGTACAGAACCTGGCCCACTTACGTTACTGTGTATACACCTATAGGAATTGGCTTTTACTTTTGCTAGCTTCTGATGTCTTGTTACTGCTTAATAGATCTAGAGTTGGGTTCTCAGGGTGGAAACAGCCCGGAAAGTTGCTGCTGGTTTTTCTATGTTTGCAAGTGCTAGTAGGAATGTGTAGGTCATTTAGTGACATGATGGTCGTCAATATATGTCCATATTAACAATTAGCTTTCCGAATTTCCCCAAAAATTTGTGCTTGAGGTTTGTCCTTATGTGTACAGCTGCTACTGGAACACGGTGAAGGGAGTGCTATATGTTGGAAGTAGTGGAAATTGTGATACGGTTAAGAGTCTGGTTCACTGAGAATGATTTAGTTAGGATGGTTAGCCGTCCTTCGTCACAAAGTCGTGTTGTCTGAAACTATTCGTATATGTTTAAGGCTATTAGTGGACCTAATGGTATCTACGAAGTTGGTTAAAAATGTGGCGTCAAAAGTGAAACAGTACTGGACAGCTGGTCTGCTAACCATACGTTCTTAATTTTCTACAATCGCAATTAACATGTTGCATATTATAGGCTTTCAAGATGGCCATCTTGCTCTGAATAAAGGGAGCTTGCCAGGTATATTATACTCTGTCACACTATGGTGGGACTTTAGCCGATTTGAAAACTCAAAGGATAGAAATTTTATTTTATTTTATTTATTTATTTTATTTATTACAGAAATCACGCCAGTTTACAGGCATGGTCATTATGATACAGAAAGTTTAACTCTTTTACAATAGAACACAAAGTTTTTGCGAAATGAATGCTTGACTAATAATACAATTTACAAGACAAGCTGGAAGATACATTTCATTCTTGAGTTTTCAGGAATGTATTAGTAGAGAACACTTATTAATATATGTAATCAATTCAAAAAAGTAGTGTCAAAGACGCGACACAAGGAAGATTTAGATACCACACAGTTGTTTGAAATAGTCTATTGTGGCGTCAAGTACGAACATGTCCTTGTGTGGGACGGCACCTTGTAGATGGACGATGGAGATTGGAGGTAACACATTAAAGCATCATGAGCAGATCACTAAGATGCAATTTCCTTTTTAGCGTGGACTTTGGGTTATATTTTCAGCGTGCCACGATAGTTGGGAACTGAAAAGATAAAGAAAAGGAACAAGCGAAAACGCGAGAGGGCACAGAATCAGTTAAGTACATCTGATTATAGTGAGACCTAAAGTGTACATATTGGATTAACTAAATCTCATTTGTTACTCGACTTTTTTATTCTGGGAAACGTCAACTGATACTAGAGATAACTATGGTAAATTTCAGATCTACTTTATCCTATAAGATAAAGTATGGGGGAATAAAGACATACTACATCACCTCTAAGAAGTGCATAGACATTACGAGTTTCCAAAGCACTCTCTTCTAGGTAGAAACGTTCTATTGCCTGTAGGTGAATAATTAAAAAGTTTTCAAAGTCTACAAGTGCTTTTTATTGTTTAGTCGAATTATAAGTAGAATTAAATGCCAGGAGGTCCATTGATAAATGTACCATAGTCTATATAAGTTGTGTTAAGTAAGTTACAGATGCCGGCATTGTCCAAGTGTAGGTTTATTGCCAATCTAAACTGTGACAATGAGTTAGATTGTCGTATGCTTTCTGGTAACCGGTTCCAAAGGTTAGCATAACGTGCAACAAAGAAGGAGGATTTTAGCTTACTAGTGGCTCTCTGCACTGTTACCAGAGAGTTTTGGTTCCGCAAGTCATACTTATGTTTTCCAGCAAATGTCAAGGCAGTACAATCTGTTATAATATCTTTATGAAGAATTTTATAGAGTATAGTAAGATTAAGTTTAATCCTTCTGACCCATAAAGGGTCTAACTTCCAAGCACAGCATCTAGCATCATAGGGTTGGCCAGGGGTTAATAGTCTAGTAAGATGCCGTTGAACTTTCTCTATTTTTTGCCGATCTAGTGAACGCATGCAACTATATATAATTGGGCAGTACTCAAGTAGAGGTCTAACACAAGTTTTATAAAGAATAACTTTAGATTCGCTAAGACGATAGTTACGATGAATAAAACCAATAAGTCTACGGGCTTTAGAGACCTGTGATGAAGCATGCTCGGTAAAGGATAGACTTTTTGAATACCTTACTCCTAAATCACGGACGTCATTTAGATGACGAAATTCATGTTCGTTAAGGTGTAGGTTAATCTCGGGGTTAGATTCTCCGAAACATAGGTACCCTGACTTTTGTGTGTTAAGGGGAAGAAACCATTTATCACACCATTTGCTTAGTTTATTGAGATCTCTCTGTATTATGTCGTTAATATTTCGACCTTCATCTGGGTTGAATGTATAGACAACTTTGAGGTCGTCCGCAAACATAAAGGTCTTACCCTCTTGAAAACAGTGGCATATGTCATTAACATACATAATAAATAACAATGGTCCAATGACTGAACCCTGGAAGACACCACTGGTGATATTTTGAGGACGTGAGAGATATCGTCCTAGTTTCACTAATTGAATGCGATCTTTCAAAAACGAAGCTAACCAATCATGCAATTTGCCCGTTATCCCGAAAGCTTGTAATTTATATAAGAGAGATGAGTGATGTACTTTGTCAAACGCTTTAGTGAAGTCAAAGTATAGGGTAACAATTAATTTTCCATCATCTCTATTGTTTATTATATAGTTGAAGTATTCTAGGTGGCAAGTTATGCAGGATTTCTTAGACACGAAGCCGTGCTGGGAAGATTTAATTAGCTTGTGCTTAACGATGTGAGTGTAAATCTCCTCTTTTATAACTTTCTCCATGACTCTAGATAAAACGGAAGAGTGATTAATTGGACGGTAATTTTCAATGCTAAGTCTGGTGCCTTTTTGAAGTGAGGGATTATATACGTGGTTTTCCAGGAACTAGGAAAAATTCCATCTTCCAAGGAGAGATTAAATATTTTTGTGAGCAGTATTGGGAAGGCTGAGCTACCATATTTAATCAAATTAACCGGTATTCCATCCTCCCCGCTATTAAATGAAGGTTTTAGTGATCTTATAGCATTTCTAACATTAGTAACTGTAAACTTCATGCCAGTTAATTTATGCTGGTTAAAGTTGCTGATCATCCCTATAAGTGGACTGTTTTTAGTAAAAGAGTGTGCAAATGATTCACTAAACGCTTCGCAGATCTCCATAGGGTTACTAGTTATTTTATTTTTGATTTTGAGAGTAGTAGGAAGACTGGACTGGGCATAAAGTTTCTTTCTGAGGGTGGCTGCTAAATAGGCTATTTTGTCAGGTAATTTCAGAAGCATTTTTTCGGCTTCTAGTTCTCTCGTTTTTCTGTAGTTTGCTATATTTGTGAATACTGAATGGATACTGGAAATTACGGAAAAGTCATGCTGAACGAATAATCTCTTTCGTAACTTCCGTAGTTTGTTTTTAAATTTAACAGGGATGTATTCACTATTTGGGATGTGCGGTTTAATCACTTTAAAAGGTGCAACACTGTCAAGACATAAATTTATATTATGGTAAAAAGCATCTAGTGAGTTATTAACTTCGTAAGAGGAGAAAAATATATCCCAATTAAGATCATGTAGTAATTTCTCGGTATTAGACCAGTTAATTTGAGCATAGTTTCTACGAGAATCAAGAGGATCGTTTGTTTTACTCTTAGTACATGAACATTCATTGACAATTAACTGGCAAATGACAACTTTGTGGTCGCTGCCAGGAAATTCAAGACTAGTACTGACTGAGTAGTTTGGGGCATTTTGTAAGAAGATTAAGTCTAATAAGTTGGACTTTCGTGTAGCTTTACGTACTACTTGAGTCCATGCATTACTTTCAAGTATTCCAAAGAATTTGTCAAGGTGTGGAGGTCCATGCAAGGGGTTCCAAGTAACAGAAGGCATATTGAAATCTCCTCCTATCAACTTGGTCATAGGAAGCAATGATAATGATGCGAATAAATGACCTAATTGTTGGGTAAAAGTATGGGTAGCATTAGGTGGTCTATAAATACAACCTATCAGGAATTGATAATGGGAACAGTTGTCAATACTGACAAATATAGCGTCATCTAAAAGTTCACTACCTTTTGGGGAGATAAGAGATGATGAAAAATCGGATCGAACATATATTATACATCCTCCGCCTTTTCCTGAATTCCTATCTTCGCGGTATATGACATAATTATCAACTTGAAGTGTAAGGTCTGAGATATCGGGAGTACACCAAGTTTCAGTTATTAGGACACAGCATGGGTTAACTGAGTACATTAGGGATTTAAGATGAGTGATTTTATTGAAGAGGGAACGGGAGTTAAATAGAATAGTGGAGAACTGTATGGGACTAATCAAATTGGATAGGTCACGGGTTACCTGAGTTAGTGGAGAATCCTTATGAACTCTGTTTGAAATGGAAGAAGAAAATGGAGTATAGGGGAGTGATAGCAGCGAGACATTAGCCACTAGGGGGTTGGGAGAGGGTACTTTGTCACTTGGCAGAGTAATATCTATATGACGATGTGGAATAAGTGAGGACTGAACAGGGGAGGAAGTGAGGCGAGTATGGCGGGATAGTGAGAAGGTAGACTTAAGGGATTCATTGTTTGTAAAAGGTGCGAAGTTACGATTCGAGGTTCTATTTGAGTCTATTGGGGAAAAGAATACTGTGGATAGCGATTCATATGAAAAAATTCTGGTGGATTGTATGTGGGCAGCAAGCAATTATACGTTGGCACATTATTATTGTATGCCATAGAGGCATAACGAAGCAACCCGTGGTCATGATACACTGAAGTCTGAGGGGGATTTATTAGTGATTTGTACGATCTCGGTGTGACCGTTGGGCCGCCAAAGGAAAGTGCTGGACTATTAGTGTAGGTGTAATAAGCCTGTTGAGCAAGGTTTGTAGGTATCTTGTAGGCGGATCCCATCGGGTTCTTATGTTGGTTTCTGTTGTTTAGTGGTATGAAATTCGAGTACAATTGGTTGGGATTTAGGGAATATGCTCTAGGGAATTGTCTCAGTTGTAGATTTTCGTATCTATGTGGCCACTTATATTGGTGGTGCGGATATTTTCCATGGTTGTGGTGAGCCATGCTACTGTTCATTTGGAACTGAGATGGAATAAGTGGTAATGGGTGGCTTCTTTGTGTAGTAGTGTCTTGGGCCAATAGTATTTGGTACTCTGGCATTGTAGAGTGTGTCACTCCGATTTTTTCTGAGTATTTATTTGGTTTAGCGTAAGGATGGGAGGAGAGAAATCGTTTACTACCACACTGAGTATTAGTTTTTATTTTAGGTGGCAGAGGCTTAGTTTGCCTAATATTTTGGGGTTTGTCGTTAATTTTATTATCTAACCGTCTGTTTAAGTTTTTCAGTGTCTCAGTCATTCTGCTCACATAGTAAGTAGGATAAGGGCTCTAGGCCTGATAGAGTACTGTGAATGCTGTTAAGAGTAGATTTAACCCCTTTAAATTCAGCCATTTAATTTGTGTTGTTATCGATATGCCTATTAGTCCTTTTATTCCATAGGCACATAAGGGGCGACGGTTGGCTTAGTTTGCGATAAATATTAGTGAGTTATTTTTGAATCAGGCTTATTTTAATGCCATTTCATTCGGTATTACTGCTAATATCATTATAGATGTTTGGCGGTGTAACCTGATGGAAGCTAGTTGCAGGTCTAGTGGATTTCGAATTGTGGATATAAAGTGCTGACGGGTAGGCAGAATTAAGGGTTACCTAGTTTATGTCAACCGCCATGACAACCAATGCTATATACGAGATGGAAAGAGTGAAAATGATTAGTAGTATTTTATTTCATTTTAATCACATACAACTTATTTACAATAAGCGTTGTGAAAGAAACGTCTTGGGTTTCATCAAATGAGTATAAATGTACAATAATTAAGATTGGTTTACATCGTGAAACAGTTAGTAGTGGTAAAGGTGTAAGAAATGGAGTATTAGTTTCGCCCTAATAGTACACACTCGGTATATTTGGACGTAAGAGATTTAAATCTTCTGGTGAATTATGAAAGGACAGAAGATATCTGACTTTTGGCTGAGTTTTTGTCATGTCTGTATCCAGAGTAAGCGCTAAATTCGAAATGAGTAGAAATTAATCAGATCTACACTTGGGCTAAGGTAAAGTTAGTTAGATCTCAGTATTTTTAAGATAGTTGTGACTCTTGGTACAGGCTTAGACGGGTTTGAGTCTCATCAAGTGGGCTTAAGTAGATCTAAGCCCTGACTTCATGGGCCTGGACACAAGGACATTACCTATGGTTTTCCTGTACGGGGGGAGGAACTTATCTATCGCTCAGGAAATTGCTTGTAAGGACAATTAACTTATCACTACTGATGCCAAGTAAAATAAGTATGGGCTTTTATTACTAGCTGTTCGGAAAAGTTGAAATGCGGTAAAATGTGAAGTCAACAACGAAGATTTAGACAGGGATATATTGCAAGCTGTAAACCATGCAAAACGCCAATATCTTTTTTAATTCGATTAGGTATTAAACACTTGGCCAGTGGGGAAATGTAAGGAATAAAAGTTATATTAAATAGTCATAATGGCTTCCTTAAAGTATACCACTGACGAAAATGGGGACGTTTCTCGTGTCGGCCCCGTTAGTCAGATTTTCACACAGGTTTTGTGTAGTTTAGATTTTAGACTATATGCTGTAGCATTTCTGAAAGACAGGAAGTGAAAATATCAATTCGTTGACACTCCAAATATTTGATAATGAAAATGCTCAACATTATTTAAGTTTCCAGTATTTTTATTCAGGAAGTTAAGTGGAGTTAAATGTTCCAAACGAAAGTGGAACTTTAACTGCAGAATGGAAGCGTCCATGTCAATAATTTCAAATGTATATGCCAACGATCCATTTAAACAATTTATCTGCAAAATAACTTTTTCTTCCTTTATAAGTACATTTTGTAATACTTTCCGCCTTTTAGGTAACAAATTATGTTCCTACGGAATCCCCGCCTGTCTAGATTTCGTGCGGTGTGGTCGCTTTCCCTCAAGCTGTTCATTTTTTGGTCTGTCTGTGTGGGGCTTAACATGGTCTTACTGTTAAACTACTATTAGCATACCACATTACTTTTAATCGTTCATATTACTGTTATATGTATTCACTTTTGAGAATGCGATACAAGCTTTGCGGGTTGTATTGCTCTAAATAAATTTATGCCTATTATAGTAGACTATATATATATATAAATGAAAGGCACATATTTAAAAATTTTCTTTTATTTTTGGATTTCCAGGACGCTTGGAAACGACCAGAAGAAAATAGATGAGCACGATTACACTTTGTACAATTCTTTTTTATTATTTTTATATGTAACGACACTTTAGCATAGGCACTGACGCGCAGAAGCTGCACAACATCCAAGCTATCAAAGAAAAGTTTACCAATGTTTAACGCACTGGGTTTTATCCTTTGGCTGGGACGTCATAAGGTCCTCACGAACCCATTAGTGGGGGTTGAGTGAGCTGTAGCGGTAAATAATCCCCAAAATAAATAGCTACATAGGTTTCGACATTGATGCTGACCATATTTGTTTTAGCGGACACTACTAAGTTGAAGGCGCTCGGTCACGCATCACGACCAGATCACGACACATCGTACCGTAACAAGCAACCATCTCCCTAGTTTGCCAGCCTAGACGTTGCTATCCCATCGCCGCTGCATTCACGATCAAATATAACTTCTCTTCCGTCTTCCATTGCCATCTGATTTCTTCTCATTCGTAAGAGTGGGTTCAATCGTTAGAAGTTGCTCTGGTAATAATCCAAACGTAACTTGGTCATATACCAAGTGCACCTTCAGACCAATGTGTTGCTAAACTTTAATACGATACGTCCAAAATACGTACTTTAATACAATGAAATATTGTCAAATGTACTCTTGGAGAATAACTGACATTAACTTACATAAATGTGATGAAAGTTTACGAATCATACTTACAAAAAATAGCCACAACCCCTTTCACTTGATTTTATGAACAATGGTATTTTTGGGTATCTCCAGACCCCAGGAGGGAGTTTCGTCACGTAGACTATATTTTTCAGTTCTCTACGAAGTATATCTAGATTTAGGAATGTGGTTGCCGACTTCTTATCGCGAATACATTCTTCGAATCGTATCCAAGTGATTTACCAAGTTGTATAAGCTAGACGTCTTACCACTAGCCTTACTCGGAATTCGCAGCACTGTAAAAGAAGGTGTTAAGTGCAGTGTTGCTGATTTAGTATATGACTCTTTGTATGACTCTTTGACTACCAGGTGAGTTTGTGGAAACCGCTTCCATCTCCACCAACCTGGTTCTTAATTCTTACGTGTATCGGCGTTCAGTTACGCCAGTCCAAACTCGACAGCAATCAATAGACACTTTTATCCAACCTGTCTTAAAATATAGTACACATGTTTCTGTACGTCGTGATGCTCTATGCCCACCTCTTGACGCAACTTACGAAGGGCTATACAAAGTTTTGAAAAGAGAAACAAAGGATAACCATGAGGAGAACGTCTGCACTGGTCGCCCCAAAGCAGCCTGTCTAGGAGGCAAACCTTTATGTGTCTAATTCTATACAATACGCCCGAAACTTCACATGAACGGACCACCAGATCACTACACGGTACAACGTGGGAAGCATCTCTCGCTAGTTGGTCAGCCTAAACGTTGTTTGCTCATTGACGTTCCACTTAGGATCGTATATAACTTCTCTTCCATCTTTCATTGCCTTCTGATTTATTCTCATTTCTAAGAGTGGGTTCATTCGTTAGAAGTTACTCTGATTATACGACAAACGTAATTTGGTCATATACTCAGTTCACTTCACTCTGTTTGTTCTCTATCTGAGATTAAATGTACCTTTTTTCTTATTCACTACTGTCTTCCTATTATCGTGCGTTTAATCATTAGAAATATTGTAATGAGACAATGAGCAAAATTTAACTGTATCAAAGTATCCTTGACGCCAGTGATTACAGGATGCGAACGGTAAACAAAAATGGTGCATTCACTACATACAGTTTAGGTAATTAAAGTCTTTCTCTTTTTGTCGTATGGTCCATTATGATTATCCAGGTGACTACCAACTTCAATTTCAAACCAAACAAATCATATTCCTTTCTGGAGTACTTTTTTAGAACTCAGTTCCTTGACTTTCAAACGAGTTAATACTGTTTTCGAAAGTACTTGAGATCAGTTTACGGAAGCATGCATTTAATCAACATGCAGTGCATTTCAGAAGGATCAAGATGAAGATGACTATCAAATAATATATACCACTCATAACTGCATTCACATTACTAAACCAAAAGGACACCCTTTCTAAGAAAGACCTTCATCAAGCTCTCATGGAAAGCATGGTAACTTATAGTTAAGACACCACTACGTGGAACAAATTCGAAGTTCTTTAGGAGGTAAGCTGGACCCCTTACTGTGTTAAAAATTATCAGCATCGGAAACTGCAGGATCCGAGATGATAAAGCTATGGACACGATGGTTGTACACTTCAACAAACATAAATCTCTACGACAATCAACCAGCACTCACCAGTCATCAAACTAAAAGCACTGACGTCAGTGCTTAAGAGAGTTGGGGCTGTGTGAGCCATAATATATTATGGCCGTCGTTTGATTCAAGTGGTCAGATCACCATTTGGTGGTGACTAAAATGAAACTGAAGCTGAGGAAGCACTGGACAACTGGAGCAGCAGGATTACACAAGTTTAATACAGCCCTTCTCCGGGATACTAACAAACGCAACGAATTCAAATTAATTCTCAGCAACAAGTTCCAGGCATTTCAGGATCTACAAGATGAAGTTGGAACTAATATGGAAGACAACTGGAAAGAGATTAAGGGAACAATAACCTCAACATGTCAGGAGGTTTTGGGTCTCAAGAAACAACACCAAAAAGAGTGGATTTCTGTTAGTACTCTGGACAAGATCCAAGAAAGGAGGAACAGAAAGACAGCGATCAATAACAGTCGGACAGGAACAGAGAAAGCCAAGGCACCGGCCAAATACACCGAAGTCAACAAGCAAGTGAAGAGGAGCATCAGGTTGGATAAACGAAAATTTGTTGAGGACTTAGCAATGACAGCGGAAAAAGCTGCAAGAGAAGGAAATATGAGGCTCTTATACGATACAACGAAGAAGTTAGCTGGGAAATTCAACAAGCCAGAACGGCCAATCAAGAACAAGGCTGGCAAACCAATCACTGAAGTGCATGAACAACGGAACAGGTGGGTAGAGCACTTCCAAGAACTCTTGAATAGACCAGCCCCACTGAACCCACCAGTCATCAAAGCAGCAGCCACGGATCTCCCTATAAGCACAGACCCCCCAACAGTCGAAGAAATCAAAATGGCCATCAGACAGGTCAAGAGAGGCAAGTCACCAGGACCAGACAACATACCAGCGGAGGCACTGAAGACAGATATAGAAACAACTTCAAAGATACTCCACATTCTCTTCAGGAAGACTTATGAGGATGAACAAGTTCCAGCAGACTGGAAAGAAGGGCACCTCATCAAGATACCAAAGAAAGGCGATCTCAGCAATTGTGAGAACTACAGAGGCATTACCCTACTCTCAGTACCAGGAAAGGTCTTCAACAGAGTGTTATTGAACAGATTAAAGGACTCAGTCGACGGCCAACTCCGAGATCAACAGGCCGGATTCCGTGAAGATCGATCATGTACCGATCAAATCGCTACTCTACGGTTCATTGTTGAACAGTCAATTGAATGGAATTCACCACTTTACATCAACTTCATCGACTATGAAAAGGCATTCGACAGCGTGGATAGGAGAATATTATGGAGCCTTCTACGACATTACGGCGTACCCGAGAAGATAGTCAACATCATACGGAATTCTTACGACGGACTACATTGTAAAATCGTGCATGGAGGTCAGCTCACAGATTCATTCGGAGTGAAGACCGGTGTCAGACAAGGCTGCTTACTCTCGCCCTTGCTCTTCCTACTGGTCATCGACTGGATCATGAAGACTGCAACATCTGAAGGCACTCTTGGAATACAATTTACAACATCGACGAAACTAGATGACTTGGACTTTGCAGATGACCTAGCTCTTCTTTCTCACACACATCATCAAATGCAGAAGAAGACCAACAATATAGCAGCAGCCTCAGCAGCAGTAGGCCTCAACATACACAAAGAGAAAAGCAAGATCCTCCGATACAAAACAGCAAACACTAACCCAATTACACTTGACGGAGAAATTCTGGAAGACGTTGAAACCTTTACATATTTGGCAGTATCATCGACAAACAAGGAGGGTCTGATTCAGATGTGAAGACACGGATTGGTAAGGCAAGGGCAGCATTTCTACAACTGAAAAACATCTGGAACTCAAACCAACTGTCAGTCAATATAAAAGTCAAAATTTTCAACACAAATGTGAAGACAGTCCTGTTGTATGGAGCTGAAACTTGGAGAACTACGAAAAGTATCCTACAGAAGATACGAGTATTTATAAACAACTGTCTGCGTAGGATTCTTCGGATCTGTTGGCCAGATACCATTAACAACAACCTGTTGTGGCAGAGAACTAATCAACTTCCAGTTGAGGAAGAAATTAGGAAAAGACGCTGGAGATGGATTGGACACACACTGAGGAAACTATCAGACTGTGTCACAAGACAAGCACTGACTTGGAATCCTGAAGGCCACAGAAACAGAGGAAGACCCAAGAACACATTGCGTCGGGAATTGGAAACAGACATGAAGAGAATGAACAGCACTTGGGAAGAGCTAGAACGGAAAGCCCAGGACAGAGTTGGCTGGAGAATGCTGGTGGGCGGTCTATGCTCCACTTGGAGTAACAGGAATTGATTGATTGATTCAAGTGGAGAACGGTTTAATGCCATATGACACCGCTGATACTTGACAAATAATAATTTTCGATAAACTACTACATTTTGTCTTGAACGCATTTTTCATTTTCGGTAACCGTAATTAAATAAGAAGCTACCAAAAAATGGATATCATAAAGTATTTCAGTCTAGACAATGTACCATTTCCTACAAGGGTTATGACCTGTATGATGTATTACTAACTCCAAATATATGCATAGATAAATAAATATGCCTTATTGAAAATGATACCTTGTCTAGTCATTTATGCCTTATATTATCTTCTGAAAATAAATTAATAATTTTTACTGTAAATACGTACAAATATACAAATGCATGATGGGTAGAACAATCAGTTAGTCTGTAATGTCATCGTTTATAATTTCTGTCATGTAGTACAGGTCATGCATGAACTTTATGTGAAATCATGCATATTGTTAAAATGTGGTAATACTTTGCATTACCACTTTAAAACGTGTTCATCGTTTCGATTGTAAATCTGTATGATATTTGAAAACACTTTGTCAAAATTATTGTATATTGTAGCCATATAAAACTTACAAATCAATTGCCTTCTCATACAAACATCATTCATGGTAAAATTAAGTGAAGCATAATCGAGAGCTCATTATTATTTGCAATCCAATAATTTAGTGCTCTGACAGCTTATGAATACATAGCGATTATAGATGAAATTTTCTCGTCATTTATATTATCAATAAAATATGTAATACATTCGTTTAATGACTAGCTTATCTTGTAGATTGTTTGATGATTATTAATAGAACTTTGGATGTAAATTTTCATTTGTAAAAAATGTAAACGATTCAAAATTGGAAAATGTATTTCTGATGATAAGTTGGTATTACTCTTCTTTTACGGATACCTGTTTTTCTGTTTTACATTTCATTTGGTTCCATATACCTACACATTTCATAAACATTGATTTTGTTTCTTAATAACTTTCGCATAATGAAATTGTTTTCACGGAGCATAGAACTGTTTGATTAATGATATTGCGGTTATAATAACTCAAAGAATACCTTGTAATAATTTGGAAATGCTCATGACCACACTTACTAAGCATTTAATTTGTTTCATGAATCAGATTATTACCCAATTATATTTTTAGAAGGGTGTGCAGTCATTCTTCTGTTACAAAACGTGGAGCTAACAAGGCATAAGCAGGAAAGTTACTGATGCAGTGTATTTCAGCTGTCAATGTTTTATTACTAATTTTTCATCAACCAACTCGAAGATGTTAATGCTAAGTTTCCTGTTACCTAAATATTTGACTATCTTTTAAATTTATTTATTAATCGTTCATAGGCAACGACAACTACTCACTTGACTGGTAATAACAACAGTGTTTGCGGCCTATCGGCTTCTTTGTTGATCCTGCATTACTTACATTGATCGGTCGATTGTTCTACACATACTATTGTCTACCAAATAAATACCATCAATAAATTTGTTACAGCCTACTTCATACCATCAGCTGGACTAATTATTGTTTATATTGTCAACATGATTCTACTACAATAAATGAAATATATTTTTTTTCTCATCTAAATATAATCTTCAGTATACTGTATTTGTACCACTGATTTTGTATAACGGAATAAGCCCATAATGTCATTAGGAACGGGATATAGGCAATTTAGTGAATGCAGTTTTCCCTTTAATTATGTTATATACCTTAGCTGTAGTCGTATATAGTTTCGTTGTCTTTACAAGTTATTCATCTATTTTAGTTTCACAGAAGATTTGATAACATGGTAGTGGGCAATTTATTATTATAGTATGAAAATAATCACAAGATTGTTGCGTGATAGTTACACTGATAAAGGGATGTTTCAAAGTGCAATTGATTTACGTATTGTATGAATATGCGATGACTGGTTACTTGAGTGTGGTGAAGAGCTTACAGATGCTGATGATAATACTAACTATGAACAGATCGAAGATGTTCATTTAATCAATTACACATTACGAGAAATGAAAGCAAACACAGTAACAGATAATAATAACAAATAGTATATGAAGAAGTATTGGTGCCACTCGTTGTTGCGTTTTTCATTAAGTTACTGGGAACAACGAAGATTTAGACAGGGATATATTGCAAGCTGTAAACCATGCAAAACGCCAATATCTTTTTTAATTCGACTAAGTATTAAACACTTGGCCAGTGGGGAAATGTACGGTATAAAAGTTATATTAAATAGTCATAATGGCTTCCTTAAAGTATACCACTGACGAAAATGGGGACGTTTCTCGTGTCGGCCCCGTTAGTCAGATTTTCACACAGGTTTTGTGTAGTTTAGATTTTAGACTATATGCTGTAGCATTTCTGAAAGACAGGAAGTGAAAATATCAATTCGTTGACACTCCAAATATTTGATAATGAAAATGCTCAACATTATTTAAGTTTCCAGTATTTTTATTCAGGAAGTTAAGTGGAGTTAAATGTTCCAAACGAAAGTGGAACTTTAACTGCAGAATGGAAGCGTCCATGTCAATAATTTCAAATGTATATGCCAACGATCCATTTAAACAATTTATCTGCAAAATAACTTTTTCTTCCTTTATAAGTACATTTTGTAATACTTTCCGCCTTTTAGGTAACAAATTATGTTCCTACGGAATCCCCGCCTGTCTAGATTTTGTGCGGTGTGGTCGCTTTCCCTCAAGCTGTTCATTTTTTGGTCTGTCTGTGTGGGGCTTAACATGGTCTTACTGTTAAACTACTATTAGCATACCACATTACTTTTAATCGTTCATATTACTGTTATTTGTATTCACTTTTGAGAATGCGATACAAGCTTTGCGGGTTGTATTGCTCTAAATAAATTTATGCCTATTATAGTAGACTACATTGTTAGGAATTTATTAGAATAAACTGATGAATTTCAATTGCGCTTCGATAGCTAGTGGCTATTAGTAATAATTTACTCAGTAGTCCCCTTTGTATATACAAAAATCACATTTCCAGACGGGATTATTATTCGACGTATTTATGATAATTGGTTAGGTGTCTGCTAAGTTCAGTATTACCGCCTGGTTACTATTGGTTGGAAGTGTGTTTTTGCCCCTGTAGGTAAAACTAAACTACACCGCTGACCTTCAGGTACCTTTTAGCCAATGAGAATGCAGTGGTAGATAAAGTCATTATTTATTATGAAAAACGAAATTTTTTAAGGACAATTACACAGGATACTTTGTTTTTACATGATTTATGAACTTCTGCATGTTGGAGACGGGTTCATTTATTTTAAATTTAAAATATGAACGATATCAGAATTCATCCATATGGCTCCAAATCATGTTGTTTCTAGAACCTTTATAAGGTCGAAGAACTCCTTCAGACGAGCCTAGTATCCCTCAATGTTTTGTGTGTGAACACCAGTATTTGGGTCCACAAAATGTCTATGGTGAACTACGACATGGTGAGCATATCCGAGTCTACGGAGAGGACGATATGCTTTCCAGTCGTCAGTATAAATGATGGATCCTGGTTGAACATACGTTTGGATTATTGGTATTAGGGTTCTTGCATTTCGGTTTGGGACATACTGGAAATGTCCCTTTCCTAATGTTCGGTCATAAATACCAAGAACCTACCAGGTAACTGCATATTCCACAAGACAACTAACATGCAGGTTTGCCGCAGTGTTAGTTTAGATTTACTGAAAAAACTGCCTGTTCTTATTGATTTTCTTCGCCAACAGCTATTTCATCGAAATGTTACTCCATCCCGAGTGTCTGTATACTGTGTTTAAGTCATATTAAGGCCACAATCACAAATTAACTCTCTCCGAAGTAGTCCAAAAACTTGTAGATTAGAAATAATATTGTCCTCATTAAACATTTCAATAAGCCGATCCAAAGTAAGCATTTTGAACTTAAATGCGCGCGCACCCTTAAAAGTAATAACTTGATTCTCATTGGTCATTTCAAGGTCAGCGGTGTAGTTTAGTTTCACCGTTATTTTCATACAATATATTACTGAAATCATTTAATCAATCAGTCAATCATGAAGTGTAGTTTGAAGATGTTGTAAATTTTAGATTAACATAAAGAAAAGATATACATGTGTTGTATAAACTTACTTACTACGAATTCATAGTCTACATAATAAATTAATAATAAAACAATAAGAAAGAAAACACTTGACTGTAAGTAAAATCAATGAATTGTATTAAATTACAATAGAACTCTTAGTACTACATTTTGTAATTTACTTCCAATATATTGAGAATATAATAGAAAACAAGATGATTTGAATTGGTTTGTAACTGATAAATGGAATCTACAGGTAACACATTTTATCCTATTTCATTGTATATCAAATTAACGGTAACAATCATGTACATAGAAAAATGAATTATATGAATTGGATGATTTGCTGATAAAGTTCCTTTGTCATTCTAAACAATAATATCAATATGAATTCTGAAGTTTCTGGTAACGATGTTGTCAAGATAGACAATAAAACTTTATGCTTGAACTATTCACTTTATATAAGTCAACTTTACTAAGATTTAGACTTGTTTCTACAGATTTTTCTTATTTACAACAGTATTATTCGTTAAGTGTATGTGTAGATCATAGGATGTCATGAAATGATAGGAATGCTAACAAGGTCTTACGTAATACATTAAACCAGATATTTATATGTTATTATTGAAACTAATAACGTTGTGAATTAATTCTTCTCTTTCAGAATGTTTATAGAAGAACTTTCAGACATCTTTAAAGTATAATCAACTACTAATAACTGGGATTATTATGATATACTTTACACAAACTTATAATTATGAACTAATTTACAATTTATTATCAGTCATGTAAAGTGTAAACAAATGAGACACAGTACCGTTTCTTTACAGACAGTTGATGAATATGAAGACTTGACTAAAGAATAAGTGTTACTTCAGAATTTGTCATATAAACTTTAATAAATGATTGAAAAGTTTCTCCTACAAACAGCACAGGTAGCTATCATGTATCTAACTTTTAGATTGTATATATAAGTCGTTCGTAACATATTATCAGTTCAGGTAGAAGAATGCTTCAAAGAAAAGTAAATTTGGAAGTCAGTTTACTTTTATATTCCACGTCTTATGAGAATTCCTTTTAAATTGCCTACTTATTTGCGTATTTATAGGCACTACTTACTTACTCTTAATGTACTAGAGTTAACCTTTTGACTTTCATAACAATAATATTAATAATCTGAGCAATTAACAGTGTGAAAGCGAACACAAAGATTTTGACAACTGCATACTTATAAAAGATATAAATAATAAAATGAAATATCATTGTACAATCCATTTCTTTGATAGACTGGTCAATAATTGCTAAGTACTTCTATAATTTAACGTCATTTACATAGACATACTTTGTTTCCACGGTTCCCAACAACATTTTGTGAACTCAAATCATTAGCATCAGGGACGAGAAGGTAAGGTTAATCGTATGTATAAGAGAGTAGTTAAGGGTTGAGGGTGAAATTTAACCTCGAACAAGATGATCTTGCACGCTGATAGAGGTATGAGAGTGGATTCACTTCCTGAATGTCCACGCTAAGGAAGGATCTTATCTATTGAGGTACCTGAAGAAGTAGCTGCGTCATAGTCGATCATAATGACCTCTGAGCGCGATCACAGAGCCGAAGGAATAACTGCTTAATGCCAACCACGCGTGACCTTAATATAGGGAGTTTTTGAAGTTTAGGCTCCGCTCTGCAAAAGGCCTTACCGCCGAAGACTGACGACCGTGGAGTAAGGTGAGGTGTGAAATTTTTAGGGTCGACCTTTTCTAATCCCTTCCTTCCGTTGGGAACGTGGCATCGCTGCAGATGCTGGCTATCCGTAGGAAACACCATACTGATACAATACCAAAGTGCAGTAAGCAGTATGACTCCGCCCTCAGACCTTAGGTTGCTGCCTATAGTCTTACCACTCTCTAAGAGACATGCTTGGCATGGTATAACTTAGTGAAACATGCGTTCCAGACAATATAGCTTGGTTAGGTCACCAAGATAAAAGAGCCAGACTACCATGTCAAGGTAGCAGCTACGGTCGAAACAATCCCTAATAGTAGACGATAATTGTATATTATCATTGAAGTAAATTTTGAATGAAGTAGATGATGGTCAAGTGTCAATCTTAACAATACCTGTAAACTAACATAGGCTAACATGCTTCATCATAGTTTCAAAACACGCCATTATCAACGTTTATGAACAGTAATACATCACTAACCAGTAAATTTAACAAAACTATTTAGAAAAAGGTTTGATTTCATCCTTTCAACTTTTAGAATCACACAAGACACTTTTATAAAGGTACAGTATAATCGTATGACTGGCATTCAGAAAGTACAGTAATCAGTTAAAATAAATCTTTAAATTAATCACAAATTAATAAACTCATTATATAAACATTCATTATATAAAAGTTTTAACAAACTGACACTTTATGCAAACTCTATGGGATATCAATCTCTTTTGGTTTACATACGTTAAGGTGACAAGCCATTACCATTGAATGTGAACAGTTTCATTACCGAAATGAACATCATTGGTTAAACTAAATGGTAGTCGGGATGTGCGAAAAAATAACCAGATTCAAAAATATCATCCATCGTATTCACATGCAGTTATCAAGGCAACACTTGTGGTTCTTTAATCGATCAAGAGTAAAGTCATGGTTGTCTAGTTTTTATGAATTGTAAAATAAAACGTAATATCTAACTGAAGTCATACAGTTTGCAATAATTCTATGAAGAATCACTTTTTGAAGACGTTATTAAAAGTGATGACTGCTTACTTGTTATGACTGTGGCTGTTATGACGTGAGAAACAGAGCGCTTTGGTTGGTTGCCCCAACACCGATGAATTGTGTTTAGTTGATAATGCACGACTGACCTAGGCCCACTCACTCCCAGGCCGATAATAGAAGAACCAGAATTGGTAACCGGAAAACGGAGAACTGAGAAAGTATTATATATTAATCATGCCTTTATATATACATAAAATCAAACCACACGGTAAACCAATCACAAATCTAACATTGATACAGAACAAAGGAAAGAGTGGCAGTGAATGGGTACAACTTGTACACAATTAAGTAAACGTGATTCATAGTAATAAACAATATACTAAGAGTAAATATACTAAACTGGAGAACCGAGCAAGGGAAACGTAACTGTCATAGGAATGAAATGATTACATTGTTTACAGTTATAATAAATGAAATAATGTTCTAAAACACAGTTCTCGAAGATAATCAATCTTCACTAGTTGCCCGGCATATCACTACTTCAATTAAAATTGATAAATTTTCACTTCCATACAACTGAGCTGTATATGTGAATGCCATCATAGAATTTCATACTTCTTTAGAATATATGTATTGTATCATTAGACTTTTGAAGACAATTCAATACGTCACCTCAAATTAAATGTATTCATCGTCATAGTTAACCGACACTTTGATGTTGATTACTTAGTAAATAACTGAGTTCCTATTAAGTTGCATAAGTGATGCAAAAGTGATAACTTTATTCATGCTTTGTTATAACTGTATGTGATCTATCGAAAAAATAAACTTTGGTTAATTTTATGATGCAATAAAACATGGTTGGTTTCTCAACCATAAGTGGGTGTGCCTAGTTGGTAAATGCTCGTCTGCCCTATGCCGACTCAGTCCCGAGCCGGAAATAGAATACAAGACGATAGGCCAACTAGACAGAGTCTTACTATATTTCAGGCATTCCTTTACATGCACTTAAATCAGACCGCACACTAAACCAATTAAGAATCTAACAATACATAACAAAAGAGATAGTTGAAGTGAATTGGGACAATTTGTACGCGACCAGTTAACTGTAGTTCATCATAATAAGAAACAATATACCAAGAGTAAGTACACTAAACGGGACGATGGGTTAAGAGGAACCTAACATTCATACCAATGAAATGATTACACTACTCACAACCAAAATAATTGAGATAGTCCCCTAAAATACAATTCTGAAAGTTCGTTACTCTTCTTTAATCACCCAATATAACAGGTAACCAGAAGAATCTGACAATAAGTAGAGTCTCCTGAGTATCTTGAATAACATTTCAAGTATATTTGGGATGCATTTCACTCCCTTTAAATAAAAAATGATACTTCATAACTAGTCTGCATCTTTACCTAAATTGGTCATAGAAGGAAAATAGTTGAGTTCATAAACACTCCACTTAAGTTGGAAGTCTCATAACTCATGATGAGTTGGTGTCTGAAAGAACGATGACGGTGATGGTATGTGTATGACAGTGCGAAATCAGAAAACCTGTTTGATTTTTACGTCACCTTAGGCGTAGGTGAGATATTTGTCTGTCAAAGAAAGGCTACGTGTATTGTGCAGTAGTTCCCTGTTTCAACTTATGGATACTAAACATAATACATGATAATGGAAGATATATGTAGGCACCAGGCCTGTAACCATAAAAATCTTTGGAATATTGCTCTTATATCACGGATCAACCGAATATGAAATATTGATATCAGTCACAGAGTACTAAGAAATCAGTCGAATAGGTGGCAAACATTCTTCAACCCATCAGGTCATCGATAATTGATCTAAACCATGCTAGTAGATACAGACTATCTAGTTAACATCAACGTGATCATTCTGATGAATGGCTGGAGACACTGGCTGACATGACTCAGAATCGGTAATGGCGATACAAATGTATTGACTCTTAACATTCTTCTAAATCTCAAGTTCCATTATTCTTTCATACAAACGTTTGCTTTATTCTTTTTTATTGGATTATATTGTTGTGTTAATCTCGTAAATTTCATGTCGTTGAAATGATTTGACATAACAACATGAACGTATATCTCAGGCTCTAGGTTGTTTACGACTGAATGATAGTTGTACTCCACATTATGAAATCACCTAAATCATATTTAAATGGTTCCAGTAATAAATTCGGTAAAACTAAACTTTGATAACGAACTTAAGAAAGCCAATGAGAATCAAGGTCGTGCACTTAGTCTGGTTCAAAATGCTCACATTGCATTGGTCTATTTTAATTTTCTATGAGGACGTTTTTACTACTAATCTACAAGATGTTGGATTGCTTCGTACACAGTCGGTTTGTGTTAGTGGACCCAAAATTGTTCAAGCACTATCCGCAGAAATGTACGATAGAATCATCTTCCGTTCCAGTGATTTCTGGCATAAAAATAAATAAGATCAGGCAAATTCTTTAGTCAGTCTAGACTAACGCCTGGATAAATCTGCATGCTAGTTGATTTGTGGGTGATGTAGTTATCTGTTTCTAAGTCATCATCACTTCTAAATGTAAGAAAAGTATCAGCAGTGGAATGGTATCAGCACTTCGTGGACATCTGCTCAGAAATGAAGCTACGTTTAAATCTGTCGCTGGGAGGCGTTGAAAAAGTTGTGGGGATAGACAAACCAGCCATTAGAAGGAGAAAATGTGAGGAAAATGTCTATGAACTGAATGGTAAGTACTAATCCCTTTAGTCTCACCCGTAGCCTTTTGGTATTCACAACAGAACATTAGAAAAAAGACATTCCTAGTATGTATCAGATTGGATTATAAGAATCATAATACCAATAGTCCAGATGTGCGTCCTCCTAGCAACTACGATTTATACCGACGACTGGCAAGCATAACAGCCTGTTCGAAGACTTCAATACGTTCATCGTGTCGTAGATTATGAAAGATACTTTGTGGACCCAAGTACTTGTATTTAAACACAAAAAGTCGAAGAATATTCATCATGTCTGATTTTCTGAAACCTTATAAAGATTACAGAAACAACATGATTTAGAGTTCTATGTATGAGTTTTTATACCATTCATATTATGAATTTAAAATCAATAAACCCGTTTTCAACCTCTAAAAGTTCATAAATCATGTAAAAATCATGTAACCCAAGTGATTTTTATCAATTGTTTTTTATCATTTTTCATAACAACTGCGTTCACTTCGGTTATAAACGTTCTCTAGGTCATCTGTTGTCGTCCAAATTTAACAGAAAATTTTAACAAATGAATTATTCGTTTATTAAATGTTAAAGCCCACAGATATTCTGATAGGTTAAAGTATTTAAATTAAAGCATAACATCATTGTACTATTACATGCTAATAATGTAGATATACAGATTAACCTACTACTTATATCGTAAACACTTATATGCACTTATGTACAGATTCATATAAATTGCATTACCATTTATCATATTAGTCATTATGAAATTACAATGTACAATTCAATACTTTGTATTAACAACATTATTTCTATCTGATTTCAGTTTAGTTAATACAATTCCATTGCTTACAATTATTAATAAGAATAATACTATTGTCAAATATCCAATAATTTTAATTCCTGGTTTGGGTGGTAATCAAGCTTATTGTGAATCCAAATCTAATGACGAGAATAAATCGTTTACATCATTTAATATTTGGTTAAATCTTCTTTATATACTATTACCTTATAAAGGATTTGAATATTTCAGGTAAATAATAATTAACAAATTAATTAATTTGCTTGAATATGTCACAGATTAATGTTGGCAAGGTACCATTGAAAACCAGGGAGCACTGGACAGCTATTCCGTTTTAGTGTAGAACTCCTCAGCAGTGCATACTCCAGATTCCTAACAAGTGGTTTCATGTTGTAGGCGAATGCCTAACCATCTGCACCACTGGGTCAGCATTCAATGATAGAATTCCCACTTCCATCAATTTGTGATATATAGCGCGACGATCATCCATTGTCATTGGTGATAACTGTCTCACACCCGAAAAGTCTGAACTTCACCAGTCACGACTTCGCACTAGAGTCTTAGGAACATCCTACGATTGAATGCCGACCCAATCGTGCAGATGGTTAGGCGTTTGCCGTCAACCTGAAGCTCCTGGTGGGCAATCTGTTGTGCCCACTGATGAGGAGTTCCACACTAAAACGAAACAGCTGTCCAGTGCTTCTTGGTTTTCAATGGTATCCTGCCAACATTAATCCGTGATATATTCAATCACATAAATAACCAATCTTCACGAAAATAACAATCCCAATCGGATTAATTAATTATTTGTATTTAGATTAAAACATGATCCATATACTTAGGAATCATATGATGTAAATAAATGTAATGTAACATTCCCTGGATGGGGTGAAACATGGTCAGTGGAATATTCATCCCAATATATTTCCTATGAATATTTTGCACCAATTGTATCAAAATTTAAAAAGATGCATTTTATGTAAAAGATTTTACATTACGTGGTGCACCATATGATTTTCGAAAGTCACCAGGTAAGTGATATAGATATGAGATTATCTGTATATTTCAATATGTTATTATGCAATATGACGTTGAACATGTCATCTACTAATGTCAAGTAGAAATATGCATATGAGTAAAGATGAGAAATATGATTAACTGAACTACTTTAATTGTAAGAATAAATATCAAATAATTTAGATTTTAGTTGGCAAGTGGGATCCAGGAGAGACACCTCGTCCTATTCGAGATTCATCAACTGGTAATCGGCTTAGAAAACACAGGCAACAGAGAAAGATCAATTTCAATTCATATTAAACCAACAGGACGATTTAAAAATGCATTCACATTGTAGGAATGAAAGGTGTTTGTTGCTTCATAACTTATGAAAAGTCCTTAAAACAAGTTACTCGCTTCAGTTCCTAGAGATCATGTTGCCTGCTACTACTTCATACTAGAATGTGATTTAAAATCAATATTTCGTTTGTCAGTTAACGTGTTATGGAGACATTAATTTAGACAGCGTAAACGTTTTATTTATTCGCAGCATAATGAACTTTAATGAACCTCAGAGTTTATCTCTAACTGTATAAACTATATTTCTGAATTCATCCCAGATACAACTAGTCTGAGTAGGATATACCTTGGTGGTAAACTAATATTTTTGCTATCATCTTGCGAAACATATTAGGATATTGTTTCAGTAAAGGTTTTTGATAAAGGATTGTTAATATTGACGATATTAACTATTCAATATGCGTCCTAAACTGACTGCATTAGTATGGTTAGATGATATGTCATATATATAGCACACTGTTAGCAGTAAAATTTAGGACGAGTTTTTTCTACTGTATCAAATGAATGTACTTATTATGTCATACTGTTGATGTTCTCTCTTATACCTGAACCCACCACCTTTCACTTTAAACACCAACGAGTTATCCGTTGATCTAGTAAATTCAGGGATACATTAACATGTTCAACAGATGTGATATATATCACTGTATCGAGGCAATCTACATAGGATACACACATAGCAATAGAGATTGAATATTAACAAATTACAACTGTTTACTAATTCTTTCATTTTCCTTTAAGCACATAATCCAGTTATTTAATGTAAAGGTATTGCAAATTATTTAACATGTAAATGTAAGTAGTATGATTAAAGTGCATTAAACTTACCATTACCAAGTACGATGATTCAGTTGTTAACTACTGTTATGACGCGATGAAAGAAAGGAGGAGTAGATGATTTGGTTGGCTGATGCGAACACCAATGAGATGCGTGCTTAATTGAGAACGTACGATTGACCTGAGCCCACTCACCCCCCCCCTAAGGCCGACAATAGGACAACCAGAACTGAGAACAGGAAGACTGAGAGAGCGAGAACCGAGAACTAGGGACCGGAGGACGTATTATATTTTAATCATGCCTTTATATACACATGAAATCAGACCACACAGTAAACCAATCATAAATCTAACATTGATACAGAACAAAAGGAATAGTGGCAGTGAGTGGGGAGAACTTGCACACAATAAGGTAGACGTAGTTCATAGTTAATAAACAATGTACCAAGAGCAAAATATACAAAACGAGAGAACCGGGCAAGGGGAACGTAACAGTCATAGAAATAAAATGTTAACACTGTCCACAGTTATAATAAATGAAATAATGTTCTAAATCACAGTTCCCGAAGATAGCCAATCTTCATTAGGTGCCCGGCATATCAACTACACATCAAATATACTAATAATATCATGTCGATTATATGGAAGCAAAAGAAAATCTGTTTTATAGTCTATTACTTCAATCATTATTACAGTAATCAAAAGTTTGTTACCAAGATATTTTGGATGTTTTTCACTTGAAATTGAATAACATCAATGATAGTGTGGTGAGATATGTGATAATCTTCAGCAGAATCAAATATTTTACTCTGTTATTTCTACTTTCAGCTTTTTTTTCTCTAAATATGTGAAGTTTTCCTGTTAATTATTTATGAAAACCAGTCGATTTCGATGGAACTTATCCCTGAGAACTGGAATAACTTAGAGTACCAAACAGTTGTCTCTTACCTAACACCTATGAACTAAATACTTATTTAACAATAAACATAGGTTGTTAGTTATATCGCTTTTAAGATCATTATTCGCATAATGAAAAGTCATAAATAAGAACATTCTTTATGTCAATATTGTATCATAGTGAATATTGTCTTCATGCATGACGTAGGTTAGACATAATGCACAGCATCAAATAGTAGTGTAAATTATCATTTAATGAATTTGTCACAGATTAATGTTGGTTGGGTGCCACTGAAAACCAGGGAGCAATGAGTAGCTCTTTCTTTGTATCATGAGACGCCTCAGCAGTGCAATATTTTATGATTTTCAATGGCATCTAACCAACATCAATCTGTGACGAGTTCCTCAATTAGATGTTAATACTAATCTTCATAAAACTACCTCAATTGAATTAGAAATATAGATTGCTTAATTTCGTCGTAGAGTGACCCCAGTTGTGCACTATCGATAAAGAGGCGACATTTAACATCTTTTTCATTCCAATATAAGACCCTTCAAAGATATTAAGTGCCTATCGTCCCATCCAGGTATCAAACTAGAAAACTTTAGACCAATCAGTGAAAACCTAACCAACTTTACTAAAATTCTGATTTTACTAAACCAAAACTACTGTCCAATTTTGATTAATTATTACCCTTTAAAGGAACGAATATTGCTATCACTGAAAATACGTTACTTTTTGTCGTAATATGCACGTTTTGTAAGAATTTTACTGAATACACTATTTAATACCATAAAATGTTACGTCTTGTAACATATGGGGAATGATTATGGGACTCTAGCTGAAGAGATAAACTATCCCAACTGTATACGTTAATAGTAAATATCATCATTTAACAGACTATGTCAATGCATTTTAATACACCGAAGTACATTTAGTACAACTGAAAGTGTAACACTGACAAACTTAACTCAATTACCTGTTCGAATTGTAGTTTCATTTCATTAGTTTGGTACGACATAAGTATAGGAATGAGACAATGTAGATATGATAAACACTCTTATAGTTGCACTATAAATTAAATAAGCACGTCCTTTAACAAACGTAGATACGTTAACTTCAACGAAAACTACGCTTATAACTGTAGCATAAAGTTGTAGATAGTGGGGTTATAATGTAAGTCTAAAATATTGGTTAACTGTTGATTTTTTAAATAAAGAATAAGGTTAATAGTAAGGTTAGTCTGTACAAACAATGATGCTATCAGTTTAGGCATAGATGTAGTTCTAGTATTATCAATATAAGATCCTCGGTGGAACAATGAGTTTTCATAATTGTAGACCAATTGGTTTCAAATAACAAATAACCTTGAAAAACCAAAAGGTTACATAAAAATATCATATCAATGTTAATTTTACTTGTTGATAAACGATTTTTCAGTTGATGGCTAATAATTTTTCTAAACTGTTTATGACTGGCCAAAATTTGGCTTAACTTTTCAAGGTCATTTTAGAATGTACTTTTCAGCAGCCGTATAATTGAGTACTATTACCAAATGCTTTTACATCATATAAGTTAATCTTATTAGAATGTGATTGTTAATTCATTTAATTGCATAAAGCACTGTAGGGAATTGGAACAATGAACAGTGAAAATGAGGAGGATAATAATAGATTAGGACAAACGAGAATTTATCATTTACATGATTAAGTCTTAGAGTTACATGGTGATAAAATCAATCAGTTGTTACTAATAGAAACATGGTGTTTATAAATGCTGTGATTAATTATTGTGTAACTATCTTAGATCCAAGTAAATCAAGTTCTAATTTGAATATCTTTATAGTGTCGTCTCTAGTTTTGATAATTTGTAAAATGGGCTGTAATAACAACGAGCCCATTGGTTATATAAGTTGGATTGTGACTGGCAAATGGAATCCAGGACGTGCGTTTCGTCCTATTTGGGACTGATCGGCTGGATGTACCTGCATCCCAATGTTGAGCCCATTGATTCTCTAAAGATAGGAAGTAGTCGTTGATAATGACTAGTATTTTATATGATATAATGTCTAACGACTTCTTTTTGAGCAGTACAAATAACTGATAAGTAAGGAATGACTTTTGATCAGTTAAAAGTAAAGCATCTAAGAAAATAAGTCACATTTTCTCAAATAAAACATTTCACCTCTTCAAATCTACCTATTTTAAATCTTTGTCTTACTTCATATATTGAAATATTTTGATAGTGATTAGTCAGGAAAACAGTATTATATTCTATTGATCATTGGAAAATTCGACTTCATTGATCAAATAGTCTAGTCATGTATAGTAAATTCAAGTAATGATGATTCACCAAAGAGATCTCTTTTAGAGGAATTAATTTACCAAGTTGAATGATAGGAAAATGTAGTTATCAAGGTTTTACATAACATTCAAGAATCTCAATGAAGTCAGATAACGATAAGTAATTTTGTACAATCGATATTGAAGTACGATCGGATAAATTTTAACAGTGAAATGATTTTCAGTCAAAAAAAACATAGAAACCGAATTACATCGGTTACGTATTAAAAGATAAGCTATTTTGATTTTTAGATATTCTGCTTCGCCGTGTATGCGGCTAAAACCTCATCAATCCAAAGAAGATACCGTCGTACGATATTTATAATGCTCCTGCATCTTGTAGTGCCTAGCATAGACATTCCATTGGCGATGGGTAATGACTGCTCGTTATCATGATACAACTTAAATTAAGAACACAAACCGTTCAATGTCAACTGAGTGACTTTAAGTTTAGAATTCTGTCAAGAGAGCTGAAGTTTATGTTCTCGTTGTACGCAGGAATTATATATGGCATTTCTGGAGAGTCCTATGCTATGATGAAACAGCTGACAGATTTTTACTGTATCTTAATGTCCGTCTAACCATGGTTACTTCGTGATGCAACACCTAAATGCATCATTCCTACTTTTCAATCACTAAAACTGAATATACAACCTCTTCACCAATATTCTTCGCATTCTGTCAGATTTGTCTTGAGTTTCACTGCTTGAGAAAGTATCAGCGTTACTAGCGTTTCACCTAAACTGTAGAACTAACTGTTACAGACTACAATCTTAATGTTAAATTTGGCTCATATAATGGTATATTTTTATCACTTCAATATCATTTTTTATGTTGAAATCTACACTACTAATATGAATATCTAGTAGTTTGATTTCTTTCTACAAATATTCTAGATTTATGGTGATTTATAATCACAACTAACCTAATATCCCACTCAGTTAACATTTAACATTCTTTCATTAATCGACATTTTATTTATAAGTCAGTTGTTAGATTAGAATCCTAGCTTAGGTATCGATAGGATAAGGACAACTCAACTAATGACTTACATTAAGTCGATCATTTTATCAGTCAACTTCATTTGATATAATGAGCTGAGGTGCATAATCAGTCAGGCATATCACTTATTGGATTATAATAATATTGTTACTCCATTGTAACTTAACGTAATCAATCTGAAGAACTCTTTACTTATCGGTGTCGTATATTTAGGTAACTTAAAAGGGTACTTCCAACTCAAAGTGTCATAAGTACTACCTTGTTGATGTATAGTGATGATCTATGGTGGCATACGGGCTTAAAACGAATAATTAAAATGTAATATAGAGGTAATTCGTTTAGTATATACATACTCCCGTAGATACTAATGCAACTCATACAAAAAATACTAATTTAAATCTGGTGTCACGAAATGGTCTTTATTAGACAACCACTGATCACAAGGAAGCACTTGACAGTTATTTCGTCCTAGTACACAACTCCTCAGAAGTGCCCATCTACGACCCTCTGGCTCCGCGGAGAATGCTTTACCATAAGACCACTAAATCGGCTCCAAACGGTTGATAATTCGAATTCAGTCAATTTGCAATACGTTTGCGAGACTTCATCGATTATCATCTGTGGATAACTGTCTCACACCTGACACAGATGAACTCCACTGGTCATGTCTTTTTACTAGAACTCCAGGAATCAGTCACTAGTGAGCTGATATTGATTGTAATTGGATGTTGTGAAGAATGTCAAGTGTCCTTTACCTCGACGAAACATCTGTTCAGTATTTCCTGGTGAGCAATCGTTGTTTAATTAAGTCCAATTCGTGATATCAAATTAACATCCAACAATTTCCACAACACCCAATTACAAAACAAATCGTTCCTCAAACAATTTACTTTCCGTTAATAACTTCAGCTGTTTCTTTAATCTGATGCCTGTATTCTCATTTGTTTTTCGTTTCAGATGAGAATAAACTGTTTGTAATAAAACCGAGAAGATTAATTGAAGAAACTTATAAAAATGGATTCAATCGACCAGTTGTTCTATTAGGTCATAGTATGGGTAGTATCTACACATTACACTTTCTTAAGCATCAAACAAAACATTTGAAACAAAAATACATTAAATCAATTATATCTGTATCAGCACCACTTAGTGGAACTGTTGAAACACTTCATGCTTTGACTAGTGGTAAATAAAAAAAAAAATGTTTTTTTGTTTAGCCATTTAATTAACATACAAATAAATTGAGAAGGTATGTGGAGATTGGTATTTTTAGTTGATTTAATGTAGCACTAAATGATGTTGGCAGGAAACCATTGAAAACCAGTGAGCATTGGATAGTTGTTTCGTCCTAGAATGGAACTCTACAGCAGTGCTTGTTGCTTACTTACAGTGAAAATGTTAGTGTTCTTACGACTGACTGTAAACTACTGTTTACTGCTTTCGATACTCTTCACTTCCAGTTGTTTGTTTGAAGCTTCAAATATGTCTTCTAACTTATCGAGATATCTGTTGACATATTTATTTCTCAATCATACTGACTGATTACTAAGTAGTGATGAAAGTCATATATACATAGTACAGATAGAAGTCTGTCGACTAGATAATAACACTTTAACTTCATTGCTACCAACTAACTAATTCCGTACTCAAGTTAAAATAAAGTGGCCAGTAAACATGATAACACTCATCAGTTTCTTTCACTGTAACAAGACATTCTAAGACATATTACAATTTTTTTTCTTTTATCCCAGGTGATAACTTTAGAATATTTCTTCGAAGTCCATTACCTTACAGAGAACTATTTCGTACGATGACATCTGTTATTGCTACACTACCAAATCCTAAACTATGGTCTAAAGATGAAGTACTTACTGTTACACTGCGTAGAAATTACACAGTACATGATTATCCAGAATATTTCAGTGATTCAGATTATCTTACAGGTAGTTACATGTAAATGTGTATACTGCAGTGTTACATTTCATTTATTATCCAATATTTTATTATTTTGTATTCTTACAATGTTATAGTTTTGCTTTGGCTCTAAGCATGAGTATTTTACAAACGGTGATAATTTCTGTGCAATATTTAGCAAGCGAAATCTTCAAGTAGGCTTAAAATAAATGCAACTTTATAAAACATCTGCAGTTGTATAGCTCAGGTGGAAAGTCATCTGGCAATGGTAGTAGATATCAATGGTTTTCTAAGGTTTCACTTATGTAGGTGGACATTACCACTGGGATTCTTCAAGGGGACTGTTAGAGCAAGTAATCCAAAAACATTTGCCACTTTAATAACATCACTCTTCTGAAGTAATCATATTCTAAAGCTTGTAGACCTGCTTAAGATATTAGCCATTTGGAATGAAATATTGGAGTTGCCTCCCATACGATTATTGGCAGATTCTCATCCTTCTTGACTTCTTTAAGTTCATTAGTAAATACGCTGGGATGTATGAGTAATCCAACGTTCAAAGTCGACTCAGGAATTTTCGTGACCTTACCATATACGGCTTTAATTATACAATCCTCCAGTTAAAACTTCTCTATTCAGTCCAGTTCCTGTAACTTAAGCGATGAGTGATCTATGAGATATACGACATTATTTGTAGTTAAATGTTATATAGGGATATCACAACGTATTTCTGCAGCAATTCCTAACCCCCTTCATGAAGACCTGTGAGCAGATTGCTGTGCTAAAACTGGAAGTTTATTAACGGAGTGATGATAAAGGTAATATCCGATTAGGTATCATGCAAGAGACAAACAAAATGACCATTTAACTAGGGGGTGGGGAAGAGGAGAGAGAATATATTTCAATCAGGAATGTGAAGGAAAATACTTTCAGAAGAAGGTGACAAGCAAAAGGTATTAAAAGTTTAATCAACCTGAACATACTTTTGTTGGTGGTGGCGGTGTTTTCGGCCCTTGAAGTGGCATTCTCTATGCTTCTTTTGTGAAGTGGAAGTACAGTAGTAAATACTGTGAAAGAGGCACAAAACAGTTTAAATTATTACCTTCTGCAAAGACAGTATGCGGGATTATTATCAGTACTGCTTCTATTCAGTATACAGGAATCTTTTTATTCAATGTTTGAACAAGTAGTAAGTGGTTGTCGACTTCTAACACTAAGGTATCAGGTTCTAAGTTAACCGGCATTTCCTGGTCAACTTGTGAAGTAGTATTTTGAAACAATGTCGTTTTACTGAGAATTCTAGCACGCATCCTAGCTTTTAAAGTGATTTATGGCTGAAGACAAATACATAGCGTTTAGACCAGTCATTAGTTATAGATAAAAGCCTGGTCTCCCAGTTTCCATATTTGTAACTCCTATTTGTTTTTTCAAGACGACCCATGATTCTTTAAGTGTCTTTAGATATTGATAATGTACATTAAACGATGATTGTACACCAAAGATAGGGGACAAGGTTTCATTAGAATCGTCAAAACCAAAGTCTTGAGGATTATTTGGAAGGATAAAATCAATATATAGTTCAAAGTACAGACTACTAAGTTTTTTTATTAATTCTGACTATTGCGGTGTCGTCGAGTTTACAAAGGGTTTACATTAATGAGTTCTTCATATTTCATGAACTATGACGCAAATGATGCACCAACTTGGCCACTAAGAAAGATTTAAAGCTTACTAAATGAAATAGGCTCTTTAGACAGATAGTATTTCTATGACCCATCCCAGAAGTATCATCTGAAACGATCCAACTTGCTTTCAGGAGATCCTAGTGTTTCTTGCTTCTCGAAATTAATATTGGTTAAAGTCAAAGATACCACCAGTTGGGAAGTGAGGTGCTAGAGCTCCTAACGCTGAATTCTGATTATCACTAGTTAACCAGAAATTGTCCGCCCAAACTATCAGCAGATACTAAAAGGAGTTCCAAAAGGATGTTTATTTACGATAACTTATTAATATTTATAGCGTAATATACACAGGAGTTATCCAGTAAGGACTGGTTACATCTAAAGACTAAGGATTATCCAATCAGCATGTAGCACACTGACATTCTAGATGTTCCTAATGAATCCTGATTGCGGATTGTGGAGGGGTGTGAAGATAGTTTCCAGAGTGCCTTTAAAAACGATAAACATTACTGTCCTTTCCTACATTATTTTTACATGTTGAATGTGAACTTCATCACTGAAAAGAATCTAATCATTCTTTTACTTCAGGTTATCACCTCTTCAAATGTTTCTTATCTTCATTCGATCCACTTGAACCTCCAAAAGATGTACCTGAAGTCTATTGTATATATAGTTCTGGATTATTATCAGTGGAACAGATTATCTACAAATCATCTAGTCTCTTCGTTTCATCATTTCCAAATCAATCACCTAGAATTATCCACGGGAATGGTGATGGAACAGTCAGTCTGCATAGTTTACAAGTTTGTAAAGAATGGCCCTCAGTTAATGTAGTTGAATCCGCTGTACCAGAACATCGACAAATTCTAAATGAAAAACGATTCATTGATTTCCTGAAATATCATGTGAACACTTAACTTTTTGTACTATTATCGTAGCAAGGTTGGTGAAACATATCCATTAACTACTGGCAAATATCTTGATGAATAACATGTAAATGTTGGCAGATAAGCTTGAATGCTATCAAAACTGAAACATTGTATTGTAGAGGCCATTGTTACTCCTAACACTGATGTTTGTACTGTATAATTCTTCATTGATATTTATACTATAAAGTTTGATTGCAGTGTAAAAAATTATTATTATTGTTGACGCGTTGTACAATTGGTGACGCTGGATTTCTTTGGTTCAAATATATATCTGTCGCATCTTCGTTTCTGACTTCTTGATCATACGCGTAATTGGTGGTTGTGCGTGTATAAGTCTGGTTACTTGCGAAGACGAAAATACGGGATACATAGTTGTTGGTTCCAACGAAGTTACAAATCCAGCAGTATAAAATAAGTCAGTCTCATATTCTGAGGGTACCAACAGTATTATCAACAATTAATTGATAGGAATTGGGTGTTGTGGAAAGTGTCGAATTTGAACTAGATATCACAAATTTTTCCGATTTAGACAACAACTGAAAGCTAAGAAACGGTGGATTAGACGGTTTAATTCTATTATGTATATCTTTACCCCCCCCCCTCCCGATCTTAGTGAATGCTCTTCTATACGTTCCCCATTGATCGAAACCTAAAACAAATCGTTAAATAGTACTGGTAGTAGCAAGTTCAATCTCATCGATTATTACAATTTCACTAAGTCTATTGTGACTATCTATCTAACTGTTTTCCACTCACTGAAAGAGAACCCAGAGAATTCAAAGCGGGGACATTAAGCCACTTTACTACTCATGATTCCCATTTTTATTTGAATCAAAAACTGTATGTAAAAATTATTCGCTGGAAAAGCGTTCTGAGACTGGTCAGGCAAACCATAATTCCACATCAAAGAATGAAGTTCATCCATCTTATGATTATTTTCTGCAGGGCTTTCTAGAAATATGAACATCTAGTGTACATTCATGTAGACAGGCACCGAACTGTTACTCATGAAAATACGCATCACCACTATAGATAAAATACTGTTGTATATAATCAGAATACCTGAATAAAGAAATTGACTGAGGAAGATTTTGAATTTGTGCGACCTGTCCTAGTTCCCGATAATACCGAGTTTAATTATATGGTTTTCTATTACACTTCATCTTGCAAGCAGCTACAATACTTTCTTCTTTAGGGACAATCGCTATCAAATATTTTCAACTTGTGAATAGAAGGAAAGTCTGATTAAAGTTTTATTCTCGTGGTGAAGATGATTTTCCATGTCGCATACATAATCTTACCAATGCTTACAAATTGACTTTCGTTCAAAGTACGTCAATCAGTCGTGTAATAAATTATTTTGATTTTATTACGATTATTTAATTTCCCTTTCTTAATAGCTACAAAACTACACCTTTACTCTCCTTAAATATTCTTGCATCATATAATTCACTCATTCATATACAACGAAGAAATCAACACATATGCGCATGGGTCCGATTTGCCTTATCACATTAGCAAGACGAGATCAAATTCACAAGATTAACAATACAGTACAATTCAACAGAAATGAATGAAACAAACGAGAGTAAGAAATAACAATGTGACTTAGGATCTAACAGAACATATACAGTAAATACATTTACGCCACTGTGACAATTCTGAGTAATGTCACCCAGCGTCTCCAACCACTGATCACGACTGTTAAGTGGACCCCAACAAGGTAGCCTGTATCTATCAACATAGCTCAAACTAGCAGTCGAAAACTTGACAGACTGGTACCATGTTTTTGTTTGGCTGTCTCTACTTTCCTTTCAACATACTCCGACCCTAGCCAGCATAGTACGAGGCAGACGGTGGTCAGGTATGCGTAACGCATGTCTCAACAATCTCAGTCATTGAAGGTTCACGATCTCTTCAACTAACTTGTCGTGTTTTCGTAGTACTCTGTATCTAACATCAGTATTACTCGCTACATGATACACGGAAGATACTACGAACATTTTTATTATCGAAGACCTGAAGCCTACGCATCTCTTTTATTTCCACGGCCTATCTTTAGCACCCGAATGTTAAAACAGAGCGGATATCTGCACAGTACACTAGACCTTTCATTGATAGACTGATAAGATAGGCTGGCAAAAGCCAAACATACTAGGTCTTAGAATATAATTTGCGTCTTATTCCATTCGATTTTCATTTCCAATTAGAATATCGATCTCCATGTAAATAAATAATGTTAATTACTTACCTATCGGTTATTCATACGTTAAATTTGTTTTATTTTGTTTCAGTAACAATCATAAGTTCATATGATTTTCGTAAATTGAATGATGTAATGACCATTTCATTAGATTATAATCTGAATTTATAAGTGAAGTAATCTGATGAGAACTTCTTAAAATGAATACTCTTAAGTAATATAATCTTATTTTAACATAATCTAATCCCGACCCAATAGTGCAGATGGTTAGGCGTTCACTGTCAACCTGAAGCTTCTGATGGGCAATCTGTAGTGCCCACTGATGAGGAGTTCCACACTAGAACGAAACAGCCGTCCGATGCTCCGTGGTTTTTAATGGTACCCTACCAACATCAATCTGTGACATTCAATCAAACAAATAACCAATCCCAATCGAACTATAATCTAAATACTTAAACTTCACATAATGTAGTCGACAGCTTAGATTGTGTTGTCCACTTCAGGAATTAACACATTATGTATATATAACATTTCTTATGCAATTCCACATATAGTGACAGTTATGCATCATATCTAAGTAAGGACAATGCCTAATGTAAGATCAATTTACATACTTTTATGAGGATTAGTCTGTGTAAATGTATCTTAGTAGCTATATTCTTAATGCATATTTGGATACGGCGACTAGTTATCTTTTTAGAATTTCTAATGCATAATAAAACTGTTACTAACTTGATTCTACTAATCATATAAATCAAAATGGCCATATGGGAATTAATTTTTATCTTTTGTTTATTCAGTTTGTATTTACTTCAAGCAAACGATTTATTATCAATTAATTGTATTTAAAAATGGATGGTTGAGTTTCATTTAACGAATTGACCGGTGTTAGACAACCACTGGAAAACCTAGAAGCATTAGACAGCTATTCTGCCTAGTATGGGATATATCAGCATTTCCATCCACGATGACAAAACCTCCAGATTTCTCAGTAATATTTAAAACATTACTGGTCCAACCGTTAAGTATGCATTTCGAAACCCTAACCTACATTAAACATCTTCGAGAGGTACTAGTTGAGTACTACCGAGATGTCCGAAATTAGGACGAAAGAGCTGTCCAGCAGCTCCTGCTTTCAATGGCTGTCTAACTCGCGTCGATCCGTCATATCAAATTCTAATTATATTCTTTTTCAGATCATATGTCCATTCATCCTATCTACTAATAAGTTAATTAAAACATTTGGTTCCCAGTAAACGTGATTAATAATAAGAATAACAATTTAACTTGCGATTTAAACATAACACCCACCCCACATCACATTTCACTTGCTACCGGGTCATTTTTTTATTTCTTAAACTGAATACTGAATATTAAATTTTTGATCGTATCCGTAGATCCAAATGAAAAAACAAAACAAAAATTTCTAAAAAAAAGAATAACATTTATACCAATTCCATAATAAACAAGTAAAATATTAAAATTAATACACAGAGGTGGGTAAACCAAACCACTGTAGTTTTAGGATCAGTCAAGACTGACTTATATTTTAGGACTATCAATAATAATGTTAGTAGTAAAGGAAGAAATAAGTTTAGAAGATGAGCATAAGACCCTACCCTCACCATCTCGTCGCCCATATACGTACTCTTCTGTTCTTTATTTCGACGTCATAGATACTACTCAACGTTGGTTTGTTACAGTCCAATATATAGTACTTACCTAAAACACTATTTATCGAATTAAGCTTAATATGTAAGTGTGCGAACCGATCTATTAATTAATAAAACCTATGTATTGCTGGGTTTATTATGTCGTGTTAATGATATGCTATTGCAAACAAACGAATTACAGCATTTTGTACATAAACTGTATTATCAGACAACGTTCTCTAATAACAACCCTCTGTTCATTCTAAATACGTTTTTTTCCTATAGACATTTAAGTGAAAGACTTTACCGACATATTTTCACACAAAGCCACGTGATCATAAGGAATATAAGAAGTGAACCAATTCGCGGGACTGAGATCAACATTAATCCACACCACTGAAATCAAAGTTATCGCAAGGATTAAAACTACCAAGTCATCATTTACTTACATGACTCAGTTCACGATTTCATGGACTGATGCCGTAACTTGATGTGGTCACAAGTTTCTCCTAACTCACTCCTACACTAGCCGATATTATTTGCTGAGGTAAGGAGTAGTTAAACTTTATAAGGGTTTACGGTCTCAACTACAGACTTTCCATCATTGTCTAGTACCTAACATCTAACCTTAACGTTGTTCACACGGTTGTTAAGCGATAAGCAAGAAACTCATCAAACATACTCATATTCCTTATTTGGCATTTGAACAACGCATTTATGCAATCAGTGATGTAAGTTGGTGAAGTGAAACTTGCTAATTCTACTAAATGATGACCAAATCAGAATGATAAACAATTCTAACCATAATGTTAACAAGGTGTCAACTATAATAATATCACTTTCATGTTGTATTTAATTTCGAATACTTAAAAAGAAACACAACAGACCAAGTGAAGGAGAAAAATGACAATTAATGTTTCACACTTTACAATCATCATCATCATCATCATTTTTATTTTAATAGAATAGAATTTTAATTTCATCTAATTTGAATAAACAAAAGGAGTGAAAAGTATACATTGATAAAAGTCAATGAGTTAATAACAATTCATTAGTAATAATTACAACTATAATGAATATAAAATGGAGTAATATATACATAAGTTTACCAATGAATAGACTGTACAATAAAACCTACATATTAATCTATACACATAAGTCAGAAACCACAAACATAAGTAGCAACTGAATATGTGTAGATTACTAATGCATTATTGTGTAAGAGAATTCAACACATTTTAAGGAAAATTTAAGAAGAGTAGTTAGTAAAATGTATAATACAATAACTTTAGTGATGAAGATATACATACAGCCACCGGATACACAAAAGGTAAGAATGATAATAATAATGACTATCAATGAAAATCCATAATGTGTTGCATAACATCACTTCGTAATTTACTATGGAATTCACACATCGGACAGACAACATCTCCCTCATCATCATTATCATTATTACTATTATCATCACAACCATCAGCCCCAATAACTTCTTTTCCATCGTCTTTATCATCATCATCATCAGCATCATCTTCATCATCATCATCAATAGCAATCTGATCAATGACCTGATTATTTGCATTACTACTTTTTATATTAACAGGTAATGTTTTTGACTGGTCTGTATCAATTGTGTTATCAGATAGATTTATATTCAATCTGGATCCATTAGGATTGGACTCTGATTGATCAAAGTTGGTATTACCATCACGAATGAACTTTGATGAAGATGAATTTGCAGTAATCGACAGTTGAATAGGTTGACTACTTATTGCAGAAGTAATGATTGCTGTAGTTGTAGTGTTGGTGGTGGTACCAGCTGTAGTAACAAACTGTTTTGGATTTTCTTTTGTCAGTTCAATAGCATGAGCTGTTTTCTTATGAGTATTCAAATCGTCAACAGTTAAACAGAATATGGGATATTAATCGCATCCATGAAACTATAACAAACAAAAATTTAGTATATGCAACATGAAAATTTCAACTCAAGAAATGCACACATTACGTTGCCTTTACTTCACTGATGGTACAGTACAGAGCTAAAATATCAAATACTATTCACACAAACGTAATGTGTGTGACCAGTACAAGTTATTATTTATGTCTTGTGTTCATGGTCCAAGGTTATCAAGATAACCAATAACCCAACTCAGTAAGAACAATCTTTTTATGGTACAGGCAACAGGAGAGAAACGACTGCTCTTACATAACGCTAGATTAATTTGTTGGAAAGAGATGAAGTTGCATAAAAGTCGCCAAGGGTAATGAATAAAACCAATCAAAATAATTATCATAGATAGTAAATGTTCGTACGTTCACATAGAATCGCAACAGTGTAATTAGACAACGTATGATGTGGTCCAATCTAGGACCAAGCATTTTAAATTACAAGAAAAAGAAATTTTGCAAGGCACTTCAACCACCATTCAACAACAGTTTGACTCAATTTTGAGACGTTCTAAGAGTTCAAAAACTAGTGATGCTACCTGGATACTAAAACAGAAGTAGGTGAAATGGTAATCGGGCCTACGATTCCGTGAGATAAATTTCAGCATTTTAGGAGTTGAGCAACTAATCAGTATCAAAAATAATTCCAAACTAGAGTACTTCTTGAACAGCAAAGAGATTCTAGAACGACAAAACCGTAGCATCCTAAGTAACCTAATCTGTTACAGCAAAATCAACTACTTCAAACCAAGGCCCCCCCCACAATGCCCTGGTGTACCTAGAAGTGGAGTTGGCTCTTTATTGAAATGCTTTCCATATGACCACGTGCTTATAGCCTTGGCTATGAAAGTCCTACACACTGCCTTGACGCAAATCCTGTTTACAAAAGTCAAAGCAAGAGAGCGGATGTACGGCGTATAGACTGGCTTAATGGATACGGAGGGTCTACTTTGGAGAGTTCAAAACTCATTCCAAACTAATAGCGTTTAACATTATGAGGGAGTAGGTGGCGTATGAATGAAATTCGGTTACCGACTACTAATGGACTGTATCGCCTGATGATGTCATGTGGATCAGATCTCCAGGTCAAAAGCTCAGGAAATGGCCTCCTAAGAAAACCGCCTGCTTTGGCCTAAAAGTTTAAATAGTACGCCATCTTATATACCATATATTTTGGTGCCTATTTGTACGAAATTTTATGTACTTAAATGAACAGATAATAATTTCAACTAGAATTGTAACTGAAGATTACACAGCATGTATGTTGAGCTTGGTTTAACTACTTAAATTAACATTAGGATTATTATTCTAAAAAGGAACGAACGAATGGTCTATTATAATCAATTTTACACAGTGCTCAATTGTAGTGTGGGTTTCATCAAATGGATGATTTGAGAAGCAACAAAAATTTGTTAGGAATAGTAATCAGTGAGGTTGCCAATTTTTATTAGTTACGCACATATTTTAATTCATTTGCAAAGTACAGATTCATGTAACTGCAACCATACTGTAGGTTCAACGGCTATTGATACAATCCGAACAGAGGTAGACAGGGATTAAAAATTCTGAATTAGTGGCTAAAAATAGCTACTTTCGTAAATGCATATTATAAAACAAACTAACCTGAGATATATGACCGATAGCATGACGCTGATTAGTCTGTTTTGAAGGACTGGTAATAATTTTTGCTTTAGTTACTGTGCCTGAGGGCGATATTGATGCTGTTGTTGTTATTACTGGAGAAGCAGAAGAATATTTAGTAGTAATAACTGACTGACATTTAACAATACGATAAAGTCTACTTGTTCCTAGAGGTTGACCTGGTTCCAATTCATTATTATGACTGCTACAATAGTGTTTCCATAATGAAATAGCCCGCTCACATGCATACGGACATAATGGGCACCAGTATTGATGACCAGCCTGAAATAGTGATTTTACAAAATAGATTAATACCAGAACAATTATTACTTGATAATAATGAAATTTCAGTAAATAAATAAAAAACATCATAAACGCGAGAATTAAAATGGGCACTTCTATTGATGGACAATCAGCTACAAATAATATCAACATCTTAATAAACGTTGACGTTTCTGCATTCAATTTTGTTTATGAATTATTAGCAATTTGGAACATATGTACCTTTCTCAGAAATTCAAGAGAGTAATAGTTGAGCCTATCAGACGTGCAGAGTCAAGATTTTACATCAAGGAAGGAAGGAAACATAAGGATGGATATTAGCTGACCCACCAATAGATGAATTGTATTAGCTCAAAGTAGATCAGCAATCTACAAATGCTCAAACTCAAGGTCCCACCTTATCAATTCAATAATCTGAGGTAAACTAAGGTGTTAATATAGATGCATTAAGTTTGTGCATATCGAACTGTGTTCTGACATAAGAGTTTCCTGATTGTCTTAGTAGTAGTGAGTGATTCGCAGTGTTCAGTAATTTAAGTAGTTCATATACTGAATCCGACCATAGCAAGAACAATAAAACAGAGTAACATAATGTGGCACCCCAACTATTATGCTTCAGTGAACCCAAGAAATATCGAAAGTCGAAAACTGACTCGTAAATGTAAATAAATACTGAGTAGCTGAAGTGTAGTCTCTTATATACATGTTACATCAACGTTAACTTACAGTAAACACAGTGTGATTTATACATACTCGTTAACAACAGAATAAATTGTTCAATACGACAATTCAAACTAATGTAATTAATGTGAACACGAAGAGTCAACACAAACAAAGAGCAAACACAAACTGATGCTGTATATGTTGTTTGCATTTGTTTGATCGTCGCACTATATCACAAATTGATTGGAGTGGAAATCTTACCTTTTGGTGTCTGCTCAGTGGTGCTGACGGTAAATTGTTAGCTTGGAGACGTAAATATCACTTGTTTGATTCATTGTGGGTTCATAAATGCACCCTATCACTACAATACTGGGACGCAAAATCGGTGACAAACTACAAAACCATCTCAATTATACTATTACTATTATTACTAGTTACATAATACTGTTTAGACGTTTAATAAGTAAAGTGCGTTTATAATTATCCAACATAATAAATACACATTTTGAAACATAAATGAGCATCCTATATTAATATCAATGTTGAATTCCTAGGATAAAAACAACAACGTTAAAATAATCTCAGATTGAAATCACTACATAAAAATAAACGATTCTATCAAATGAAATCACTCATGATTAATATAGTTGAAAGCTTGCAGTTAACCATCTACAATACCAAAAATTAATTATCTTCAAAATAATAGTAATTTAATGTATGCCCATAGACGGATAATTTTTATTAGCTAAGGAGTTCGATATCCAGCATTTAAGTTGCAGGTTCGAATCCTGCTTCATATACTCTAGTTTAAGCAACTAAGTAGGTTCAATACACCTCATAACCACAGAGAGTCACTAAAACAACATGTACAGTGGTGCTTAAATGAATATGGTAAAAAATGTATGCTTTATACAGTCAGGATAGTCACTGTTTTTTAACTGAAATATTGATCGATCACTGAATAGTGATAAATATGATGCTTGTCTAATTCTATCTCACTACTGACCAAACACTATCCATTAAAAGTCTCATGTAGAACTGAGGTATAAACAATCGAGGCCTCAACAACTCAGTGATAACGGTAGTAGACTATGAAATTGGGTAACTTGGGTTCAAATTTTCCAAGCATCAGTCCCTTGAAGTTTGTAGGTAGGCATTGATGTTAACGAACGAAAATTGCACGAAATCTAAATCAAACAGGGTTTTCTGTCGACTACCTATAACCAACCTAATATCTAGTGGAAAAAGAGATAAAATAAAAACATAACGTATTTAACTAACCTGAGCCATATGTAAATCTAAATGACTGGTTGTAAGAAAGTGAGTACTGCAAACAGAACATTTCCAACAAGGTGATTTATTTGTTTTCACATGTATGGCAATGTTATCTGGTAATGAATATGATACGGAAGTGGACATAGACAATGATGAATATAAAGTAGCAAGATTAGATAATTTTGGATTCATTGTAAATTTATCATAATCAGATTGATTATTTGTAGGATCACATTTACGTAACGAATTGACATCATCCGGAACAGTAAAGAAATGCATTGTATGCATATGAACCATATATGATGTCATATCGGTGAAAACACGACAACATCGTGAACAATGATAGGCGCCTTGGGTTAACAGATAAGCGAATTGTTGCTAAAATGTCGACAACAAAATTAATAATCAAGAATCTAAAAACGAAGAAACACTCGAAAGTGATATCCATATAAAAATAATTAGTAACTTCAACCACTCCAGCCAATACATAACAGCATATATTCAACAACTTCAATCAGTTAGTCAGTTATAATCAACGCGAAGCAAAGCGATAATGTAGTTTACCTCATGCTGTTATACCACTTTATCATAATGACATAAAATTAACGAGATGAAAAGTAGAAGAATCGCGATAAAATAGCAAGAATAACAATGAGAACCAAGTAATGAAAATATGTTTGGAGGAGATAGAATAAAGGGGTATGTGTATGAAGGAGCACTGAAACTCGAAATCCAGAGGAAGATGTAGATTGCAGAATGGCGTGAATGCATCTGCACCCTGGTGGCTGATTCTTAGTCATACTGAGTAGGGAGTGGTTGAGTAGTGCATGTCTCAGCCGCCTCAGTAGATGATGATTCACAGCCTCAATAACCAAATTTCTACCTTATATCTATCTCCATAATAAGATCTGATCTAAAAACTTACCAATAACATCATTCTTTGTATCTTCAGTATAAATTAAACACATCAGATATCAATTATAAGGGATTGTTCCTTTCATTAATCATATTAAGCATGAAAACTGCTTTCTAAATTATGGTTCGATATTCTTCACATCTAATGAAATGACAGATTTATATGCTACCTATTCTTAGACACTGGCAAATGTAAAACGGTACGTTTGCTAGTAATGAGACACAGTTTTAAGATGACCAAATTAAGATGTGAAATCAGTTCACTGACTGTTGATCTGAGTCATAATCGAAGGAGGTATAAACGTCTTAGTTAAGTTACGTATGACAACCGAGATTCATAATTATCAGATGTAAACTGCTAGGAAGGTTTCAAGTATTGGATAATGCATAGAATTACATGTGTCGTTTTCGTCAGTATAGTACTTTTGAGTATAATTATTCCATGTTTATTAATTTAGTGTAACCTGTTTACTCGTATTAGTTTAGTGTTAATTTAATTAACCAATAATAATGTATGTAAATCTGTCTATAAATGAATTAATGTGTTAGTAACGAGAATGGAAGTCTCTGGGTTTGGACGAAATAAATCTTGATCTACCACAATGTTTATTATCCTCAGTTTACCAAACTACAATAAACCTTCAGTTCCAGTTGTAATAACAACCTTCATCATAGTTTCGTTCGCAGTTCTGTCTTTTCAAATATCTAGTTTAACATAGAATAATTTTCTAGTTCAGCAATTAAGTTACTTATTAGAATGAATCCTAGAGATTCTGAAGAAGCTTCGAAGTATCTGAAAACATTCTATCCAATTTCATGACATTATCCATTCGGTCAATTAAGCAACTTTTTACCCTCAGATTAGATGAATTACTATGATGGTATCTATTCAGCCTAAAATTATAAGTACATATGGTTTTCTGGACATATTTGATACTTACCGTGGAAAAGTTTTCATTTCTCACTTCAGTCTTTTAATTTGTGACTTAAAAGGTCTAGTTGCATTCGGATTCAGAAAACAAGTATGCAGCTAATAAGCAGAAACATAAGCTCAAGTACAATATTTATAATAACTACAAAAACACTTAAAATCTTGAAATATCTATAGAAAATAGTAATCCTCTGCATTTATTCCACATACAAAATGAAAACAACACTATAGAAGGATAAATGAAAACACGGCAAATGATCAAAGATAAATAACTTCAACTTACAGGATGCATAATAATTTTATGTACGTAATACGTTGAATTGCAGTGTTGATTCTTTACAAAGTATACAACTACCACATTGACGTACACTTAATCCAGCGTTTGTCCAGAATAATTGACCACAAAAACAGCAAGGATAGGATGGGACATGCCTTAAACATTTAACCTGGATCGTACAGATTACACATGAAACAGATGAATAATATGTACAAAAAGCAATAACCATGATAAGTAATTAAGACAATGTGAATAAAAGTAATAACTACTTAGTGATTAACTTGTTTTCTATTTCAAGTACGAATAGAAATTGTGAAAGTTTGGTCTATAGATTATGTTGTTATTTTCAGCGTCTGAACCAAGAAGCGCGCTTCAAAGATGTCTTAATATGGTCGAAAGTGGAGCAGATACACTTTCTCTTTCAAAATGCTAAATGATTATAACCTTTGCATGGTAAGTTTCACTCAGTGACGTAACGCAAAAAAGTGCTGTTTACGAAGGTGAAAAAATGGAGTATTGTTAATAGCCCTTACATTTAGAGTGTATTGCTTAAAGTGCCAGGTACACAAACATGCATCTGATATATGTGATGTTATACTTGACAGTCTAAAACATGAACGAGTAATAAAGTTGTATATCAGATCAAATGGCCAAAATATTTCACTATAACTGTGTTTAGTTCATGACTTACTTTATGTTGATACATAAGGTGAAAACGTTGAGCATTCGTTTCCGTTGGAATATTGGTAAGGCAAAGTTCACAAGGGATTTCCAGAATTGGTAAAACACGAGGTAAACTACGCGGCTGACTACCCAGGCTTCGTTTAATTTGATCATTAGGCCCTATCTGTACACAAACTGTATTCTTATCTCCATTAAATGATGACTGTTGTTGTTGAAATGAATTGTCAGATGTTAAATTTATAGAAACTGGTATGACAGGCTTTGAATTGATAGGAATTTTTAATTGATTCGGAAGAAAAGGTAAAACGGTCGTACTAGGTGATACATTAGGAGACCATGGTATATTAAGGATTTTCGCACTTCCATGTATAGAAAGATTTGGCTGTTTAGTGACTGTAAGGCTAACAGGTAATGCCGATCCCAATGGTAAAGAGCGCTTCTGTCCGATTGTTAGAGTGGGCTGACTGAATAAAATCGATGGTAATACAGAGCTTATCATCGCTGACTTTGATACTAAGTCAGAGATAGAAGTAACAGGAAATGATGAAGTAGGAAGAACACTTGTGAGGTTTATACTGGATGATGACGATGATGTTGAAACGAAACATGATTGAATCGGTAAGGATGATGAGACTAAAATAGTTGGTAAGGAAACAGAGATAACACCTTTAGAGTTACATGTATTTAACTGGCGCGAAGTTGAGTTGTGAAATAATGAAGCTCTATAAAAGAAAGAGGTTATATGCCAAAATTGGTACTTTAATAATTGAATAAAACGATTTTACGATAAAGGTGATTAAAAAACAAAAATCTCATAAAGGACTAAGTGTAAAAAACATCGCAAAACAATTGTGTAACTTCATTTGTTACTCATGGGAAGCCGCTATTTTAATGATTTTTTTTATAAACAAGCTATGTTCTTAATTTACTGTAATTCAGCAACCACACGTAGTTCCATATACCTAACTTCAGCCACACGTTTCTATGCTTTCTCACTCTATATTTGTTGATTTAATTAGTATCTTTTCAGCCATCAGCCCATTGGCTCCACACATGCTTAGTATTACTTGACTGGTGTAGAGGTAGGATGAAAGAAAGCTAGAAGTAATCAAAGCAATTTGGCGCTAGTCCATGAAGTCGTTGACTGTCAGTCTGGACTACGTTGGTAGGTAGAGACTAGCTGGTTGGGGCCTGTGCGACTATCATAACTAATAGTTAGAGATCTTGGGTGACAGCTGAAAATCACTTGAAATAGTTCAGGTGCATCCTCACATTGTCTTCCCTAAGATCATGAGTTCTAGAACTATTTTATACCTTTCTTACCATGAATTAATTCTTTCTTTGTGAATATTACCCTCTATGTTCAACATTTTTATGACCACTACTACATTATGTTGACGTGATGTGGCGACTTGGACCGATGCATATAAGTGTCACGTTTTTACGTCACTTACAACTAAATGACAAATTTGTACCTGGTAAATGAGTTAGAATAAAAATACTTGACTGAAACTGAATCTTTGTTTTATTCAACCTCCGATACATTTATTCAAATGAAACTAGTGTACGTAGTGTTTTTAGATAATCAGGAATTCGATATGGTACATAAAAAAGAATACAGTATGAGGGCATTGAATGATACAAGTTAGGGAATATTTTGGACATTATCAGAACATAGGTTAAGCATTTATAGAAAGAAGTAATATATTTGCCGGGAAAAGAGGTCAAGGTTATCCTCAATTATTTCAATGTCCATAGTGTTATATCCAACACTTTCGGTCAATTTACTGTTCAGCTAGCAAGCGGGCACTGCATATTAGAATGTAATTCTGATTAAAGATTACATTTTGATCCACAACGTCTACAATATGTCTTTCACTCGGTAAATCACATTGCTTTTTATAACGAACATGTTTGTTCGTAGGAGATGGCTGTGGATAACTAAAGAGGGATGAATTCCCCGTAGGACTAAATTATACTGGCAGACCGATGACATCAGAGAAGCAACTCTCAAGATCACGGTTTATTACTAAAACAATGATGTTGGTTTCAGAGCGTATGCTGCGTAACTTAGATGAAGTCAGTCAGTCAGTTAAAACGTAGAACTTGGTAGGTGCGTACCTAAGTTCAAGTTGCCACACCTTAATTAGCAGATAGAGATTAAATTGTCGGACCAAATCCCAGAGTAGTGGAGGAAGTAACAGAGTATTAATGGAAAGGATTAGAGATCGAAGATAAGATTTAAAATATGTGTATATAAATTATGATAATAACAAACGCAGCACTACTGCTTAATGTAGGCGAAGTTACATCAGCTCAGTGGTATGAGTATTGAAGGAATGTATGCTCAGAAATGACGTTGGGGACTAGTGTTTCGATGAGTGGTGCCAGTCATATTCTTGAGACCCACGAATGCACTAATGGAAAGTTGGAATACAATTGCACGATGAGTGTGAAGATAAATAGACAAGGTGATTTCGTATTGTAACTTTTGTGAATATTTAGAGTTTGAGTCGAGGCGCAGAATATAGGACATTTCGAGAGCATACAGGACAGAAAAGTAACAACTTTGCTGTTAATAGTCAAAAAATACGTATTGCCCAGTACAACAATATACACAGATAACTTGAAAATCATTCATGTGCCTTCAGCGACAAGGATACGAACATCAAGTGGTGTTTCAACAACGACATTTTGTTGATCCAACTGCTAGTGTACACAAACAACAGAAGAAATATGAAGTAGATTAAGGAAACACCTAAGACCATACTGTGGATCTAGTGGAAGAATCCTGTACAGTTATATGGACGGGTTTCTATATCATTCATTCTCTAAGTTTAAAGACAACCATTTAATAACCTAGAAAAATTTATTAATCACGTAAATTTAATATATCCACTTTAATTTTTCCTTGTTTCTATAGTCTTACTTATTATTAACAATACAAGCCTATGATTCACATATTTCGTCTTCTTAATGGCTACACTTGGGGCCAAGTTCACTTTTATAATCGTTCAAGGCTGCTACTATAATTTAGTTTTGCTTAATTTCCAAACTCTGAAATAAAAACATATTACATAACTTCATAAAATACAACGAAAATAAGAACTTACAAGGTAGTCGATGTTTTAGAAAAAAATTTTAAACTGCTACTACTAGTACTGCTGCTATCCTCTAAAATTCTCATTTCCGAATGAATGAAAGGTTTCACTTGACTTGGATCAACAAGTTTACCAAAGATAGCTGATATAGCTGCACAACATCTTAAAGTAAATGACTGAACACTCCAACCACCAAACTGTTTTATGCGAGCTGCTAACATATGCTGTATTAAAGTATATAGAAAGCGAGCCACATGAAAGGGCAAACCGAATTGAGCATACAATGTAGGATACAACATAAGACAAGCTAATGCATGTGCGTCACAGCCTGACCATGGGGAATTATTGCGCAATGATTGATTACTTTTACATGATACATGCAAAGAGATATCTGAATGTTGCATATGGTGAGAATTTCGAAACAAAGCAGGTTGTGTAGGTAAACCACATATAGAACATGGTATAAATTTTGATTTTTCTATACGTCCAGGAGTTAACTGTGGATGCATGCTAAAATTACAAACAAAAAATAGTGACCTTAATACCTGTAATCATACCTGTTATCGAATATATAAATGCTATTTCATTTAGTAAACTACACAGCTCTGTAGTACATTATTGGCTTTAAATATTTGGTAAATGAATTGTGAATGCTCTCAGGCTTAATCAAGAAACAACACCTGTTAAACAGAGTATACAGACAGTAGATAATAGTGGAATTTATAATGTGCATTTCACCTTATTTAGCACGTGCATCCCAACATTGATGTCTGCACCAAAACTCGAAGTGAAAACACCTTGGTTCGAGTTTAAGTATAGATATTAACATCGAGATGCAGATAAAACTTGCTGACGAGTACCCAAATAAGATAATAACGCGGTCTATGGGTTCCACTGTTAATCAATAATCCATATACTCCTAAACTTGTCACAAAAATGTTTATATCAAACCGATTGGCCTAGGATGCACGACAGTAGCAGATGATGACTGACTGCAATTTGAATAGTAAGAAAGCGGTAATACAAACACTTACTAACAATGTATCAAACAATCCGTCTACGATAAAACCACACCATGCGGAATTAGCATTAATTCCATAGTGATGAAACAAAGGTTTTCACATTATTGTTTAGGATGCTAGATCTCTAAAATAACTGTTAAAAACCCACCTTTTTCTATTTTTATTTCATTCAAATTTGAACTTAATGTTTTTCGTGCCAAAATGTCACATACCTAATTTTTTTATTTATTCCTTCAAGAATGAAACACGGTTACCCTACAAGTTTCTTACACCTCAGAATGCTATTTAATTACTACCTTTCGAACCATGTTGAAAATAAAGGTTAAATGGGAGTTGTAAGCTAAAGACTTCCCTTCGTTGAACGAGTAGATTCGCCGAACTTTCTTTACTTTGCGAACAACTTTTTCTTTGTTAGTGGATAATTCATTTCTTCAAATCCCTAATCAGGTATTTCAAAATAACTAAACGTATTAGCTTGCATGTAGCTGACGAGGAAGCAACAAAATGAATTTACACAATTCTTTAAAAATTTCTGTTTCTCCTTTGCTTACATTTATGAAAGGAACCAGCTGTATGAAATGAACTGGGCATGCTTTACAAATATCATCCAAGTGGCTTTCATGTTGCCCATTATTTCACGGCTATAGGACTGATTACAAAAGGAAGGGATCTGTCAATTAAATTTCAGCGTATGGTAAAACGTAATAGCATGGACCAACGTGTATTTATACCATGTCTTACGCCCCTTTTATTTGACTGGTATAAGAGTGGATTGTCGAGCAAGAATATAAAATTAATTAGGCGTATCATTAATAAATCTTTTTAAAGTGAAAATAAATTCATCAAAAGAAAGAAACAATGTACCAACCGTTGAAAATGATTATCTAGTGAACACTGAGATTTACTCATTTCTCCACAAACGTAGCATGTACTTGATGATATGCTTGAAGAGGGGTCGGAGATATTTACAGTGAGAGGAACATAAAATCGACTTATTAGTTTATTAGCTAATGTCTCTGCTGGATTTAGCTTGCAATTAGAGAAGTCTACTTTATCAGGTCGTGTTTTTCTTGGCAAGGTAACTGAGTCAATATTAATCAATTTCTGATGACCTTGTTCCAGATGCCGTAATAATTGTAAAGCAGATGTAGGAACATAAGGACAATGACATTGATGACAATAATCCCATATATTCTTCCAAGGTGAATGACGCACCTTTTGTTTCCATTCTAAATGAGAGATATCGACAGTTTCTATATTAATCTTGTCTGAATATGATCGAGTTGGCTGTTCATCAACACGTTTGCGCTTACGTCGATTATTTGCTAACGACTGACGAGTAGTTGATTCCTTACCGATTGCCGATTCGTACTGAGAACGCACAAGAGCTGAACTTGTAAAGTGAGGAATATAACTGCTTGGGTAGGCATAAATTGCTGAGACAATTACTGGTCGACATTACACATTAACTACTTTAGGAACAATTATCCATGTACACCGTTGTTCTAGGAACAATTATATGATTAACCACCAGTGACTTAACATAGACTATCGAACGCCTGTAGCTCATTTTAAAACTATAAATTCATCTGCCATTTAGGAACAATACACTATTACCCTTATAATCATCAAGGTAATTATTACTAGTACATGTACATGATACCTAAATTTAGAACTCTTGTTGCAGGACCATCCTATGGTATGACTTTGAACTGTTTTAGACGGAAAGAATAACAGATCAATAAAATTGACGCATCTGTATAAAGAAGTAATATTTATGTACTCATAAAAACAAAATAACAGATCTTCGTCGAAGCATCGTCAAAAAACTTCGTTACCAACCCACTCACCAAGTACAGATTCTTGTAACTGGTTAGTCATAAAGTAGATGAACAGTGTATGAACCTGTGAATTAGTGGCGGAAAGTTGGACACCTTAACCACAGATACTGTCTCGTGGACTACACAAAAATAAAAACGACATATACAGTCTACAGATAATACGATTTAACTTGAAAAACTTAGTGAAAGAATAGTCCTCAAAACTTGTTATAATCATGTATAGAAACAAAGAATACAACTTCAAAACCCTATGTAGATTTATCCATTGGATGATACTATTTGGCTTGATAAGTAAAGTAGCCAAATTCATATATTAATTTTAGTGCTCGAATCTCGTTCTGATTAATTAAGTTTGACAGGCTTAGTATTACCTGTTTATACCCAGAAGCTCGGCTCGCAATCAAATAAACGTGTACTTGGATAAATGAGTTGAAATAACTAACAATTTCATCATTACGAACGAAAACTGTGAAAGCTAAAGTTGATTACAAACCGATGATGAGATTGACAGCGTGTGAGTAGCAACCATTTTAATTAGATAGATCCACACATTAAAAAAATATAATAAATGAATAAATAATACAATGACAACTAAGTGAGAATAAAGGACCTGAGTCACAGTGGTTTACAAACACCAGATCAAATTACTTAGTTAATTTCGGTATCACCAGGTACTATGTTAAATCATTACGAAAGAAAAAACACTTATAAACGCTCAGTACACAAACTCGTACTTAGTTGCCAAGTCATGTTAAGTTGTGACACTAAAATTCTTCAAAACGTTACGTGGTGCTAAAAATTAACACTGGAGTATTAAGTATGCAACTTACCTATACGAACTAGAAAATTATCAGTCGGACGTAGACTTCCCTCACTAGTAACACTAAAACCAGACTGATATGGTCCAGAGGGAAGCTTATCAGTATCTATAGGAGTTCGAGGAATCGTATGAGATGGTAAAGAACTCGACGGTGCGTGACTATCAAATAACTACGAGGGACGACATTATTTGCATACACTGCACGATAGGTTCTGAGAGGATTGAAATCTTGATTTCCTGATTTAACATCACCATAGTAAAAAACATCCTTTTTACCAAACTTATTTGACCCAGTGATTCCAGGAGTTGTGACAACAGTATGGTTCGGATTTAGTCTTGGAACGATTGTTTGGAAGGAAGACATCGTTGACGAAGAGGAAGAAACTGAAGGTATATTTTTCGATGGCTTTTAGAAAAGAGCACAAAATGGCGTCCCTGAGGCTACTATATTTGGTTAAATAAACTGAAAACGCTTCCACTAACATATTTGCAGGCAATGTGGCTGGACCAAAGAATTCACTTTTGTATTGCTCTGAATAGTATTTCATGTATACTCATGACACCTCACCTTAATTAAAACTAAATGTTCCTCTGTTTACTTAATAACAACATATAAATATATGGTGTTGCTTACTGGGTAATGTTTAGGACACAATTTATTGTTCAAATTGAAGATATTCGCACAACATCGAAATTTAAATTCGTTACTTTTCAAACTTTCCATCCGTTGACAATAGTGAAAGCAAAAATATCCATATATGTGGCGAGCACTGAATTATTTTTCATTGTACATATAGACAGAGTTAATGAGAAGAGATATGATAATCAACTTTTGTCCACCCACCCCCCACCATATATTTATTATTATTATTTATAATTTTGTCTTATAGTAGTTATGATTAGTAATAAATATCATGAATTATACATGAGATGGACACGCAGTACAATTAAATGATCCTAATGGTCAAAAATCTTAACTATGCATAACATCTAAATCGATAGGCTTTATTAGCATAGTAAACTTCCAAATTACTTAAATGACAGTTCACTAAAATTAGAGCGAGCTAAGAAGTAGTGGTGCACTATAATTGAATTTTAATAACTTTCAAAAAACCTATTGATCAAACATTTGTAGATGTCTGATATGCCGCGCACCTAATGAAGATTGGCTATCTTCGGGAACTGTGATTTAGAACATTATTTCATTTATTATAACTGTGGACAGTGTTAACATTTTATTTCTATGACCGTTACGTTCCCCTTGCCCGGTTCTCTCATTTAATGTATTGATTCTTTGTGTATTGTTTATTATTACGAACTACGTCTACCTAATTGTGTACAAGTTCTCCCCATTCACTACCACTATTTCATTTGTTCTGTATCAATGTTAGATTTCCGATCGGCTTACTGTGTGGTCTGGTTTTATGTATATATAAATGCATGATTAAAATATAATACGACCTTGGACCTTGGACCTTGCTCTCCCAGTCTTCCTGTTCTAAATTCTGGTTGTCTTATTGTCGGCCTAGGAAGGTGAACGGGCTTAGGTCAGTCGCATATTCCTAACAAGGCACGCATCGTATTGGTGTCCACATCCACCAATCAAAACCATCATCACCCTCCTCCTCCTTTTCATTCGCGTCACAATAATGTCAGATTTTATTTAGCAATTATTGTCTGGGTAAGGTTTGTAAAGAGACCTTTGAAGTTAATAAGCTTACATTCACATGAATGGGGTTATAGAATTATAGTACGCAATAAAGTTTGAAAAACATGAAAGACCATGAAATGCAAATTAGCGCCATAGAAACGGATATCATTACTCCCGTTAAGATGCAATTCAGATTTATACGCTCCGACCAGTAGCTGGAAACCGAAACTACAATGCCTGTCTAATGTTCCCCGCCCCCATAATATAGCAACAATCGCACAAACGTATCAATAAAGCCTGATAGTAATAAAATTTGCATTCAGGATTCCAACTAAACGCAACTTTCCAAACTTTGGTTTTAATGTGTCACTTAAACTTAATTTTTAAAACATCAGCTGAACGTAATATTGCATAAAATTTAACTGAAAATCAAATTACCAAATCGGTTTCTGCAGTACACTTCTTGGGATTGGCAACAGGTAGAGACATATGTGTTTCCGGAAGTATGAGTCGTCTTGAGTTGTTGGAAGTCATACTAAAGTGAAGAAATAGGAAATTCAAAAATGGAGATGTACTGCACGTACTTAATTCTGCACTCTTAAATATAAGAATATGCATTTATTTACGAATTATTTGCTTAGAAAGCTCTAAATTTTAAATTAATGACTATAGTCAACCAGGTAAAAATAATCTGTCTGAACTTTTGTCAGTTAATTTCTCACAGTTTGCTGAGGTTATGCAAGCCATTTGCATGACTTGGAAAGTCTACAAATACTTAGAACATTGAAGTGAGGACACTGCAATGAGAAAGACAGGGCTGATGAACAGACGGTTACAGGGGCAAAAACACACTTCCAACCAATAGTAACCAGGCGGTAATACTGAACTTAGCAGACACCTAACCAATTATCATAAATACGTCGAATAATAATCCCGTCTGGAAATGTGATTTTTGTATATACAAAGGGGACTACTGAGTAAATTATTACTAATAGCCACTAGCTATCGAAGCGCAATTGAAATTCATCAGTTTATTCTAATAAATTCCTAACAATGTAGTCTACTATAATAGGCATAAATTTATTTAGAGCAATACAACCCGCAAAGCTTGTATCGCATTCTCAAAAGTGAATACAAATAACAGTAATATGAACGATTAAAAGTAATGTGGTATGCTAATAGTAGTTTAACAGTAAGACCATGTTAAGCCCCACACAGACAGACCAAAAAATGAACAGCTTGAGGGAAAGCGACCACACCGCACAAAATCTAGACAGGCGGGGATTCCGTAGGAACATAATTTGTTACCTAAAAGGCGGAAAGTATTACAAAATGTACTTATAAAGGGAGAAAAAGTTATTTTTGCAGATAAATTGTTTAAATGGATCGTTGGCATATACATTTGAAATTATTGACATGGACGCTTCCATTCTGCAGTTAAAGTTCCACTTTCGTTTGGAACATTTAACTCCACTTAACTTCCTGAATAAAAATACTGGAAACTTAAATAATGTTGAGCATTTTCATTATCAAATATTTGGAGTGTCAACGAATTGATATTTTCACTTCCTGTCTTTCAGAAATGCTACAGCATATAGTCTAAAATCTAAACTACACAAAACCTGTGTGAAAATCTGACTAACGGGGCCGACACGAGAAACGTCCCCATTTTCGTCAGTGGTATACTTTAAGGAAGCCATTATGACTATTTAATATAACTTTTATACCGTACATTTCCCCACTGGCCAAGTGTTTAATACTTAGTCGAATTAAAAAAGATATTGGCGTTTTGCATGGTTTACAGCTTGCAATATATCCCTGTCTAAATCTTCGTTGTTCCCAGTAACTTAATGAAAAACGCAACAACGAGTGGCACCAATACTTCTTCATATACTATTTGTTATTATTATCTGTTACTGTGTTTGCTTTCATTTCTCGTAATGTGTAATTGATTAAATGAACATCTTCGATCTGTTCATAGTTAGTATTATCATCAGCATCTGTAAGCTCTTCACCACACTCAAGTAACCAGTCATCGCATATTCATACAATACGTAAATCAATTGCACTTTGAAACATCCCTTTATCAGTGTAACTATCACGCAACAATCTTGTGATTATTTTCATACTATAATAATAAATTGCCCACTACCATGTTATCAAATCTTCTGTGAAACTAAAATAGATGAATAACTTGTAAAGACAACGAAACTATATACGACTACAGCTAAGGTATATAACATAATTAAAGGGAAAACTGCATTCACTAAATTGCCTATATCCCGTTCCTAATGACATTATGGGCTTATTCCGTTATACAAAATCAGTGGTACAAATACAGTTTACTGAAGATTATATTTAGATGAGAAAAAAAAATATATTTCATTTATTGTAGTAGAATCATGTTGACAATATAAACAATAATTAGTCCAGCTGATGGTATGAAGTAGGCTGTAACAAATTTATTGATGGTATTTATTTGGTAGACAATAGTATGTGTAGAACAATCGACCGATCAATGTAAGTAATGCAGGATCAACAAAGAAGCCGATAGGCCGCAAACACTGTTGTTATTACCAGTCAAGTGAGTAGTTGTCGTTGCCTATGAACGATTAATAAATAAATTTAAAAGATAGTCAAATATTTAGGTAACAGGAAACTTAGCATTAACATCTTCGAGTTGGTTGATGAAAAATTAGTAATAAAACATTGACAGCTGAAATACACTGCATCAGTAACTTTCCTGCTTATGCCTTGTTAGCTCCACGTTTTGTAACAGAAGAATGACTGCACACCCTTCTAAAAATATAATTGGGTAATAATCTGATTCATGAAACAAATTAAATGCTTAGTAAGTGTGGTCATGAGCATTTCCAAATTATTACAAGGTATTCTTTGAGTTATTATAACCGCAATATCATTAATCAAACAGTTCTATGCTCCGTGAAAACAATTTCATTATGCGAAAGTTATTAAGAAACAAAATCAATGTTTATGAAATGTGTAGGTATATGGAACCAAATGAAATGTAAAACAGAAAAACAGGTATCCGTAAAAGAAGAGTAATACCAACTTATCATCAGAAATACATTTTCCAATTTTGAATCGTTTACATTTTTTACAAATGAAAATTTACATCCAAAGTTCTATTAATAATCATCAAACAATCTACAAGATAAGTGACGAGAAAATTTCATCTATAATCGCTATGTATTCATAAGCTGTCAGAGCACTAAATTATTGGATTGCAAATAATAATGAGCTCTCGATTATGCTTCACTTAATTTTACCATGAATGATGTTTGTATGAGAAGGCAATTGATTTGTAAGTTTTATATGGCTACAATATACAATAATTTTGACAAAGTGTTTTCAAATATCATACAGATTTACAATCGAAACGATGAACACGTTTTAAAGTGGTAATGCAAAGTATTACCACATTTTAACAATATGCATGATTTCACATAAAGTTCATGCATGACCTGTACTACATGACAGAAATTATAAACGATGACATTACAGACTAACTGATTGTTCTACCCATCATGCATTTGTATATTTGTACGTATTTACAGTAAAAATTATTAATTTATTTTCAGAAGATAATATAAGGCATAAATGACTAGACAAGGTATCATTTTCAATAAGGCATATTTATTTATCTATGCATATATTTGGAGTTAGTAATACATCATACAGGTCATAACCCTTGTAGGAAATGGTACATTGTCTAGACTGAAATACTTTATGATATCCATTTTTTGGTAGCTTCTTATTTAATTACGGTTACCGAAAATGAAAAATGCGTTCAAGACAAAATGTAGTAGTTTATCGAAAATTATTATTTGTCAAGTATCAGCGGTGTCATATGGCATTAAACCGTTCTCCACTTGAATCAATCAATCAATTCCTGTTACTCCAAGTGGAGCATAGACCGCCCACCAGCATTCTCCAGCCAACTCTGTCCTGGGCTTTCCGTTCTAGCTCTTCCCAAGTGCTGTTCATTCTCTTCATGTCTGTTTCCAATTCCCGACGCAATGTGTTCTTGGGTCTTCCTCTGTTTCTGTGGCCTTCAGGATTCCAAGTCAGTGCTTGTCTTGTGACACAGTCTGATAGTTTCCTCAGTGTGTGTCCAATCCATCTCCAGCGTCTTTTCCTAATTTCTTCCTCAACTGGAAGTTGATTAGTTCTCTGCCACAACAGGTTGTTGTTAATGGTATCTGGCCAACAGATCCGAAGAATCCTACGCAGACAGTTGTTTATAAATACTCGTATCTTCTGTAGGATACTTTTCGTAGTTCTCCAAGTTTCAGCTCCATACAACAGGACTGTCTTCACATTTGTGTTGAAAATTTTAACTTTTATATTGACTGACAGTTAGTTTGAGTTCCAGATGTTTTTCAGTTGTAGAAATGCTGCCCTTGCCTTACCAATCCGCGTCTTCACATCTGAATCAGACCCTCCTTGTTTGTCGATGATACTGCCAAATATGTAAAGGTTTCAACGTCTTCCAGAATTTCTCCGTCAAGTGTAATTGGGTTAGTGTTTGCTGTTTTGTATCGGAGGATCTTGCTTTTCTCTTTGTGTATGTTGAGGCCTACTGCTGCTGAGGCTGCTGCTATATTGTTGGTCTTCTTCTGCATTTGATGATGTGTGTGAGAAAGAAGAGCTAGGTCATCTGCAAAGTCCAAGTCATCTAGTTTCGTCGATGTTGTAAATTGTATTCCAAGAGTGCCTTCAGATGTTGCAGTCTTCATGATCCAGTCGATGACCAGTAGGAAGAGCAAGGGCGAGAGTAAGCAGCCTTGTCTGACACCGGTCTTCACATCGAATGCATCTGTGAGCTGACCTCCATGCACGATTTTACAATGTAGTCCGTCGTAAGAATTTCGTATGATGCTGACTATCTTCTCGGGTACGCCGTAATGTCGTAGAAGGCTCCATAATATTCTCCTATCCACGCTGTCGAATGCCTTTTCATAGTCGATGAAGTTGATGTAAAGTGGTGAATTCCATTCAATTGACTGTTCAACAATGAACCGTAGAGTAGCGATTTGATCGGTACATGATCGATCTTCACGGAATCCGGCCTGTTGATCTCGGAGTTGGCCGTCGACTGAGTCCTTTAATCTGTTCAATAACACTCTGTTGAAGACCTTTCCTGGTACTGAGAGTAGGGTAATGCCTCTGTAGTTCTCACAATTGCTGAGACCGCCTTTCTTTGGTATCTTGATGGGGTACCCTTCTTTCCAGTCTGCTGGAACTTGTTCTTCCTCATAAATCTTCCTGAAGAGAATGTGGAGTATCTTTGAAGTTGTTTCTATATCTGTCTTCAGTGCCTCCGTCGGTATGTTGTCTGGTCCTGGTGACTTGCCACTCTTGACCTGTCTGATGGCCACTTTGATTTCTTCGACTGTTGGGGGGTCTGTGCTTATAGGGAGATCCGTGGCTGCTGCTTTGATGACTGGTGGGTTCAGTGGGGCTGGTCTATTCAAGAGTTCTTGGAAGTGCTCTACCCACCTGTTCCGTTGTTCATGCACTTCAGTGATTGGTTTGCCAGCCTTGTTCTTGATTGGCCGTTCTGGCTTGTTGAATTTCCCAGCTAACTTCTTCGTTGTATCGTATAAGAGCCTCATATTTCCTTCTCTTGCAGCTTTTTCCGCTGTCATTGCTAAGTCCTCAACAAATTTTCGTTTATCCAACCTGATGCTCCTCTTCACTTGCTTGTTGACTTCGGTGTATTCGGCCAGTGCCTTGGCTTTCTCTGCTCCTGTCCGACTGTTATTGATCGCTGTCTTTCTGTTCCTCCTTTCTTGGATCTTGTCCAGAGTACTAACAGAAATCCACTCTTTTTGGTGTTGTTTCTTGAGACCCAAAACCTCCTGACATGTTGAGGTTATTGTTCCCTTAATCTCTTTCCAGTTGTCTTCCATATTAGTTCCAACTTCATCTTGTAGATCCTGAAATGCCTGGAACTTGTTGCTGAGAATTAATTTGAATTCGTTGCGTTTGTTAGTATCCCGGAGAAGGGCTGTATTAAACTTGTGTAATCCTGCTGCTCCAGTTGTCCAGTGCTTCCTCAGCTTCAGTTTCATTTTAGTCACCACCAAATGGTGATCTGACCACTTGAATCAAACGACGGCCATAATATATTATGGCTCACACAGCCCCAACTCTCTTAAGCACTGACGTCAGTGCTTTTAGTTTGATGACTGGTGAGTGCTGGTTGATTGTCGTAGAGATTTATGTTTGTTGAAGTGTACAACCATCGTGTCCATAGCTTTATCATCTCGGATCCTGCAGTTTCCGATGCTGATAATTTTTAACACAGTAAGGGGTCCAGCTTACCTCCTAAAGAACTTCGAATTTGTTCCACGTAGTGGTGTCTTAACTATAAGTTACCATGCTTTCCATGAGAGCTTGATGAAGGTCTTTCTTAGAAAGGGTGTCCTTTTGGTTTAGTAATGTGAATGCAGTTATGAGTGGTATATATTATTTGATAGTCATCTTCATCTTGATCCTTCTGAAATGCACTGCATGTTGATTAAATGCATGCTTCCGTAAACTGATCTCAAGTACTTTCGAAAACAGTATTAACTCGTTTGAAAGTCAAGGAACTGAGTTCTAAAAAAGTACTCCAGAAAGGAATATGATTTGTTTGGTTTGAAATTGAAGTTGGTAGTCACCTGGATAATCATAATGGACCATACGACAAAAAGAGAAAGACTTTAATTACCTAAACTGTATGTAGTGAATGCACCATTTTTGTTTACCGTTCGCATCCTGTAATCACTGGCGTCAAGGATACTTTGATACAGTTAAATTTTGCTCATTGTCTCATTACAATATTTCTAATGATTAAACGCACGATAATAGGAAGACAGTAGTGAATAAGAAAAAAGGTACATTTAATCTCAGATAGAGAACAAACAGAGTGAAGTGAACTGAGTATATGACCAAATTACGTTTGTCGTATAATCAGAGTAACTTCTAACGAATGAACCCACTCTTAGAAATGAGAATAAATCAGAAGGCAATGAAAGATGGAAGAGAAGTTATATACGATCCTAAGTGGAACGTCAATGAGCAAACAACGTTTAGGCTGACCAACTAGCGAGAGATGCTTCCCACGTTGTACCGTGTAGTGATCTGGTGGTCCGTTCATGTGAAGTTTCGGGCGTATTGTATAGAATTAGACACATAAAGGTTTGCCTCCTAGACAGGCTGCTTTGGGGCGATCAGTGCAGACGTTCTCCTCATGGTTATCCTTTGTTTCTCTTTTCAAAACTTTGTATAGCCCTTCGTAAGTTGCGTCAAGAGGTGGGCATAGAGCATCACGACGTACAGAAACATGTGTACTATATTTTAAGACAGGTTGGATAAAAGTGTCTATTGATTGCTGTCGAGTTTGGACTGGCGTAACTGAACGCCGATACACGTAAGAATTAAGAACCAGGTTGGTGGAGATGGAAGCGGTTTCCACAAACTCACCTGGTAGTCAAAGAGTCATACAAAGAGTCATATACTAAATCAGCAACACTGCACTTAACACCTTCTTTTACAGTGCTGCGAATTCCGAGTAAGGCTAGTGGTAAGACGTCTAGCTTATACAACTTGGTAAATCACTTGGATACGATTCGAAGAATGTATTCGCGATAAGAAGTCGGCAACCACATTCCTAAATCTAGATATACTTCGTAGAGAACTGAAAAATATAGTCTACGTGACGAAACTCCCTCCTGGGGTCTGGAGATACCCAAAAATACCATTGTTCATAAAATCAAGTGAAAGGGGTTGTGGCTATTTTTTGTAAGTATGATTCGTAAACTTTCATCACATTTATGTAAGTTAATGTCAGTTATTCTCCAAGAGTACATTTGACAATATTTCATTGTATTAAAGTACGTATTTTGGACGTATCGTATTAAAGTTTAGCAACACATTGGTCTGAAGGTGCACTTGGTATATGACCAAGTTACGTTTGGATTATTACCAGAGCAACTTCTAACGATTGAACCCACTCTTACGAATGAGAAGAAATCAGATGGCAATGGAAGACGGAAGAGAAGTTATATTTGATCGTGAATGCAGCGGCGATGGGATAGCAACGTCTAGGCTGGCAAACTAGGGAGATGGTTGCTTGTTACGGTACGATGTGTCGTGATCTGGTCGTGATGCGTGACCGAGCGCCTTCAACTTAGTAGTGTCCGCTAAAACAAATATGGTCAGCATCAATGTCGAAACCTATGTAGCTATTTATTTTGGGGATTATTTACCGCTACAGCTCACTCAACCCCCACTAATGGGTTCGTGAGGACCTTATGACGTCCCAGCCAAAGGATAAAACCCAGTGCGTTAAACATTGGTAAACTTTTCTTTGATAGCTTGGATGTTGTGCAGCTTCTGCGCGTCAGTGCCTATGCTAAAGTGTCGTTACATATAAAAATAATAAAAAAGAATTGTACAAAGTGTAATCGTGCTCATCTATTTTCTTCTGGTCGTTTCCAGGCGTCCTGGAAATCCAAAAATAAAAGAAAATTTTTAAATATGTGCCTTTCATTTATATATATATATTTAAAAACAATTAGGCGGCTAAATACAGCTACGAAAACGCATAAAATGTTGACAACGCTAGCATGAATAAAAAGAAGATCTTTTATTATTTTTTTTAAACATACGAAAATGTGTAAAAAATGCATACCGTAAAGTTTAAAAAAAGAAGGCATTTTTATCTAATTTTTTTATTTTATATATATAAACTTCACAATACACAGAGTGGAAAATTAGAAATGAAAATTATTAGACGTAATATCCATTTAAGTGTTCTGGAAATCGTACATTTCTACCAGAACGTGTAGCTCTCGGCGTTATGGAGCTCTTCTGAATTTCCACTTGCTTATTGGTTGTTGCTTGAGGCATGGCGACTTTGCTCATGTCGAGTTTCGGCGGTGTTGTGGCTAGTTGGACATCGAAGGGTTTACCTTCTAGGTAAGCTGCTTTGAGGCGGTCAATGCTGACGTTCTCTTCGTGTCCATTCTTATCGATCGTATAGTACTTTATTTCACGTTTCAAAACCTTGTATGGTCCTTCGTAAGTCGCATCAAGAGGTCGGCGTAGAGCGTCACGACGTACAAAAACGTGTGTACTATATTTTAAGGCGGGTTGGATGAAAGTGTCTGTCGATTGTCGTCGAGTTTAAACTGGCTTAACTGAACGCATAGCATTTGTAAGCCGGTTCACGTAAGAATTTATATCCAAGTTTGTCGAGGTGGAAGCGGTTTCCACAAACTCACCTGGTAATCGAAGAGTCGTTCCGTAAACTAGTTCAGACACGCTGCACCCGACATCTTCTTTTACCATGCTTCGGATACCGAGTAAGACTAGTGGCAAAGCCTCTGTCCACTGCGGCATGTTTGTAGCTGAAAGTGATGCTTTCAGCTGTCGATGAAATCTTTCTACCAAACCGTTAGATTGTGGGTGGTAGGCTGTTGTTTGGAAGCGCGTCGCTCCAAGAAGTTTTGTCAGAGAGTGGAACAATCCAGATTCAAACTGACGTCCACGGTCTGTCGTTATTGTAGATGGACAACCAAAGTTCGCTATCCATCGTTCGACGAAAGCACGAGCAATCGTTTCAGTAGTGATGTCTTTTAAGGGAATCGCTTCTGGCCAGCGTGTAAAACGGTCCACGCATGTCAAAAGATAAGAAAATCCATTTGATTCAGGTAAGGGTCCTACCAAATCAAGGTGGACGTGGTTGAATCGAGCGTCGGGAGTTGTTAAAGTACCAAGAGAGCATCTGTTATGCTGAATCACTCCAGATATATGTCGTATATATGTAGAGAACTGAGAAATGTAGTCTAGATGACGCGACTCTCGCGGAGAGTACTTATCTGAAGATGACTTCATAGAAAACGTCAGTGGTTTATGGTCGGTGAATATTGTAAATTCCCGGCCTTCGATGGAATGTTGAAAATGTCGCACAGCATAGTACATGGCTAGCAGTTCACGACCAAAAGTGCTGTATCTTGATTCGGTATCGTTTAGTCGTCTTGAGAAAAATGCTAAAGGTTGCCAAGCTTTGTCAGTCCATTGTTGTAGAACTGCGCCAATCGCTGAGTCAGATGCGTCAACGGCGATGCTGACAGGGGCTTCGGTATTGTGATGTGCCAGCGTAGTCACATTGGCTATTGCTTCTTTAGTCGCAGTAAAGACTTTCATTAAGTCTGCATCCATTGTGACCACTTTTTTATTTCCACGAAGCTGACCCGTTAGTGGTTTCATGATAGATGCACAGTTGCGTATAAACCGTCTGTAGAAACTTACCAATCCATTGAAAGCTCGCAACTGCTTGATGGCGGGAGACAGCATAATTCGTCGGAAAAGTTCACCTACGTTGGACGATCCACCCACAACAATACTAGAGCTAGCACTAGGCAAATTGTTTTCAGGCAACATCCAGCCAAATTATAACAATACTTAATGATGGGAGTCATTATAAACCATTTGAATTTATATTATGCTTAGACAAAGCACTGTCAGGCACACTTGCTGTTGATTGGTTCTTGATCCAGTAGACCAAAATACTGGGCCACATTTGGCATTGTGCATATAAAGATAAAGTCAGAAATCCGAGGTTCAGCAAGGCTGCATTTAGAGATGACATTTATGAATTACATAATTGGTCATCTGGATGTCACCAAATAGACATTTCATTCGACTGTTTGATAAAGCAATGTACTGTCTAAAAAATATTAATGCTAGCAAACAGCTATATGAGAAGGACATGTCAAGCAGTGTGAATGTACTCAACTGCAGCAATACATAGTACTTGTAGTAGTTATGAAGAAATGACATTTCAAACCGTCCAAATGTATCCAATTGGATACTTATGACACTTAAGTGTCATACTATCGGCTTAACAGACAAGAATTAAAGGTAAACCACATTTTAATTTGTTCACATGTACCAAATCCAAACAATCAACTGTGTATAAATAAAAGCGAGCTCAGTGTAAATCAAGGCGAACAAAGTGTGAATTATCGTTAATTCGCCTTTAGATAAACTATTTAGGCGTATGTCTACAAATTTACACTTTAAGTAGACTATTTAGGCTGACTTTGTATACAGGTGACGCCCAGGTCACGACCCTGAAATGTACTGCTATCAAACCAGACTAATTATGGGAGGTCAATTAGTTAATAAATAGACATGTCTATTTATTTACAACAGACAGGCGTAAAATGTTACATTGTCGTCTTTATTTATACTTTGTTCACCATTGAAATTGGCCTTTATTTACACATTACTGGTTGTTTGGGTAGTGTCGTAATTTGTTATCACATCAGTGATAAATAACAGGCGGCTGCTTCCACCGGCTACGGTTGCCGCTAACGCGTGCCGGCGAAATAGTTTCCCAATGCGTCAACAATCGGTTTATGTCTAGGGAAACAACAGAGGTCTCTACACTTCTTGGAATTTTTCCATAGGTGTTGTGGTACCAACACCAATGTGAATTTTCGTTTCGTCGAGGTCGAGACGACGACCTTCTCCGTGACGTACTTCGTCGACGAGAATCGTACGGTCGGTGTCTTTCCTTCAGGCCAAGGAAACGAGAAAGAGTATTACACAATTTTGTCACGTCGTTTTCGGTGGCATGAAGTTTTTCGGTAATGGAATATGCCTGATTGTCGCGAGTTCTGGTGATCTCCAGAATTCGATCAGCAGATGAAGCTAGTTCATCTACTGGGTTGTTATTAAACGCTACCAGAACTGCTTGCACTTGTTGTGGCAGTTTTGATAAGAAGAGCTGACGGAAAAGACCTTCGTCGAAGGTGCGTTGACCAATTACCTCTCGCATGCGCGTCAACATTTCTGTTGCTGAACCACTACCTAGCTCGATGGTGTGGAACAACTCATCGAGACGTTGTCTATCGGACAAGTCTCTGCGTTTGAAAATCGATCTTTTGAGCTGGTCATAAGGTTCTAGGCAGTCAAGGCTGAAAAAGAAGGGGGTGACGTACCTGTTCAGTTCACGCGAGGTCTCGAAACTCGGCTTCTGCGTAGGAGAACCAAGCTTCTATGTTTTCTGTCCAGAACGGAATGAGCTGAATATTCGGGGGGGTGTGGGAGTTTTAATCTAAGTGAACTTAGGAGTCTGATCAGTCATGCTATATATGCAATATATGAAAATACGAAAATAAATGAGATCAAAAAGTGCCAAAAAAATGATAATCACACCAAAATTACTATTACAAATTATAAACAGAAACGAACTCACAGTTATGAACGTGTCCAAATCACGTCGGGCTCACCGATGGAGGTGCACCTGGTATATGACCAAGTTACGTTTGGACTATTACCAGAGCAACTTCTAACAATTGAACCCACTCTTACGAATGAGAAGAAATCAGATGGCAATGGAAGACGGAAGAGAAGTTATATTTGATCGTGAATGCAGCGGCAATGGGATAGCAACGTCTAAGCTGGCAAACTAGAGAGATGGTTGCTTGTTACGGTACGATGTGTCGTGATCTGGTCGTGATGCGTGACCGAGCGCCTTCAACTTAGTAGTGTCCGCTAAAACAAATATGGTCAGCATCAATGTCGAAACCTATGTAGCTATTTATTTTGGGGATTATTTACCGCTACAAGTCGTTGTAAATCCGATTTTACATTTCCAACAATTAACACCAAACAAACACCGAATAATTATTTTTGAGGAGGTAAGCTAGATAAGTGAATATCCAATCTACACCTTCCAAGTCATTCCTATTTGGTAGATATCCACTTTAACAATTGCCGCGCTTCTTTCGGTGTTTGTGTTACTTTGGTTCTATTAGCTCAAAATAACTAAAGACAGTCACCGTCGAAAATTGCGCTCAAATTCTATTTTGATTCCTATTGGTTGGTTTCTTTAGGTAGTTGGAGGCAAATTCAAGGAATATGACACTCAATGTCAAGCCGTGTTAACAAATTACGACACTACCCAAATAACCAGTAAAGTGTAAATAAAGGCCAATTTCAATGGTGAACATAGGGTAAATAGGTAAAACTAAACTACACCGCTGACCTTTAGGTACCTTTTAGCCAATGAGAATGCAGTGGTAGATAAAATCATTATTTATTATGAAAAACGAAATTTTTTAAGGACAATTGCACAGGATACACTGTTTTTACATGATTTATGAACTTCTGCAAGTTGGAGACGGGTTCATTTATTTTAAATTCAAAGTATGAACGATATAAGTATTCATCCATATGGCTCCAAATCATGTTGTTTCTTGAACCTTTATAAGGTCGAAGAAACTCCTTCAGACGAGACCAGTATCCCTCAATGTTTTGTGTGTGAACACCAGTACTTGGGTCCACAAAATATCTATGGTGAACTACGACATGGTGAGCATATCCGAGTCTTCGGAGAGGACGATATGCTTTCCAGTCGTCAGTATAAATGATGGATCCTGGTTGAACATACGTTTGGATTATTGGTATTAGGGTTCTTGCATTTCGGTTTGGGACATACTGGAAATGTCCCTTTCCTTATGTTCGGTCATAAATACCAAGAACCTACCAGTAAGTTTAATGTAATTATTACTTACCCATTCGGTTTTTACAGATCTTCCTCTATTATATTTTCTCTTTCTGATGGCCGATTCATCTATTTCAACTATTTTTCCGACGCCTCCGAGTGATAGATTCAACCGCAACATCATTTCTGAGCATACGTCTCTGAAGTGTTGATACCATTGCACCGCTGATACTTCGCTCACATCTGTAAGAGACGATGCCAGAGTCACAGGCAACTGCATATTCCACAAGACAACTAACATGCAGGTTTGCCGCAGTGTTAGTTTAGATTTACTAAAAAAACTGCCCGTTCTTATTGACTTTCTACGCCAACAGCTATTGCATCAAAAAGTTATTCCATCCCGACTGTCTCTGCACGGTATTTGAGTCATATTAAGGCCACAATCACAAATTAACTCTCTCCGAAGTAGTCCAAAAGCTTGTAGATTAGAAATAATATTGTCCTCATTAAACATTTCGATAAGCCGATCCAAAGTAAGCATTTTGAACTTAAATGCGCGCGCACCCTTAAAAGTAATAACTTGATTCTCATTAATCATTTCAAGGTCAGCGGTGTAGTTTAGTTTCACCGGAAAATAAATACGACAATGTAACATTTTACGCCTGTCTGGTGTAATAAATAGACATGTGTATTTATTTACTAATTGATCTACCATAATTTGTCTGGTTTGACAGCAGTACATTTCAGGGTCGTGACCTGGGCATACTTTGTTGCGTCACCTGTCTATAAAGTCAGCCTAAATAGTCTACTTAAAGTGTAAATTTGTAGACATACGCCTAAATAGTCTATCTAAAGGCAAATTAACGATAATTCACACTTTGTTAGCCTTGATTTACACTGAGCTCGCCTTTATTTATACACAGTTGATTGTTTGGGTTTGGTACATGTGAATTTTTGCCTTTAATTCTTGTCTGTTAAACCGATAATATGACACTTGAATACTTTTGGACGGTTTGAAATGTTATTTCTTCATAACTACTATAATTAATGTGTATTCCTGCAGTTGAATACATCCACACTGTTTGACATGTCCTTTTCATACAGCTGTGTGCTAGCATTAATATTTTTTCGACAGTACATAGCTTTATGAAACAATGGAGTGAAATGTCTATTTGGTGACATCCAGATGACCAATTATGTAATTCATAAATGTCATCTCTAAATGCAGCCTAGCTGAACCTCGGATTTCTGACTTTACCTTTATGTGCACAATGCCAAATGTGGCCCAGTATTTTGGTTTACTGGATCAAGAACCAATCAACATCAATTGATGTTAAGTGTGCCTGACAGTGCTTTGTCTAAGCATGGTATAAATTCAAATGGTTTATAATGACTCCCATCATTAAGTATTGTTATAATTTGGCTGGATGTTGCCTGAAAACAACCTGCCTAGTGCTAGCTCTAGTATTGTTGTGGGTGGATCGTCCAACGTAGGTGAACTTTTCCGACGAATTATGCTGTCTCGAACCTTTCCTATTTGGATACAGTTTCATCAGGCACTGGAGGAGTTCATGAGTGTAAGTGTTATTAAAATTAAATAATCTATTTCAGGAGTCGAACACTTACTACGTTGTCACTTCAAGTCGTTACCTAGACAGGTCCGGTGACATGAAGTACCAGTATGCGCTATACCAATGCACGTTCGGTATCTCACGTCCTCCTCGGGGTGCTGGACTTCGTAATAAGGGGCGAGTTTGTTTGCTCTTATGATACTAATGCTCTATTAGGTGTAAGTATTTAGGTTGCCAGTCAAAAATAAGAGTGCGGTACTCTCCAGCTGGATATGAAATATCACACTTCCAGACAGAGCATAACCATCTATGCACTACCACCTTTATGGCAACGGATTGCTCGAGACGTAGATTGTGCGATGCTGAGAGTAGTGTTATCCAACCTTTTGTCGTGAGGAACACGGATCCTCTCGAAGTTATGGATCTGGCGTATACAGAACTTGGCAAGGTCCTCCTTTACAGTGATATTAGAAATATGAGGACAAAGGTCTACGAACGTAAGATTTATGTATGTGTAAATTGTCCAGGTATTGGTAATCTTAATGACCTTATACGACGTTCAAGTACAATTGGGAAGGTTGAGGTCCTTCGGGACAGTGTGGTAATGTTTCAAAAATCATCTTTGCACGGAACGACATGGTAAGTCTTTATGGAAAGTTCCCATAGGTTAATGGTATAGACTCCACATATAAAACCAATAAAATGGGGTATGTCTTATGTAGTATTTTTTATGAAAACTTATAGGTGGCCTTTGTATCAGTTTGTAATAACTGATGGTTTTGGCAGAGGACGAACTGTATTATTCGCATTGACGCAAACCGAAAAACGAACAGAGGTAAAGCAGATTCTCCAGTCGTTCAAAAATATAATGGGTGACACATCGAAAACAATCACTTTTACTGTTGACTGTGCACCTGGACAACTTCGTGCTCTGAACGAAGAGTTCCCAAGCGCCTCGATCATTCTATGCTTGTTTCACGTATGCCAAAGCTTCCGGAAGAAAGTAAGTTCATTATATGGACAAAAGCTACCGTTTAGTTTTCAAACCCACTTGTCAAAAAATGGTTGTATCGAATGGCTCATACGCGTAGTTACGCCACGTACGTTACTTAATGTTAAATTATTGTTTAGATTTTGGCATTGCGTCCGGATTATAGACCTTATTGATCGGGCTGCTGGCGCATATATACGTTCATATTGGTTGAGGTCACGGTCATACTGGGCTGCTTCTCACAATAGATTCACCCTATCGATGGGTAACAATACCAACAACCGGGTGGGAAACTCTCATCGACAACTGAAGCGTTACTTGAGGAAAAACGACCCCATAGAAATGACAGTCTGGAAAATTTGGAGATGGATTGACCATGACACACAAAGAAAACATATGCACGGCAAGTTTATGCTTTCTAAATATTACAGATATGATGTAAGTCCTATCCAGATACCGTTATTCCATTTAGATTCCTGAAAGCCTTAAGGTTATATTAAGGCGCCTGACACCCTTTGCAGAAAGAAAGGTTGTTAAAGACTACGAGCGTCATCGGCTTGACGATTTCTTTGCGAATGTAACTACCGCAAAGTTTAAGGAAGGCTACCACAGAATTTTCGTCGATCTCCATCTTGTTACTTGCACGTATTGGTTTTATTGTGCATACAGACTTCCGTGTAGACACATCGTGTCCACGTTTCTATCCTCACTATTACATTCCGAAACTTTAGTTTGTTACAGTTTTTATTTCTAGATATATTATGCAATAGTGAACGCTGGACCAGAAGTTATAATGTTTTTCATGAGTTGCCACTAGTTGTCCGTCAAGTACCGGAAGCGAGTGTTGAATTCCGCAATAAGTATCAGCGTCTTCGTGCACGCATCGCACACCTAAACAAAATAGACCAAACGCGAGCAATCCAAGCAATCGATGGATCACAACGAAACGTCGACAGTTTGTTCCATGAAGCTACCAACAATGTTGTAAGGTTAAGTCATGCCCCAACACAACGCCGCTCGCGATAAAACGTTCCTTCGCTTATGGAATTAAAGACTTTTAGTTCCAATTTTTTCCTTTACGTATTTTTACTAATTTGTAATACCTTTCAAATAAACTACTTCGTCACATAATGTTGTCCTTAACTTCTCTAATGGCTGACTGCCATATTGGAATGCACATAATCAGATTTCCAGGAAGTATCTTATTTTAAGTGGTGCTTGGTACAGTGGGGTTATGTCGTTTAAATATCATTGACTCGTAGTGTTATGTTTTCGATAATCAGTATTTTTCGACAGCACCGCCAAATAAGTTAAAGTCAAGTTTTCTTCAGACTGCATTTATTACAAGGCCGTAGACTGTTTAGAAGATAGCCACTTACAGCTATTACAACCGAGACGGAAAATATGCGTGATAAACTGTGCTAAGGAAAACTAATCGAAGGCCTAGCTGATATCACATCTTTTGAACAATCTCATGTGCATATAGAGTTCCATTACTATATTTTAAGTGCGAAATACCGATAGCTAAGTGACCTTTGCTTTCCAAAAGTTATTCATAGACACGATAGGCGGTATTCATTATAATCAGCAAGTTTATCACCGTGAAGCATATGGCAACGTATGTTAGTTATCATTATCTCCTATGACGCTCGTTACTTCTCTAAATTACTAACTACATTAAGCCTAGCCAGTATTCATTAAATTGACTGTAGTTAAACTAACTTGAATTTTATAGTTATAATACAACCTTAAATGATAATATAGTGGTCTTACTGCGCGAAATTCATCGACATTTCGAGGTGTTGAGGATTCTGTTATATTTATCACTTGTACTGCGAGTTGTAGTAGGAGGATTTTTTACGTCTGTCCTTTTAAATTAAAGAATTTTTTCTATATCCTCATCAATCAAAACAAAGGTTTATTTTGCAGTCCTTGAGACAACTTAGTGACGTATGTTTGGATGAAGCGAACTAGTAACCTCATTGTTAACAATAAATCCGTAGGTGGTCACATTGGGGAACTCTTGATTTAAGATACTTGAAGTTGGTTTCTTGGCTTTCATGAAAGATGTGTTTATTTTCAAATCAAAGTTTCTATAAATAATATTACACTTTGCTTCTTGTCTTTAATAAACAAGTAAGGGACTTAATAGTTCAATGATCTCTTGAGTTTCCCAGTTGAAACACTTTTTAAAGGTTTCTTATCCTAAAACTCTACGGGAACGTTTAATAATGTTCTTGTAATTGTCAAACTTACGAACAAGAAAATATGTGGAGCATAATTATAGCATACCACTATACTCTATTTGTTTCCAACCGACCAGATAAAAAGTGACACTATCCTCTGTTTTGTTCATAGCTTCTTTACCAGTTATATCTTTATTAGAGCAGAGGAAGTATAGTTATAATTAGCTCAACTCAACGATTTGTTTGCGTAGTAATCATAATGACTGGACAAAGCATAAAACAGGATCCAAAGTAAGCATAAAGAATGGTTTGCTTCTAATTAGTTTGTGTTTACTTAACGATAATACTTGTGAAAATCCTTCAGTAGGCTTAACTGCTGGACCCGGTTTTAATATATCTTTGAAGACTTACTCGGACCGTCAGCACTCACTTTACGTAAGCTCACCACTGATCTTAGCCATCAACCATCGACTGACATTAGTAAATCTGCACTACAAGACACTCAACGATATTCATAGCCATCTAATAAGGTATCCGTAAGTTCAGCTTCCTTTTCTGTTTGCAAACCTTTTACGACACACTTGACGGCAAAATTAATTTCTGCACTTTGGTGACCTTGGCTCATCGCACTGTGATCGTACTCATGGTTGTTTTGTCTTATTTTTTGATATGCCGAGCACCTAAAGAAGATTGATTATCTTCGACAGCTATTTGTCTGCAGACTATTTCGGTATTTTTAGTTATATTTAAGGTAACCAATTTATTTCTATTACCATTCAGTTCCCTTTGCCCTGTCCTCTCATTTGACACATTAACCATTGTTATATCGTTTGTCGTTTATGAACTATGGTTAATTGATTGTGTATACGTTACTCCAGTTCACATCCACCATTGCTCCTATTTTGTATTGATGCTAGTTACCTCATTGATTGACTGTGTGGTCAGGCTTTGTGTATATGTAGAGGGATGTATGAAATATAATATGATTTAGCCCGGTTGGTCTGTCGTCTTGTGTTTTATCTCCGGATTTGGACCGAGTGGGCATATGGCAGACGTGCATAGATCGACTAGACACCCCAATCACGTTGAGATATCAACGGTTCTTCCATGAGTTATAACATTTTTATATTGCAAACTGTTTGTCTCTAGCCAAGGTATCATTTATCGAGTTGCTGACTGAATTTATTATCTAATTTTATATCGACGAGACTGAACTTCCTAAGTTACCGTTTAGCAAAGCAAAATTCACTATGATGTTGTTATGTACAGTGATTTCGCCCTAGAATGTTGCTTGATGAAAGCGAACTTTGACCCAAATTGACTAAGAATTTTAGCTAGCTAAAATTTAGTATCCGATATATTATTTAAATGATATGAACTTCGATGAGTGCTAAATAACAGCTGCATAAACGTCTAATACAGTGATCCAACTATTAAAATAATACGTAAAAGCTGAGCATGTAGTAACATCTGTTACGATATTACTGCATATTTACGTCATTAATGACATAAATATGGGTGCACAATTGTGCACCTGACCCGATCATAAGTTCTAAACATAAGTCGTTTAAGGTTAAAAGTGGAATAGAACCAAAATATAAACGTTAATTATAAAATATTTTAATTTACTTGATGCTTCCTTGCTTTTAAATACTAAATTCTGGTTTAATCAATATTTGGCAACTTAGAGTTTGCAGTGTAGGATAAGATCCCTCTGGTTAGCATGAAATGTAGCATATAAGCTTATTGATGAAAAAAAATAGTGATTAGAAGATCACAATCTGCTTATAAATATATAAACAAGCATTTTCTAAAATGACTCGATAATACATGACATACGCGAAAACCGGAAACCCGGTGTTTAACCACATACGCGATAACTCATACGTGACCTTGATCTTCCTATAGTCTCTTTCCTATTAGCTGAAAGAGACTATGAGTAGATCAAGGTCACGTATGAGTCATCCAGTATATCGTTAAACGCTGGGTTTCCGGTTTTCGCGCATGTAATGCATTATCGAATCATTTTGGAAAATGGTTGTTTATATATTTATAAGCAGATTGTGATCTTCTAATCACTATTTTTTTTCATCAATAAGCTTATATGCTACATTTCATGCTAACCAGAGGGATCTTATCTTACATTACAATCTCGGTGAAACTAAACTACACCGCTGACCTTGAAATGATTAATGAGAATCAAGTTATTACTTTTAAGGGTGCGCGCGCATTTAAGTTCAAAATGCTTACTTTGGATCGGCTTATCGAAATGTTTAATGAGGACAATATTATTTCTAATCTACAAGCTTTTGGACTACTTCGGAGAGAGTTAATTTGTGATTGTGGCCTTAATATGACTCAAATACCGTGCAGAGACAGTCGGGATGGAATAACTTTTTGATGCAATAGCTGTTGGCGTAGAAAGTCAATAAGAACGGGCAGTTTTTTTAGTAAATCTAAACTAACACTGCGGCAAACCTGCATGTTAGTTGTCTTGTGGAATATGCAGTTGCCTGTGACTCTGGCATCGTCTCTTACAGATGTGAGCGAAGTATCAGCGGTGCAATGGTATCAACACTTCAGAGACGTATGCTCAGAAATGATGTTGCGGTTGAATCTATCACTCGGAGGCGTCGGAAAAATAGTTGAAATAGATGAATCGGCCATCAGAAAGAGAAAATATAATAGAGGAAGATCTGTAAAAACCGAATGGGTAAGTAATAATTACATTAAACTTACTGGTAGGTTCTTGGTATTTATGACCGAACATAAGGAAAGGGACATTTCCAGTATGTCCCAAACCGAAATGCAAGAACCCTAATACCAATAATCCAAACGTATGTTCAACCAGGATCCATCATTTATACTGACGACTGGAAAGCATATCGTCCTCTCCGAAGACTCGGATATGCTCACCATGTCGTAGTTCACCATAGATATTTTGTGGACCCAAGTACTGGTGTTCACACACAAAACATTGAGGGATACTGGTCTCGTCTGAAGGAGTTTCTTCGACCTTATAAAGGTTCAAGAAACAACATGATTTGGAGCCATATGGATGAATACTTATATCGTTCATACTTTGAATTTAAAATAAATGAACCCGTCTCCAACTTGCAGAAGTTCATAAATCATGTAAAAACAGTGTATCCTGTGCAATTGTCCTTAAAAAATTTCGTTTTTCATAATAAATAATGATTTTATCTACCACTGCATTCTCATTGGCTAAAAGGTACCTAAAGGTCAGCGGTGTAGTTTAGTTTTACCAATATTTTATAATTAACGTTTATATTTTGGTTCTATTCCACTTTTAACCTTAAACGACTTATGTTTAGAACTTATGATCGGGTCAGGTGCACAATTGAATTAATATACTATCCAGGTAACGTCTATACTTTGGTTCTATTCCACTTTTAATCAGGTTGTTAACCTAAAGCGACTTATGTTTGTAACTTATGACCTGGTCGGGTGCACAATGACATAAATATGCAGTAATACCGTAACACATGTTACTCTATACTCAGCTTTAACGTATTTTTGTAATAGTTGGATTACTGCATCAGACGTTTTTGCACCTGTTACTTAACACTCTTCGAGGTTTATATCATTTAAATAATATATCGGATACCAAATTGTAGTTAGCTAAAATTCTTGGTCATTTTAGGTCAGAGTTCGCTTTCATTAGGCAACATTCTAGGGCGAAATCACTGCACATAACAATATCACTGTTGTTTATTAGACAGTGGATTTTGCTTTGTTAAACGGTAACTTAGGAAGTTCAGTCTCGTCGATATAAAATTAGATAATAAATTCAGTCAGCAACTCGATAAATGATATCTAAGCCAGAGACAAACAGTTTGCAATACAAAAATGTTATGACGCATGGAAAAATATATAGTTGATATTTCAACGCGATTGGGGTGTCTAGTCTGTAAATGCACGTCTGCCCCATGCTAACTCGGTCTAAAGCCGGAGGTAGAACACAGACGATAAACCAACCAGGCTAAATCATATTATATTTCACACATCCCTCCATATGTACACAAAGCCTGACCACACAGTCAACTAATTAAGTAACTAGCATCAATACAAAATAGAAGTAATGGTGGATGTGAACTGGAATAACGTATACACAATCAATTAACCATAGTTCATAAATAAAAAACGATATATCAGTGGTTAATGTGTCATATGAAAGGACAGAACAAGGGGAACTGAATGGTAATAGAAATAAATTGTTTACCTTGAATACAAACAAAAATACCGAAACAGTCTACAGATAAATAGCTGTCGAAGATAATCAATCTTCTTTAGGTGTTCGACATATCAAAAAATAAGACAAAACAACCATGAGTACGTTCACAGTGCGATGAGCCAAGGTCACCAAAGTGCAGAAATTAATTTTGCCGTCAAGCGTGTCGTAAAAGTTTTGCAAACAGAAAAAGAAAATGAACTTACGGATGCCTTACTAGATGACTACGAATATCGTTGAGTGTCTTGTAGTGCAAATTTATTAATGTCAGTCGATGGTTGATGGCTAAGATCAGTGGTGAGCTTACGTAAGGTGAGTACTGACAGTCCGAATAAGTCTTCAGAGATATATTAAAACCGGATTCGGCAGTTAAGCCTACTGAAGGATTTCCACAAGTATTATCCTTAAGTAAACACAAGCTAATTAGAAGTGAACCATTCTTTATGCTTAATTTAAATCCTGTTTGATGTTTTGTTCAGTCATTAGGCTTACTACGCAAACAAATCGTTGAGTTGAGCTAATTATAACTATACTTCCTCTGCTCTAATAAAAGATATAACTGGTAAAGAAGCTATGAACAAAACAGAGGATAGTGTCACTTTTTATCTGGTCGGTTGGAAACAAATAGAGTATAGTGGTATGCTATAATTATGCTCCACATATTTTCTTGTTCGTAAGTTTGACAGTTACAAGAACATTATTTATGGTTCCCGTAGAGTTTTGGGATAAGAAACTTCTAAATCCAGTGATAAAAGTATGTTTCAACTGGGAAACTCAAGGGAACATTTAAATATTAAGTTCCTTACTTGTTTATTAGAGGCAAGAAGCAAAGTGTTATTTCATGTATAGAAACTTTGATTTGAAAATAACCACATTTTTCATGAAAGCCAAGCAACCAATTTCTTCGAGCATCTAAAATATATCTAATATATATAAAATATATAACTACCTACGGATTTATTGATAACAATGCAATTATTAGTTCTCTTCAACCAAATATATGTCACTAAGTTGTCTCAAGGACTGCAAAATAAACTATTGTAGTGATTGATGAGGATATAGTAAAACATTCTACAATTTAAAAGTACGGACATAGAAAGTCTTCGTACTACAACTCGCAGTACAAGTGATAAATAAAGCAGTATCCCCACCACCTCGAAATGTCAATGAATTTCGCGTAGTAAGACCACTTTTTTATCTTTTACAGTTGTATTGTAACTATAAAATTAAAGTTAGTTTAGTTACAGTCAATTTAATGAATACTGGTTAGGCTTAATGTAGTTAGTAATTTAGAGAAGTAACGAGCGTCATAGGAGATAATGATAACTAACATACGTTGCCATATGTTTCACGGTGATAAACTTGCTGATTATAATGAATACCGCCTATCGTGTCTATGAATAACTTTTGGAAAGCAAAAGTCACTTAGCTATCGGTATTTCGCACTTAAAATATAGTAATGGAACTCTATATGCACATGAGATTGTTCAAAAGATGTGATATCAGCTAGGCCTTCGATTAGTTTTCCTTAGCACAGTTTATCACGCATATTTTCCGTCTCGGTTGTAATAGCTGTAAGTGGCTATCTTCTAAACAGTCTACGGCCTTGTAATAAATGCAGTCTGAAGAAAACTTGACTTTAACTTATTTGGCGGTGCTGTCGAAAAATACTGATTATCGAAAACATAACACTACGAGTCAATGATATTTAAACGACATAACCCCACTGTACCAAGCACCACTTAAAATAAGATACTTCCTGGAAATCTGATTATGTGCATTCCAATATGGCAGTCAGCCATTAGAGAAGTTAAGGACAACATTATGTGACGAAGTAGTTTATTTGAAAGGTATTACAAATTAGTAAAAATACGTAAAGGAAAAAATTGGAACTAAAGGTCTTTAACTCCAAAAGCGAAGGTACATTTTATTGCAAGCGGCGTTGTGTTGGGGCATGACTTAACCTTACAACACTGTTGATAGCTTCATGGAACAAGCTGTCGACGATTCGTTGTGATCCATCGATTGCTTGGATTGCTCGCGTTTGGTCTATTTTGTTTAGGTGTGCGATGCGTGCACGAAGACGCGGATACTTATTGCGGAATTCAACACTTGCATCCGGTACTTGACGGACAACTCGAGGCAACTCATGAAAAACATTATAACTTTTGGTCCAGCGTTCACTATTGCATAATGTATCTAGAAATAAAAACTGTAACAAACTAAAGTACTGGAATGTAATAGCACCAGCAGCCCGATCAATAAGGTCTATAATCCTGACGCAATGTCGAAATCTAAACAATAATTTAACATTAAGTAACGTACGTGGCGTAACTACTCGTATGAGCCATTCGATACAACCATTTTTTGACAAATGGATTTGAAAACTAGCTTTTGTCCATATAATAAACTTACTTTCTTCCGGAAGCTTTGGCATACGTGAAACAAGCATAGAATGATCGAGGCGCTTGGAAACTCTTCGTTCAGAGCACGAAGTTGTCCAAGTGCACAGCCAACAGTAAAAGTGGTTGTTTTCGACGTGTCACCGATTATATTTTTGAACGACTGGAGAATCTGCCTTGTGTCTGTTCGTTTTTCGGTTTGCGTCAATGCGAATAATACAGTTCGTCCTCTGCCAAAACCATCAGTTATTACAAATTGATACAAAGGCCACCTATAAGCTTTCATGAAAAATACTAGATAAGACATACCCCATTTTATTGGTTTTATATGTGGAGTCTATACCATTAACCTATGGGAACTTTCCATAAAGACTTACCATGTCGTTCCGTGCAAAGATGATTTTTGAAACATTACCACACTGTCCCGAAGGACCTCAACCTTCCCAATTGTACTTGAACGTCGTATAAGGTCATTAAGATTACCAATACCTGGACAATTTACACATACATAAATCTTACGTTCGTAGACCTTTGTCCTCATATTTCTAATATCACTGTAAAGGAGGACCTTGCCAAGTTCTGTATACGCCAGATCCATAACTTCGAGAGGATCCGTGTTCCTCACGACAAAAGGTTGGATAACACTACTCTCAGCATCGCACAATCTACGTCTCGAGCAATCCGTTGCCATAAAGGTGGTAGTGCATAGATGGTTATGCTCTGTCTGGAAGTGTGATATTTCATATCCAGCTGGAGAGTACCGCACTCTTATTTTTGACTGGCAGCCTAAATACTTACACCTAATAGAGCATTAGTATCATAAGAGCAAACAAACTCGCCCCTTATTACGAAGTCCAGCACCCCGAGGAGGACGTGAGATACCGAACGTGCATTGGTATAGCGCATACTGGTACTTCATGTCACCGGACCTGTCTAGGTAACGACTTGAAGTGACAACGTAGTAAGTGTTCGACTCCTGAAATAGATTATTTAATTTTAATAACACTTACACTCATGAACTCCTCCAGTGCCTGATGAAACTGTATCCAAATAGGAAAGGTTCGAGACAGCATAATTCGTCGGAAAAGTTCACCTACGTTGGACGATCCACCCACAACAATACTAGAGCTAGCACTAGGCAAATTGTTTTCAGGCAACATCCAGCCAAATTATAACAATACTTAATGAATTTATATTATGCTTAGACAAAGCACTGTCAAGCACACTTGCTGTTGATTGGTTCTTGATCCAGTAGACCAAAATACTGGGCCACATTTGGCATTGTGCATATAAAGGTAAAGTCAGAAATCCGAGGTTCAGCAAGGCTGCATTTAGAGATGACATTTATGAATTACATAATTGGTCATCTGGATGTCACCAAATAGACATTTCATTCGACTGTTTGATAAAGCAATGTACTGTCTAAAAAATATTAATGCTAGCAAACAGCTATATGAGAAGGACATGTCAAGCAGTGTGAATGTACTCAACTGCAGCAATACATAGTACTTGTAGTAGTTATGAAGAAATGACATTTCAAACCGTCCAAATGTATCCAATTGGATACTTATGACACTTAAGTGTCATACTATCGGCTTAACAGACAAGAATTAAAGGTAAACCACATTTTAATTTGTTCACATGTACCAAATCCAAACAATCAACTGTGTATAAATAAAAGCGAGCTCAGTGTAAATCAAGGCGAACAAAGTGTGAATTATCGTTAATTCGCCTTTAGATAAACTATTTAGGCGTATGTCTACAAATTTACACTTTAAGTAGACTATTTAGGCTGACTTTGTATACAGGTGACGCCCAGGTCACGACCCTGAAATGTACTGCTATCAAACCAGACTAATTATGGGAGGTCAATTAGTTAATAAATAGACATGTCTATTTATTTACAACAGACAGGCGTAAAATGTTACATTGTCGTCTTTATTTATACTTTGTTCACCATTGAAATTGGCCTTTATTTACACATTACTGGTTGTTTGGGTAGTGTCGTAATTTGTTAACAGGACTTGACACTGAGTGGCACATTCCTTGAATTTGCCTCCAACAACCCAAAAAAATCAACCAATAGGAATCAAAATAGAATTGGGGCGCAATTTTCGACGGTGACTGTCTTTTGTTATTTTGCTATTAGCTTCCCTGTATTTACTTTAAAATGCCCATCCACAGACATATAAAAAATGTCGTTCATAATTATACAGACTCTGAAAGAAAAGTTCGAGAAGCTACATCTAATGACCCATGGGGTCCTAGCAGCACATTAATGGCTGAAATAGCTGACAGGACTCACAATGTAATGGCTTTCACAGAAATAATGCAAATGATTTGGAGGCGACTAAATGATAAGAGTAAAAATTGGCGCCATGTTTACAAGGCTCTTGTTCTTTTGGATTATTTGACTAAAACAGGCAGTGAAAAAGTCGCTACACAATGCCGAGAAAATATCCACTCAATTGAAACGCTGCGTGTAAGTCTCATATATTGTCATATGACCCGTCACTTTTTCGAACCTTATTGTTGCCTAAGTGATTTTAAATTAGGAGTTTAAAACCTTGAAAATACAGAGCTTGCTGTTATTAGCTAAATAGTAATAAAACCCTTTGTTGGCTTCGGACTATCTTGTCCTTATTATCTAAGCCACTTTGGTCCCGTCTTCTTTCCATATGTGCTAATACCAAGTGTTTGATTGCGCAGGTTATTCTTGGTCTCAACTAGGACTATGACTTTTTTGTTGAGGCTCTTGGTGTTTGAACCCTTCACTCGACTACATAATATGCTTCCCTAACCAAAACTTTATTACCTCATGTTATTGGTATACCACGCTTTAAAAAAAACGCGGGGAAGTAATACAAGCGAATAAAATTTTGAATAAAATGTGGACAAATCAGAATAGTAAAGTGTTGTAGATGAGAGTTTCAGATTGAGCGAAAGTTTGTGAATGAGATAATATTTGATCTGCAGCTCATGAACATCAGTTTCACAAACTGTAAGTCATGGTTGTTCAAAGGTTCTTAATCACAAGGTCTGCGCCTAAACGCAGCCGTTTATTGTCTATCTAAGTTAACAACTATCAGTAAACGTCTGTTATTAGTCATACGTAACACAGCATAATCACTAGCTACTTAAATGTTGGTCGGTATGTATGTATGTATAATCAACATAGAACCTGGCACATGTGTGCATCGGTTCAAGTTGCCATACCACCATGTCACTGCAAGATTAACACCACCACCATTAGTAGAAGTTACTTCAATAAAAGAAATAATAATAGTAACAAGAAGTGTGAACATATAGAATATGGTTCAGGAAGCGTAGAAATTAAGTTCTGAAATAATTTAAAGCTCATGATTTAAGGGAGGACAATGAGTGAATGCATCTGCACTATTGTGACCGATTCTGGGCCATGTCACTCAGTGTTTCTAGTCATTGGTCACGGTAATCGCGAGGACCCCATACAGGTAGTCCTCAGATACCGACACGACTAAAACCGGCAGTCAGTGACTTCATGGACTGATGCCATGTTTTAGTTTGGCCACCTCTAACTCTCTTCCACCCTATTCCTATATCAGCCAACATTGCGCGTCGGTGTCTAACAAAAACATGTTGTTAGACCGAATCAATGCGTCATTGATTACCGGTCTCAGTCTCTTTATGAAGTGTAGACCTTATAGTCCGCGTAAGAATTATCACGATTAACTTCCTTAGCTAACATACTTCAATGTTAGACAGAACAGCATAGATGGATTAGTTTTATCTTTAAATACTGAGTCTTAATGCTTCAATAGTACTGCTGTTTTTTTTTCACTTCGTAACTTTCCATTTTTTTATTTGTTTCCCTTCTGATTTAAAGTATAGCAACAATAATTGATGCATTTACGCTTCAAATCTTACCTTTTTAATGAATATGTGACTAACTTACTATGGTTAGAGTGTACATTAATACGTACTAGCCGTGAATGGGGTGAAAACAAATATCACGAACAGTTTTGTATTACTGTTTAATTGTTTTAGAACTAAGCTGTATATAGGTGGAGACTACCTGATAGTACGTGATTGATATGACTTAGAATCGATCGTAATTGCTCGGATGCATTCACTCTTTGTTTTAATTTAAACCATGAGTTACAATATCCTTTCACATATACTTTCTTCGCATTCCATTCTGATTCATATTCCCAATGTTTGATCTTCATAACTATCCTTAATGTAAATATTATTCCACCTCCTTGATTTTGTCTCGTTAGGATACTGTGTTGTGCCAACTCGTTCTGACGTTAGCACTATGATCTACGTTGCTTTTCTTAACGTACTGAGAGTTGCACACTTGCATGTACTAACAAAATTACTGTTAGATTAATGCAAATGAGTATGATAATTCCGTATTTTTCTCTTTTTTCGCATCTTATTCCTCTCTCGCATCCGTTATGTTGCTTACATTTTGCCGTGTATTTAAAATGATCGATAACCTCAGTATTTCCAGTTGATTCTACGTCGAATAATTCAGTCATTTGACACAAATACATTCGACCTTTAACTTTTAAGTTGCGATTTCGAACTTCGGCTGTTCATCCTTTACATACTTTTGATGAATAAACGTTTTTATAAAAGCAACTATATGTCTTACCAACTTGACCTCATAAACTAGTGTAATTTTTTTAAATGCAGGCCGATACCAGAAAGCACTTATCAAAAGCTTGCAAAGGCTGATAAAAGCATAAGTTAGTATTTAATCAATTATGTTTAAAAATGCGTCCATATATTGTTTTTCGTAGCTGAGCCTACAATTTGGGATGCATAGATATATTATTCTCTTTGCTTGCAGGCTTTCAGAGCGCTTGATTTTAGACGGGATAATTTAGTAATGGAATAGTTACTTGGAGTTCTAATGGGAATATATGAAATATCAAATTAGTCGAAAAATTTAACTCACACCCACTGGATCACATATCCGGTTAAAATTGAAACCCGTTGCTCTAAAATTTATTTTATCATGAAAATTCTCGCTTCAGTACACAGTTCTCGCATAACAATGAATATAGTTTAATATTCCCTTTGTATTACGGAGCAAACTGATAATTGTAGTGAACCGCTATTTTTCTGGTTTTATAGCCTCTTTGCTGGGTAAGGATTTCTGTACATGACTTTAGACCACACTAGATTTAAAGGCTAATATTACTACCCGGTTACCTTAACCACAATAAGTGGGGCAGAGTTTGGACCCTTAGTTTAGTAGCTGAAAGTCGAGTACTTAAACCAATAAACCACCCCTTTACTATTTGGATTAAAGTTTAAAAAGCATTTCCGGTGAATTCCGTCTGAATATTTATTGATATAGTTTTTGGTGTTTCACAAAGCTTTCTGTATATATACGAAATTTGAATTTATCTGTGAAATAGACTCATTAATAACTTTTTGATTCATCTAGTCAACAGAAATAATTTCGTGTGTTACTTCTTATTATCTATTTACAATTCCGTTTATATCCAGACTTAGGTATCTTGCCTCACATGCACTTAGCTTCAAAGTATCATAACTTATGTACTTGTGAACTTAGTTCTAATAGTGCTCTTTTTACTTTCAGTTTCATGAATGCATAATATCCTTCACGGCGCCAAATAATTGTTGTATTCAGTATATATAGGCCTAATTATCTGTGTGATGAGTTTCAAAATACTGTATCTTTGAAAACTAAAGTCAGTTTCATATCACATTCATTATCCTATTTCTACTAAAAGTATATTTCTTTATGATTTTGTTCAAAGTAGTGGTTTTTGTGTAGCATGCATTTGTGACCCTTGTTGATTTCTTTGGAAATAGTAGTGATAGCTTGGGACAATCATTTACAATACTGTTCATCCGTTTTATTTTACTAATGGATTTTTTTATATATATTGACATTAACATTAATGTGAACAAGTTCAGTGATAACTTTAAATTGAACGACATATATAACCAACATTGTGTTCATATTAATTAAACTTTATGAATATAGTATTCTTAAGAATGGATTCTGTTCACCACTTCATCAACACAGGATTTCGAATACGTTGAAGATGGAAAAGATCGTGGTCAGACTGTCCGTGAGAAGGCTCGTAATTTGAGTGCACTTCTTAGAGATGAGGAGCGTCTAAAGGAAGAACGTTTAAAGGCTTTACTTGCTCGTGATCGTCTGATGCATGGAGGTTTAGGAAGTACAGCTTCTGTTGGAGATTCTCCAATTAAGTACAGTATTTCATCTGGTCGTAGCAACTATCCTGCTGGATATTCTGGTAACAATCTTTATGAAAAAGGAACTCTACCTTCAAGTAAGTCTATGCTTATTGTTTTGATTTTATTGACAAAACTTTTTTATCTGTTTTGTTCAATTAACACTCACATTTTTTGATAGATGTTATGAATCAATCTAGTTGAGTTATTAAAATAAGTATGACCTCAGACTGAATAATTAGCGTTTATTTTAAATAGTTAAGACGTATCATTACTTGTGTTAATAGGCGTAGATATTAATTCAATTTTAGAAAATTCGAAATTATCTATGTTCCAAACCCTGAGAATAAAGATTTTCCTGGGAACACTGACATTCATTGCCTATGTTAACATTGATTAAGTCTATCAATTTATAACGATTAGGTAAGACAATTATATAATGGAAGGTCAATTAAACAAAACAGTTCATGGAATGGAAATGGGTGTAAACAAATCAGACACTCTAAAAGATAAGCAATCATGATCAAAGTTATCAGAAAAAAAGTTATGCGATAGCAAGACCGGGTTTGGTGTTTCAACATGCCAATCGACAATAAGTACTATTCCCCCTTACTTACTTACTTACTTATTTACTTATGCCCGTTACTCCTCGCTGAGGAGCATAGGCCGCTCACCAGGACTTTCCATTTAACTCTGTCCTGAGCAATCTTTTCCAATTGTTTTCAGTTGCTGTTCATCCTTTTAATGTCTGCTTCCAATTCTCGACGCAGTGTATTCTTTGGCCTTCCTCTTTTCTGTTTACCAACAGGATTCCATGTTAATGCTTGCCTCATGATGCAGTCTGATGGTTTGCGTAATGTATGTCCTATCCATTTCAAACATATTTTCCTAATTTCCTCTTCGGCTGGAAGTTAGTTTGTTCTCTCCCATAGTAAGCTGTTGCTGATGGTTTCCGGCCAACGGACATTCAGTATCTTTCGTAGGCAGTTGTTTATAAATACTTGTATCCGTTTGATGATGTTTGCAGTAATTCTCCAAGTTTCAGCTCCATACAGCAGGACTGTCTTCACGTTCGAATTGGAGAGTTTGACTTTGAGGTTAGTTGATATTTGTTTTGAGTCCCATATGTTTTTCAACTGTAGGAATGCTGCTCTGGCTTTGCCAATCCTTGTCTTTATATCTGCATCGGGCCCTCCTTGTTCATCGATGATGCTCCCCAGATATGTGAAAGTATTCACTTCCAGAGTTTCTCCATCAAATTGAATTGGGTTGGTGCTGCCTGTGTTGTATTTAAGAATCTTGCTCTTTCCCTTATATATGTTCAAGCCTACTGATGCTGAAGTTGCTTCTACACTGGTTGTCCTTGCTTGCATCTGTTGGTGTGTATGTTCTAAGAGAGCTAGATCATCCGCAAAGTCCAAATCATCGAGTTGCATCCTACTTGTCCATTGAATTCCGTTCATCCCCTCAGATGTGGAGGTCTTCATGATCTAGTCAACCACTAGGAGGAAGAGAAAAGGTGAGAGTAGGCAACCTTGTCTGACTCCGGTCCTCACTGGGAATGCATTTGTCAGTTGTCCTCCATGCACAATTTTGCACTGTGTTCCATCGTAAGAGTTCTGGATGATGTTGACGAGTTTCTCTGGTACGCCGTAGTGTCGAAGAAGTTTCCATAGTGTTCTCCTATCTACACTGTCAAACGCCTTCTCATAATCAATGAAGTTGATGTACAGTAGCGAGTTCCATTCAATTGATTGTTCAACGATGATCCATAGTGTTGCGATTTGGTCTGTGCACGACCGATCCTTTCAAAAACCAGCTTGTTGATCTCGAAGTTGAGCCTCCACTGAATCTTTCATTCTGTTCAACAATTCTCTGTTAAAGACTTTCCCTGTTACTGACAGTAGCGTGATCCCTCTGTAATTCTCACATTTGCTCAAATCTCCTTTCTTTGGTATCTTGATAAGATGTCCTTCTTTCCAGTCTGCCGGCACTTGTTCTTCCTCCCAGATTCTTCTGAATAAAACGTGGAGTATTCTTGCTGATAGGTCGATATCTGACTTCAGTGCTTAGCTGCTATATTGTCCGGTACTGCTGCTTTCCCACTTTTGCTTTGTCTGATTATCATCTTAATTTCTTCCATCGTTGGTGGAGTGACATCTATCAGGAGATCTGTAGGTGCTGTTTCGATGTTCGGTGGGTTCGATGGAGCTGGCCTATTCAAGAGTTCCTCAAAGTGTTCTACCCACCCATTCTTTTATTCTTTAATCTCAGTGAGTATCTTGCCTTCTTTGTTCTTGACCGGTCGCTCTGGCTTACCATGTTTGTCTGTCAGTTTCTTCGTTGTGTCGTATAGCTGTTTCATATTTCCTTCTCTTGCAGCCTTCTCCGCTGTCGTTGTAAGGTCTTCGATGTATTTTCGTTTGTCGACCCTAATGATCTTCTTTACCTGCTTATTTGCTTCTGTGTATGCAGTTTGTGCCTTGATTTTCTCTGTTCTTGTTCGACTGTTGTTGATTTCTGTCTTCTTGTTCCTCCTTTGTTGAACTTTGCTCAATGTCTCAGTGGAGATTCATTCCTTATAATGGTGCTTCTTGCGGCCTAGAACCTCCTGACACGTTGACGTTAGTGCTTCTTTGATTCCTTTTCAGTTATCCTCCATAGTGGTTTCTTCTTTCGGTAGATCTTGTAAGGCTTGGAACCTGTTGTTGAGAGATATTTTGAATTCATTGAGTTTGTCAGTGTCTCGGAGAAAGCCTGTATTGAACCGTTGTACTGCTGACACTCCAGTTGTCCACTGCTTCTTTAGCTTCAGTTTTATTTTAGAAACCACCAAGTGGTGGTCTGAAGCTATGTCAGCTCCTCTCCTGGTTCTTACATCTTCCATTGATCTTTTAAATTTTTTATTGATACATATATGATCGATTTGATTCTCAGTAGTATGATCCGGTGAGACTTATGTAGCCTTGTGTATGCGTTTGTGGGCGAATATTGTACCACCTATAACCAATTTGTTGAAGGCACATAGGTTTGCAAGTCTTTCACCATTGTCGTTTCTGTCTCCCAGTCCCTGTCGTCCCATGATTTCTTCATATCCAGTGTTGTCCATTCCGACTTTGGCGTTCAGGTCCCCCATCAGGATTGTCAGATCCTTTCCTCGGCACTTTGCTATAATTGATTTCAGTCTATCATAAAACTGATCTTTGTCTTCGTCGTTGCCGTCGTTGGTTGGTGCATAGCATTGGATAATATTCATTGTAATCCCTTTCTTCATTTTTTTGAAAGATGCTTTGATGATCCTGGGTCCATGTGGTTCCCATCCCACAAGTGCATTACGTGCTTTTTTGGACAGCATCAGAGCAACTCCTTGGGTGTGAGGAGCATTTTCCTCTTCGTGGGCGGAGTATAGTAGCATCTCTCTCGAAGCCAATGTTTTCTGTCCAGCTTGAGTCCAATGGGTTTCGCTGATTCCGAGTATTGTCAAGTTGTATCTCCTCATTTCTGCAGCTATTTGATTTGTCTTCTCGCTCTCTCACATTGTTCGAACATTCCATGTACCTATAAAAATATTTGCTCTGGTTGTTAGAAGGGGAGGTATCGGCCTCATGACTTCCGAAGAATTTCGACTTTCATCATGAGGCGTCATATATCCTTCCACTCCCAGGGCAGAGTTTAAATGGTTTATCTTGTTTAATCTGGTTTGCATTTTTTTAGCAAGCTTGGGTTTTACGGGATGGAGGGGTGCTAGCCCCAGGTCTAACCCTCCTCCTTTACCCGGGCTTGGGACCGGCAGTAGCCCTAGGAGAGCTACAGGCGGAGTTACTATTCCCCCTCCGTTACTATATATTTCACAGTAGTGGCAGAAAACAGCACTTAATCTATGTCCTTGATGAGTTACTATTTAGCAAAAAATATGGTTCTTTGCAGGAGTTTCAAATCGGCTTAAGATTATAACGAAACATATATGAATTGTTTATCGTGATTGGACTAATTGTAAGATAATTTGTTCAGCCCAATATCAGTGTAAAAATTACCACCTTATCGACCGATAGCGTATTATTTTAATAAAATGACCTTGCAATTTCCTGGGAAGGAAAACAAACCAATTGAACTTGTGCTATGACCATAACCTGATAGACTTGAAAACGATTATTGGTTAGCACTATACTTGAGCAGCCAATGCCTTCCCCAGAGGTATGCATAGAAAAAAGGAACACCAATGAATGAGTTAAGACTAAGTCATTTATTAAGTAAAGACGATGGTTCTTGTGTATCATATACTTGATCAATTATTAGTAGGAAATATAAAATGCAAGTAAGACTAAATTGGAGTGGAGGAGTTGTCTACAGAGTTTGGGATAATATGATTATAATAAGGTTATAATAATTTGAAAAGTAAAGCACAGGATAATCGTTAATTAGTCTGTGAAAAACTTACAATGTGATCAATCCAATTACCATAGTTACTGAATGTTCAACGTTATGTAGCTTAACTGTAAGGACCTCAACAACACGAATAATAAACTCCATAGATTGTAGTTCTTTGCCGCGATACAACAGTTGATTTACAATTTAACTTCCTTCGAAATTGAAAAATCCAACTAAACTATTGCATCGTCACGAGAGGTACTTATCTGAGCACTAAAGATTGTATAAACATGATCACTCATAGTATGTACGTATGGATATATTGATTGTTTAGGTAGAGAATATAAATATAGTTGTTGAAATGTTTGATTGCCTTCTAATGCAAGTAGCTTAGCTTGTTAGGAACATAGTACTATGTAAAGTTGGCGAATCGGTCTATGATGTTGTGAACCTACATCGACTGAGGTGGTCTCGGGTTGTATTGGGTATACCCAATTATCCTCTGCTTCATTGCACGATGTGAGCGTAGAGGTAGAATAAACGAAAAATAGGGGCAGGCAGACAAAAATAAGACACCAGTCTAAGAATTCAGTGACTTAGTCTGATATGTATCGGCAGGTTCAGACTACTTGGTTGGAATCCTTATGATAATTGTGATTAGTGGTTGGAAACAATTTGTAGCTGAGAATCAGTTACAGTGGCTCAGGCCTATTCAACCTTTGTTTTCGTCTAGATCTAAAGTTTGATTATTCTTCCATACATATATCTCATTCGTTCTTATTGAACTATCTTGTGGAATTGATGCAAACTACTTGGTTGGGGTCTGCGCAGATGCCGTAACCGATAGTTGGAAATTCTGGGTAACATGGCCTAGAATCAGTCACAGTGACGCAAATGCACTCATCGTTTGTCCTCCCCTAAATCATGAGCCTAAAATTATTTCCTATTATTTACACGAACTAACTCTTCGAACCTTATTCTGTATGTCCAATCTTTATTACTATCATTGAAGTGATTACTACTTCAACTAATTCGGTGTTAATCTTACTGTGCTATGGAGCTTTGAAAAGTTGAACCAATGCCCACTTATACTAGGTTCTATGTTGTGGATACACATTGTCATATTCAGTCAGTTACAACGTGGAACATGGTACATGCGTACATCAGTTCAAGTTGCTATGCCCCAATTAGCAGATAGAGACTAAATTGTCGGATCAAATCCCAGAGTAGAGGAGGTAATAACAGAGTCAGTATTAATGGAAAGGAATAGAGATCGGAGATAAGATTTTAGAAAATATGATTTAGTAAAGAGAAAATTACGTTAAGTTCAGAAACTTGGAATTTGGAGGAATACAAGGAGTGAATGCACCTGCGCCATTGCTAACGACTTTGATCCATATCACCTAAAGTGTCTAACCATTTGTGACGATCAACACGCGGATCCCAACCAGGTAGTTTGCACCTATAAACATAGCTCAGCCCAATTGTCAATAACTTCATGGACTGGTGTCATGTTTTGGTTTGACCGCCCCTAGCTTTCTTCCAGCCTACTCCCACACCTGATAACACTGCTCGTCGAGGTAGGCAGTGGTCAGGCATACGTAACACATGTCCTAACCACTTTACCTAATGGAGATTCACTACTTCATCAATAGACAGTACTTTATTCCTAACCCACGTATTGCTTACTAGGTGGTCCCAGTGAAGACGAGGAATACTTCGAAGACATCTATGATCGAATACTAAGAGCCTACGAATATCCTCTATCCTTAATGGCCATGTTTCACATCCATAAAATAAAACGGGTCGGATTACTGCGCAGTAAACGCGTCCTTTGGGCAGTAGTCGGATGTCTCACCTACTCCACTGGTGACACAAATTCCCAAAAGCTAATCAGGCCTTACGTATACAAGCCGAAATTTCAGCAGACACCAGACCATCACGACTGGTGAGGCTCCCAAGATAAGTGAAGCGGTCAACACATTCAACTGCTTTACTTTCTATCACTAACTTCGGTGCCGAATCAAGCCAATACTGAAGTAACATTTTGCAGTTAGGTGGACAGAATCGCATCCCAAACATCGTTACATTCATGTTTAAGATAGTCAAGAGATTCTGCATTTTACTAGCATCTTCACTCAGGAGAACTATACCATCGGAATATTTTAAGTCAGCAAGTTTATCTCCTGGAAGGAGGTCAACCCCGGAGAAAATCAGACGATGACAATGTTAATTCTAAAAGTATGTCAGTGATTAAATTAAATAAAAATGGGGAGAGCGGACAACCTTGACGAACACCACTTGAGGTAATCAGTTCCGACGACAATCAGACATTAGCACTGACTCGACATGTGGTTTTCGAGTAGAGAGCTTGTATAAGGTTAATGTACTTCTCTGATACGCCTTCTAATGACAGACATTGCTACATAACCTTACGATCGATAGAGTCAAATGCCGCCTTAAGGTCAAGGAGTACAACTATTGTTGAGCGTCTAAAAGTGTGCCTATGTTCTAGAGCCTGGCGAAGTGTGAATATTTGGTCTATACAACTACGTCCAGGTCTGAAACCACCTTGGTTTTCTCGAGTTTGATTTTGTCATGTTAATGTGGTATGACAACTTTAGCTAATTCATGTACGTGCCAAGCTCTTCGTTGCTTATGTGTTGGGGATTTCAGATCCCCAGAATTCTCTTTGTAAACCCGTTATTTTTGTGATTTATTTGTGTAAACTCAAATTTCTCGTTTTCGCGCCAAAAAGTTTTTTTCACCTTCAGTTTGTGTTTCTCACTTAGTGAGACGCTAAATCTTATTGGTTTGTTGTTTAATTTAGTACGTTATTTGTGACATTCCAAGGACGCTCTCTTTTTTTGCATATATTCGCATTAGATGTGTGGTTGTTATTTCGTTTGCTAGGCTGCCTATGGAATTAAACGTCTCTTGCTGACGTTGGACTTCTTCCTTTAGCTAGCTGGGCTGGGGCGCCGTGAAATAGCTTAGCTTATCTGTTTCTGTGTAGCTGTTCATACGTTCTCCAGCAGGTATCGAGGTGTTTTTTTTAATTCGCGAAAACCTAGTATTATGTCAGACTTAGTGAAGTAAAAGGTGTTGCAACAATTTTAGAGTCAGCCTATAGTAAACTTGGTGTTTTTATAAAGCGTTAGGTACAGACTTACTAATTGAAGTGAGAGGCTGTACACAGATAAGCTTACTTGATGTTTATGTGATCTAGTGCTCATATTTGTGTGCACATATTTACTTGCTAATAAAGTGTTAAATTTGGATTAACTATGAGTTAGTTTCCTACAAAATATATTTTAGAAAGGTAGTTTGCTTTGCATCTGTATATTGCCTCACTCATAGTTTGGCAGATACCTATTTTGCTCGTAGATTAATTCTGGACTAACATACTCTTAAGTTTTTTTGAGTTTGGTATAAGTTAATTACACTATCTCAACTAAATATGTAGGTAACTATTATCATATGATATTTATAATTGCCCTTACTTCCACATTACCATACATATTAGATAAGACTGTTGTTATCTAGTGGGGTATTGCCAATATTTAAATTTAAATTGTCTACTCGTGCTTTTAGTAATGTTGTTTGACTATCAGGCATTGTCGAAGTAAAAATTGACAATAAACATAGTTCGTTGTGATTAAATTCTGTATGTATGTCTTAACTTTTAGAATCTCCTGTTCCTCATTCTGCGACCGAACTTGAATCGGTTAGGCCTCAGTCAGCTGGTGAAGAACAATTACAACTCCAACTCGCTTTGGCTATCAGTAAAGAGGAACATGCTCAAGAAGAACGCCGTAGACGTGCTGAAGAGGCTAAAGAAGAAGCCAAGGTACAGATAGTATTAGAACAGAGTCGTCGTGAAGAACAGGTAAATATTTACTTTTCGTTGAGTTTGATTTTATGTTGCATATAAATTATACGTAAAGAAGACTGTACGGGGGGGTGTAAATTTTATTTACCTTTCTTAATTATGAATTACTCGTCTATCATGTTCAAATTTATGTATTTTCTTCAGCCACACTGTAGTTGTGCGAGCTAGAGATACTACCTGATTACTAAAATCGAAGCATCTGGGGAGGGATTCCAACCCAAACCTGAAAGTCGTACGACTATAACAGTAAGCCAGCCAGGTGGTCCTCCCTACTGTTATTCTTCTTCGTATTTCTATGCGGAAATTTATAACGGGGATGATTAATTTCATTGAAACATTCAACTGTTACTGCTTGTGAATAGTTTTCATTTGACTAATTAATGATATCAGTGATAAGTTAAACCTGATCTAACTTAATCTAACGAGGACAACTAAACTTTATTAAGATAGTTGTTTCACTTCGGTTTACAGCTCGTTTCTTACATTTCTGATAAAATCTCTCATGGATAAATCCTGCTGTGAAACATGGTCTTTGAAAGTTGAAGATATGCATAAACTGCAGGTTTTTGATAATAAGTATCTTCGAAGCGTTACTTACATATCGTGGAACGACTTAATGTTCAATGTCGAAGCAAAGATGGCGAATTGATTAGTGAAGTTGTAAATTTTCATCTACTGGATTGAGTGGGGCATGCGTTACGCATGTTCAGGCATCGTTTACCCAGATTCACGATATTTTCTGGTATAGAAGCAAGTTAGAATATAGCTAAAGGTGACTATACCAAAAATACATCAATTCATAGAATCGTTGATGGCTAGGTTAATCAATGTTAGTGAATGGAAACTTCCTAGTTTGAAATGGTTGACTTAGCTTAGAATCAATCACTTATTCACGTTGTATTCAAACCATCTTCAAATTAATCTGTTTTGGGTTTTCGTGGCCCACGTTTCGCAGCCATATATTAAAACGGCGCGGACTGCTGCGCAGTACACCCGGCTTTTCGTTGAGACACGGATATCCCGTCTGCGCCACAAGTGCCGTAAACTGGCAAATGCTAATCGGGCTTTCTGAGTCTGCGCTTAGATTTCTTCAGACACCGATCCACCAGGGGTGATGTGACTTCCGAGATAAGTGAATTGATCAACGCATTCAATTACTTCACTCCCTATAACTAATTTAGGAGAAGAAGCAGGCCAGTCCTGGAGCAACATTTTGCATTTGGGAGGACAGAAGCGCATCCCAAATATGCCTGCATTGCTACTCAAGGTGTTCAAGAGACCCTGAATGCTGTGCTCGTCTTCACCAAACAGGACTATATCGTCTGCACATTCTAAGTCGACGAGAGAACCTCCTGGAATGTGATTAATTCCTGAGGAGTTAAAAGAAGTGAGTGAGACTAGATGGGAAAGGTGACAAATAGGTTGATGAGTCTTTATCGACTGAGGTAGATTGGATATGTACCACATATTCCCAATAGCCGCTTACTTAGAAACTGCAGTATTGCTTGAAGTAGGAATGTCCAATAAGAAAGCTTGTCCATCAAACCTGGTGATTAGTGTTATTTGATGGTTATGGATATTGGGCTGCATGGTTCCATGTTAATCACTGTAGTACAGGTACATTCACTCTTTATCTTCCTCTAGATCTTAAGTTCTAGCATTGCTTCATACATTCTCCTATCTGGAATTATTGACATTGTTCAGCTGTTCTCATTATTATTACTATTATGTTATCTGCTTTTCCTTTTGATTTCACCTCGTAGTATTGATGGTGTATTCGTTAGTACTACGTCTGATTATGACTGGCTCTCTTTCTTATCAGTTAGGTTACCATAATTACAAACAAAAAGAAAATTAAAAAAGAATTCTATTATGCCAGCTAATTGTTGTTTTGTTTTGTCTAATTAAACGTAGAAGGATAAATCCGTCGGTAAACATTCAACTTCCAATATTCTCGCTGCATCATCTGGGGCTTTTGAACCACCTAGTTATGCTTCTAGTGGAGGACTATTCAATTTAGTAGATACTTCGTTGTCAGCCGCACCAGCACATTTACCAGATCCTTGGTCGTCTCCATTAGCAGCTCCAAGCATTCCGTTGAGTAATAATAATAATACAGCGTTGCCGTCTCCATCTTCATTTAATAATACTAATGCACTGTCACCACAACAATCGTCAACATTTCCACTTATAGCTATTGATGATCCGTGGAGTCCAAAAAGTAACTAATTTCTTTATTGTATTCTATTGCTAAGAACTTCTTTATTGTTTATTTGAGTGCTGCTTGCAATTTATTTAATGTCTTCGTTTCGTGACTGAAATACTCAACTTTTAAGCACTTGTTTACAGGTCAGTTTCTTGCTTCGTCACTCGCTATGGGAAGCCGCTTTGTATCACTAAATACACTACATTTACCAGTATTAAGTAAACTGTATACATGTATTCGTTGATGAAACTAGGCTTTATTCCATATTGTGTATGATCTAGTGATACTTCATGGTTACCCAGTACATTTGATACGAATCTACGACCAGTAATTTGCACTTCTTAACTAGCAATCCACATTATTTTATACTTGTTTTCTGGACTACATTCCTTACTGACTATTTGGGGTCAGCTTTCGTTGACAGACTAAACCTTGTATGTTGGTATGAGGAATAAAATTAAATAGAAACCATGAGTTGTAATTTCGTTTCGATCGATTGTCTCCGATTGACCTACCCGGTATACCATTGATACGTTTCTATAGTAGTATGCAATTTTTTTAATAAGCAAGATAACCTTGTAATTGCTTTCATAAATAACCACAGTGTCTGGTAGTATGATATCTTGTGCTAGAAAATAATTTCTTATCCTAATAATAATAATAAATGACAAACAATAGTAATAATATTGTGCTTTATTCAATATTATATGTTTAGTACAATATGAACTCTCGGCATACAGTATTTGAACAAGTTACTCGTTTTCATATACACGTCTACATATATATATAAGTATGCAATAGCGTAGATTTCTAATCAGTTTAACCTTTATAACTTTCTCATATCATAGTATCTGTGCATATATATGGAACAGTAAAGCTTTCATACTGTTTCTTTACTTGCTTAATTCTAACGTCTCTTTCTTTCAGAAGGTATATAAGAAGCAGGGTGTGAAGGCAGCAAATAGCTTATATCCGGATAATACTGGCTAGTTGTTTACAGGTTTTATATGTTTATCCACAACCATATTCGTAGCAACATTGAAGGTGTCACCACACACTACAGCCTTCAATATTCTACGTACTACCTCGTCTTTTCTCATAAGTCCGTGAAAAATGTGGTGGGAAACAGTACAGAATATTAGGTAATATTTAGAAACCAACAAATTGTAACAATAAGTGTCTCGTTACGTCATAACTACATGGTGTCTTTACACAACATATTAAACGAAAAACTCCCTTTGATATTGACGAAACATGTGAAGACCAAGGTAGATCCGAAAAGTTACACCACAATAACATATATTCGACATAGTCTTTATTACAAAATCCCCCCCCCCAATGGTATAAGCATTATCCAAATCCTTTTCGGTTCTTAGACTAGAATTAACAGTTCGAGATTTGGAAGGATTAAGTGTAAGATCATTTGTTGTCTCGTGGAATTTAATCCAATTATGCTCTATTTTCCTACTACGTTATCGCAGAATGTGCATGTGTGTTTCATTCTAATAGGATGATAACCTTTTCAGTGAAGAGGTAATCAACAAGATTTATTATGTCGAAATAGTCTCATATAACTGACTACAGAAATCAAAAGGACCGTCTTCTCAGATATGACCACAAGAATTTCCAAACCCTGTGGAGTTGATTTTACCCATAAACTGACATAACCACTTCATTCTTTATCGCGACTGATGGACAGCAATAAATGATGATAAATGCAATATCAGAAATTGTAAGAACTACGAAAAACCCTTTCAGACACTGTACTTTCATTTTATCTACACACACACACAAGTTGGCAGTGTAATGACTTGCTTTGTTGCCACTGATACCAATTTCCATGGACAACCACGGACATAAATTCAAGTTATGAAAAGTCGAAATTCCGGTTCAAGGAGGTTCTAAGAGTGCCAGAGAATCCTTAGAAATACAACAGTTAATAAACACATCAACATAGATTCCGTCGATCAACCCATACTGAACAAATCAACTAATCATTTAGAGGTCGGCCGAACATAAAGATCAAGGATACCGAAAGAAATGACGACAATTAGAACCATAAAGATAATCACTAAACTAAGACACAGTTTGGAATATTAAATTCAAGGTCGCTGAGATCACTTCAAAATATAATTTATGCAAGTGTGCCACATAGGATACTAGGTTGGACTGATCACTTTTAAATTATTTGTCGTTAAATTCTCAGTGCTACGTACTATATTGAAGATTGATG
>JALJAT010000014.1:0-33322 GCA_034768735.1 Schistosoma mekongi
ACTTAATCTTACGATACTCTATAAAATTCTTCATAAACAAATTATAACAGATTGTACTGCTTTGACATATACTCGAAAACATAAGTATGACATGCGGAACCAAAACTCCCTGGTAACAGTGCAAAGAGCCACTAGTAAGCTGAAATCCTCATTCTTCGTTGCACATCATGCTAACCTCTGGAACCGGTTACCAGAAAGCATACGACAATCTAGCTCCTTGTCACAGTTTAGATTGGCAATAAACCTATACTTAGACAATGCCGGTATCTGTAACTTAATTAACACAACTTATATAGATTATAGTACATTTATCAACGGACCTCCTGGAATTTAGTTTTTCGGTAAAACTAAACTACGCCGCCGACCTAGAGAAGGCCAATAAGAATTTAGTTATTTCTTTCTAGGTTGCGCGCGCATTTAAGTTCAAAATGCCTACTTTAGATCGGCTTATTGCCATTTTTTAATGAGGACATTATTATTTCTAATCTACAAGCTTTTGGACTACTTCGTAGAGAGTTCATTTGTGATTGTGGCCTCAATATGACTCAAATACAGTATAGAGACAGTCGAGATGGAGTAGACTTTTGTTGCAATGGCTGCCGGAAAAAAAAATCAATAAGAACAGACAGTTTTTCCAACAAGTCTAAACTGACTTTGAGGCAAACTTGCATATTGGTTGTATTGTAGATTATGTAGTTGCCTGTCACGCTAGCATCGTCTCTTACAGATGTAAGCGAAGTGTCAGTAGTGCAATTGTATCAGCACTGTAGAGACTTATTTTTAGAAATCATGTTGCACTTAAATCTGTCACTAGGAGGCACCGGAAGAATCGTTGAAAAAGATAAAACGGCCATTAGAAAGAGAAAATATAATAGAGGAATTTCTGTAAAAATCGAATGGGTAAGTAATAATTGCTTTAATCTTACTGGTAGGTTCTTGGTATTTAAACTCAATGAAAACGTCTCCAACCTCCGAAAGTTCATAAATCATGTGTAATTGTTTTTTAAAATATCGTTTTTCATAATAAATAATGATTTAATCTACCAGTGCATTCTCATTAGCTAAAAGGTACCTCAAGGTTAGCGGTGTAGTTTAGTTTCACCAGTTTTTCTTATAACACTACTGAAAAAGTTACTTGTAGACTTTAAAAGCTTCTTGATTATTCACCTACAGGCAATAGAACGTTTTCCTACCTAGCAGATAGTGCTGTGGAATTTCATAATGCCTATGCATTTCCTAGAGGTAATCCAGTATGCCTTTATTCCCCCATACTTTATCCTATAGGATAAAGTAGATCTAATATTTACCATAGTTATCTCTAGTGTTCGACGTTTCCCAGAATAAGAAAGTGGAATAACAAGTAAGCTTTAGTTAATGCAATATACACATTTCAGGTCACATTGGAATCAGATGTACTTAACTGGTTACTTCTGCCCTCTCGCCCTGCTGCCCAGTAAGCCAAAACATTGGGCTTTTCGTATATAACGCTGGGCCAAACAACCGAAACATGGGGCCAGCAGGGCTACGTATGGTAAAAAGTAGGGCCACGCTTGAAGAAACGTAGAACTAAAGAGTGTGTCAGAACGAATTTTGGGAAAAACGCCAAGAAACCATGCATGTGGCCCAATGTTTAACATGATGTTTGGCCCAACCTTTTGGTTTATTGGGTGCTTGTTCTTTTTCTTTATCTTTACAGTTCCAAAATATTGTGTTACATTGAAAATATCACTCAGAATCCACGCTGAAAAGGAGATTGCATCTTTGTGATCTACTCATGATACCTTAATGTAGTACCTCCGACCATCATCGTTAACCTACAAGGTGCTGTTCGCACAAGGTCATGTTCGTACTTGACGTTACAATTGACTATTTTAAACAACCGTGTAGTATCTAAATCTTCCTTGTGTCGTGTTTTTAACACTCCTTTTCTTAAAATGAAATCACATAATAATAAGAGATCTATATTAATGCATCACTGAACACTCAAGACTAAAATGTTCATTCTAGCTGATAATTGACGCATTTGTTGATTACATTTGATCTAATCACCAATGAATATAATGTCTTGAAAATGTAATTATTCGTCAAGCACTAATATCGGTAAAACTTAGTGTTTCAAAGTGCAAGAGTTAAACTTTCTGCATCATAATCAGCCAGCATGGAATCTAGGGTTAATTCTGTATACAATTTAAGGATATAAAAATAACAATAGTTCATACGCAATTTAAACATCCTCTTAAATACAGATTTCCTCTCTGATTCGTCCACGTATCCATCACCCCCGAACATCACTCATCCAACCACGTCTGATCAACCAACCACAACACCACACATCAACGACACCCAAACACCTACGACTCACACTGAATACCAATCCACAATGTCGCCCACACAAACACACACAGGTACGTGTCACTCCATTACACTCACAATTCAACAGTTTTTCTTAAACTCTGCAGCAGCAGCATCACCAACATCAAAATTTTTATTTTAATCATCAACATCGTTATCATCACTCTCATCCAAATTTACATTGCCATCATCATCATTATTATTATCACCAATTCTGTCATTATGATGAACACAATCATCAAAACCCTCGGAAAACACAAACAAATTACTCAACAGCGGAAACAATTTACTCACATCCCTCTCTATAACTTCATTGCTGTAAACATTATTACTTACTTATGGCCGTTCCTTCTTGCTGAGGCTCATAGTCCGCTCGCTTTTATTTTTCTTTTAACTATGACCTGAGTAATCCTTCCCAATTACTTCCAGTTGCTGTTCATTCTTTTAATGTCTGCTTTCAATTCTCGACGCAACGTGTTCTTTGGCCTTCCTCTTTTCCGTTTCCCAACAGGATTCCATGTTAATGCTTGTCTCGTGATGCAGTCTGATGGTTTGAGTAGTGTATGTCCTATCCATTTCCACCGTCTATTCCTAATTTCCTCTTCGCCTGGAAGTTGGTTTGTTCTCCCCCATAGTGAGCTGTCGCTGATGATTTCCAGCCAACGGACATTCAGTATCTTGCATAGGCAGTTGTTTATAAATACTTGTATCCGTTTGATAATGTTTGCAGTAATTCTCTAAGTTTCAGCTCCATACAGCAGGACTGACTTCACGTTTGAATTGAAGAGTCTGACTTCGAGGTTAGTTGATATTTGTTTTGAGTTCCAAATGTTTTTCAACTACAGGAATGCTGCCTTGGCTTTGCCAATCCTTGTCTTTACATCTGCATCGGACCCTCCTTTTTCATCGATGATGCTCCCCATATATGTGAAAGTATTCACTTCTTCCAGAGTTTCTCCCTCAAGTTGAATATGGTTGGTGCTCCCTGTGTTGTATTTAAGAATCTTGCTCTTTTCCTTATGTATGTTCAGGCCTACTGATGCCGAAGTTGTTGCTACACTGGTTGTCTTCGCTTGCATTTGTTGGTGTGTATGTGCTAAAAGAGCTAGATCATCTGCAAAGTCCAAATCATCGAGTTGCATCCTACTTGTCCATTGAATTCCGTGCATCCCTTCAGATGTGGAGGTCTTCATGATCCAGTCAACTACTAGGAGGAAGAAAAAAGGTGAGAGTAGGCAACCTTGTCTGACTCCGGTTCTCACTGGGAATGCATTTGTCAGTTGTCCTCTATGCACAATTATGCACTGTGTTCCGTCTTAAAATTCTGGATGATGTTGACGAGTTTCTCTGGTACGCCGTAGTGTCGAAGAAGTTTCCATAGTGTTCTCTTGTCTACACTGTCAAATGCGGTAGACATGACTTTTACGGCCGAACTTAAGCGACCATAAAATGACCTTGCAAGTCTTAATCGAAATGAACCAATCACAGCCCTCAAAGTCAGAACCGACGATCTCCTCTAAATTTTAGTGATTTATTAGAGATTTCTAAACTCAGACTCTTTGTAGTATGCCTCCCCCACGGAAATCTTTGGTAAATTACAAAATATTTATCGTCTAAAATTATACGCATATAACATCAAGACCTAACTATAACCCAAAATGCAATCAGAAATCCGTCATTTCTAATAAATTATTTGTGATTGAAATTGATAAATTATGCAAGATATTTTTATTTTGTGTCATCTAAAAACTAGTGTAAGTTATTTTTGAATTCCTCAGACTTAATATCACGATACATTTTATATAAATATTCATCTAGATGGCTCCATAACATCCTTCCTTGCGATCCATAATACGGATAGGTTTACCAACTGTCACTATATATTATTATTCTAAGTAATATGTATTTTTCTACCAGAGGAAGAGGTGTATCAGTCGATCTGTCGTGAACCCTTTTACAATGTCCCTTGTTTAATCCTCTGTCCCATATACCAGAGAGCTACATATTTCACGGCAATATTCATACCACTGAATTGCCGTCTTTTCAGAAACATACGCTAGTGAAGCGGCTGTCGTTACATTAACGCCAATCATCCATCCGTTTATTAAAACGAGGATCTCTTTCAATCCTAGCCTGGAACAAGCAAAAAAGAATCCATTCGGATGGATTTTCTGCACTGGTAATCAGTACAACGCAATCAACATCTCGTGTCCCTTGTTTATTAGGAAACTGCCAATTCCTCGCCACATTGACAATTTAATCATTTTCTTAAGAATCCATAGCTTGCCAACGAGAAACGAGATTTTTATCACTAATAAGATCTCTAACACTGTCTATTGTAAGCATGATGCCTTCAAGTGTCCGCCGTGACCTTGAAGCGCTTCCTTCGTTCCTCATTGGTTCGGCCGTAAAAGTCATGTCCAACTCAAACGCCTTCTCATAATCAATGAAGTTGATGTACAGTGACGAGTTCCATTCTACCACTAGGAGGAAGAGAAAAGGTTAGAGCAGACAACCTTGTCTGACTCCGGTCCTCACTGAAAATGCATTTGTCAGTTGTCCTCTATGCACAATTTTGCACTGTGTTCCGTCTTAAAAATTCTGGATGATGTTGACGAGTTTCTCTGGTACGCCGTAGTGTCGAAGAAGTTTCCATAGTGTTCTCCTATCTACACTATCAAACGCCTTCTCATAATCAATAAAGTTGATGTACAGGGGCGAGTTGCATTCAATTGATTGTTCAACGATGATCCGTAGTGTTGCGATTTGGTCCGTGCACGACCGATCCTTCCGAAAACCTGCTTGTTGATCTCGAAGTTGAGTCTCAACTGAATCTTCCATTCTGTTTAACAATACTTTATTGAAGACTTTTCCCGGTACCGACAGTATCATGATCCCTCTGTAGTTGTCGCATTTGCTCGAATCTCCTTTCTTTGGTATCTTGATAAGATAACCTTCTTTCCAGTCTGCCGGCTCTTGTTCTTCTTCCCAGATCTTTTTGAATAAAACGTGGAATATCTTTGCTGTTAGGTCGATATCTGACTTGAGTGCTTCAGCTGGTATATTGTCAGGTCCTGCTGCTTTCCCACTTTTGATTTGCCTGATGGCCATCTTGATTTCTTCCATCGTTGGTGGGGTGACATCTATCGGGAGATCTGTAGGTGCTGCTTCAATGTCCGGTGGGTTCGGTGGAGCTGGCCTATTTAGAAGTTCCTCAAAGTGTTCTACCCACCTATTCTTTTGTTCTGAATTTCAGTGAGTATCTATGCCTTTGTCTTGAATTTCAGTGAGTATCTTGCCTTCTTTGTTCTTGACCGTCGCTCTGGTTTACCATGTTTATCTGCCAGCTTCTTCGTTGTGTCGTATAGCTGTTTCATATTTCCTTCTCTTGCAGCCTTCTCCGCTGTCGTTGCAAGGCCTTCGATGTATTTCCGTTGTTGGCTCTAATGCTCGTCTTTACCTGCTTATTTGCTTCTGAGTATTCAGCTTGAGCCTTGATTTTTTCTGCTCTTGTTCGGCTGTTGTCGATTTCTATCTTCTTGTTCCTCCTTTGTTGAATTTTGCTCAATGTCTCAGTGGAGATCCATTCCTTATAATGGTGCTTCTTGCGGCCTAGAACCTCCTGACACGTTGACGTTAGTGCTTCTTTGATTTCTTTCCAGTTGTCCTCCATAGTGGTTTCTTCTTTCGGCAGATCTTGTAAGGCTTGGAACCTGTTGTTGAGAGATATTTTGAATTCATTGAGTTTGTCAGTGTCTTGGAGAAAGCCTGTATTGAACCGTTGTACTGCTGCCACTCCAGTTGTCCATTGCTTCTTTAGCTTCAGTTTTATTTTAGAAACCACCAAGTGGTGGTCTGAAGCTATGTCAGCTCCTCTCCTGGTTCGCACATCCTCCATTGATCTTCTAAATTTTTTATTGATACATATATGATCGATTTGATTCTCAGTAGTATGATCCGGTGAGACCCATGTAGCCTTGTGTATGCGTTTGTGGGCGAATATTGTACCACCTATAACCAATTTGTTGAAAGCACATAGGTTTGCAAGTCTTTCACCATTGTCGTTTCTGTCTCCCAGTCTTTGTCGTCCCATGATTTCTTCATATCCAGTGTTGTCCATTTCGACTTTGGCGTTGAGGTCTCCCATCAGTATTGTCAGATCCTTCCCTCGGCAATTTGTTATAATTGATTGCAATCTATCATAAAACTAATCTTTCTCTTCGTCGTTGCCGTCGTTGGTTGGTGCGTAGCATTGGATAATATTCATTGTAATCCCTTTCTTCATTGTTCTGAAAGATGTTTTGATTATCCTAGGTCCATATGGTTCCCATCCCACAAGTGCATTACGTGCTATTTTAGACAACATCAGAGCAAATCCTTGGGTGTAGGAAAAATTTTCCTCTTCGTGACCGGAGTATAGTAGCATCTCTCCCTAAGACAATGTTTTCTGTCCAGCTTGAGTCCAATGGGTTTCGCTGATTTCGAGTATTGTTAAGTTGCATCTCCTCATTTCTGCAGCAATTTGATTTGACTTCACGCTCTCCAAAATTGTTCGAACATTCCATGTACCTACAAAAATATTTGCTTTGGTTGTCAGAAGAAGGGACATTGGCCTCATAACTTACGAAGAATTTCAGCTTTCATCATCAATAGTTTAATTTAAATATTCTGGTTAGCGTTTTTTTAGAAAGCTTGGGTTTTCCGGGATGGGGGTGATAGGCACATGTCCAAACCTCCTCCTTTACCCATGATTATGGACAGCAGTATCCCTGGGTGGGGAACAGGCAGAGATTCTAAAAAATATTGCCACACACTAATTCACCACTATCATTCTCTCGCATCACACATCCTCACGCTGACAATCACTCTCTATATCACTAATATACACATCCATCCTATCCACATAACACTCCACTACATCCCAATCAATCCGCCCACACACCACACACACATACACACTCTCACACACACATATCTCATCACATTTCATCACATCCCTTCTCGTGTCGTCTTATCTCGTCTCGTCTTGTCTCCACTCCACTTCTACAGTCTGGTCACGTCTCCTCTCACATTTGTGTCAATTCTCTCATTGCATGCCCACATTATTCCACCATTCTCACTCATCTTACACATCCTCTTCTATACAGGCATACTCTCCGATTCATCCACGTCTCCATCACCCACTGACATCACTCATACAACCACGTCTGATCAACCAACCACAACACCACACATCACCGACACACAACCACCTACGTCTCGCTCTGTAACGCAATCAACATTTTCATCTTTGCTGTTACTATCATGTACGTTTTTTTATTTTTTACTATTATATTTAGGAAACTAATTCTCTTGTTTTTCTTATCAGTTTGTGTTAATTTTTTGAATTTTTATGAATATATTTACGTAGGATATCTTATTTTGATATTTGCCTTTTACTAATCCTTTCTGCACCACTTGTTTTGATATATTATGCTGGGCAAGAATTTTTCCGATCAAACTTACCTTGACAAATATTTTTTATTCCAAACTGCCTCCGTTTGTTAATTGCATTTCTAATCAAATTTCGAAATGCTAGATAAATTATTTGGCTATACTCATAGAGAGTCGTTATTAAAATTACTAGAATGATTTCGGCTAATTCATTGTACTTTGACTCCTAATGTCAAGGGCTGGTAATGATGTAAAACTATATGACAAACCTCCTCGTACAAAGCAAGTACCCTTTTAATACTGTTTCGTGTTGTCTTTCAGACCTTAAAGTCTCATACTTAAATAAGAGTTATATTCATGATAGAGACGTCGTTTCGTAATCCGCAGTAGATGATATAATATATCTTTGCTCTGACATAAAGTATAAACCCCAAAACCCTGATGAGGGACGCAACTTTTGACTAGGGAAGGGTACGTGTGTCCAGACTAACCACGGCACATGCTGTTGTACCAGACTGTCACAGTTTGGAAGCTACAGCAAAACTCACACAAACATCTACATATCCAAATATTACTTCTATCCAAGTAGATTGATAAAACATCTTATCATAAACATCATTTTTCAGTCAAAATCTGTTTTACCTATACTATTCTTTAATCTTCTTTCAGACACTAAATTCAATGTAAAGGCAGTGTTGCACAAAGCGCAAGGATCAACACCACACATATGGACTGATGATTTACTAAATCCAATGTCTGCCGTCTATATAAACTTGTCGCAATCATTCTGTCAATTGGTGAGTTTGATCATTATAATTGCAACTGCTAAACTGCATAGGTTAGGTTGACGTCATATGTTAGCCAACTAAATAGGATGCATTTTATTCCCAGGTTAGATTAATGTTGAACAATAATAATAATTTATTTCCCGATATCAGGAGCAAGCCTTCTTTACAGGCAAGATCAACAAAAACATATCAGGCAGTGAAAGAGTTCAGTTGTTGCGCAAACTTATTATACTACGATACACAGAGATAGTGGAATAATAAACGTTGTATCAAACTGTCATTTATGTAGTATCAACTACAAACTTGTCCTTGGAACGACCGTGGAGCACAGAAAAGTGATAGGATAGATTTATGCCACTATTTTAAAAGTTTACATGACGGGAAATGCAGACATTCAACTTTATGCGTAGTATAAGGCTATGTCGAAGTGCTGAGAAGAAAGATGGGAAACAAGCAGCAGAACAGAGCAACAGTATTGTCACAGCTATACATTTTTGGTTATTTAGGCAATCCGAAAGGTATAACTGTTTGGATCGGTAAGGACTTGGATATTAAAGTTTATTTGGTAAGAGTTGATTTGTTATCTGTAATAGACTGGCTGTTACAGAAAGTTACAGCATCAGTGTTCAGATTATGTTTTTGTAAAAGGCAAGGTTTTATCGAAGGCATATTTTTAGTGGTTTCACCAAATACGAAGGAAACTTACTGATTATTCATTAAGCATTCAGCATGTCGATAGATGGAATAAATGCGTATGTATTTGAATAATCTTTATGAAACTTAACTTATTAGGTATCAGCATCATAGTCTGTAGAGTAGAAGTCTGGTTTTTAGCAGTAGGACGTCCTGATAGATAGGTAGTGCCAAATAAATTTTATACGAGGAAAGTTAATGGGATATTATCGGTCCCTGAACTATTATTAAGCTAATGCATCGTTATAGCTTCATTGATATTTTGTAAGCTAAATGATATAGTACTTAGCGTTGTCTTGCATATCCTACCTAAATTGACGTCCGGCGTTTGAATTATGTTTTCGTTATTCGCGATTATTTCGCTGAGAACTTCACATATAACTAATGGGTCATAGTGGGTTACTATATTTTGCAGCATTGAATGAATACAATAATCTTCAGTTTTGTTTAGGCATTTTTCTAATAGATGACATAGGTTTATAGACTTAGATGCGCCAGTTAGTGCCTTATATTTCTCATCTTTCAGGCGAGTTTTATGTTTACATTTCACTTGTTCTAGTAAGCAGCGTGTTAGATTCAGAGTAGTAAAGTCATTTACGATGAAGTACCTTTTCCTTAGTTTACGCAGCTTGGCCTTAGTTTGAGTGTTGATGTGAGGGGATATTGGTTTGTAGCCCATTTTTGTCGGCACTATAGTGTCCATTTGATGCAATTATTTAAGCGTCTACTAATTTAGGAGTATTTGCAGCTGTATACATGCAACCTAGAAGTAATTGGTACTATTTGCATGCACTTTTAGCCATATTGAATCAGGCACTACGTTAAGAACACTGTTATTGATGTTTTTACCTTTATAGTCTTTGATACGTGTAGCAAACAACGCAACAAAATACGTCGTAGTTATCTTTGACAAGGTATGGATCAGAAACATCATTTTTCAGTCAAAATCTGTTTTACCTATACTATTCTTTAATCTTCTTTCAGACACTAAATTCAATGTAAAGGCAGTGTTGCACAAGCGCAAGGATCAACACCACACATATGGACTGATGATTTACTAAATCCAATGTCTGCCGTCTATATAAACTTGTCGCAATCATTCTGTCAATTGGTGAGTTTGATCATTATAATTGCAACTGCTGAACTGCATAGGTTAGGTTAGCGTCATATGTTAGCCAACTAAATAGGATGCATTTTATTCCCAGGTTAGATTATGTTTTTGTAAAAGGCAAGGTTTTATCGAAGGCATATTTTTAGTGGTTTCACCAAATACGAAGGAAACTTACTGATTATTCATTAAGCATTCAGCATGTCGATAGATGGAATAAATGCGTATGTATTTGAATAATCTTTATGAAACTTAACTTATTAGGTATCAGCATCATAGTCTGTAGAGTAGAAGTCTGGTTTTTAGCAGTAGGACGTCCTGATAGATAGGTAGTGCCAAATAAATTTTATACGAGGAAAGTTAATGGGATATTATCGGTCCCTGAACTATTATTAAGCTAATGCATCGTTATAGCTTCATTGATATTTTGTAAGCTAAATGATATAGTACTTAGCGTTGTCTTGCATATCCTACCTAAATTGACGTCCGGCGTTTGAATTATGTTTTTCGTTTATTCGCGATTATTTCGCTGAGAACTTCACATATAACTAATGGGTCATAGTGGGTTACTATATTTTGCAGCATTGAATGAATACAATAATCTTCAGTTTTGTTTAGGCATTTTTCTAATAGATGACATAGGTTTATAGACTTAGATGCGCCAGTTAGTGCCTTATATTTCTCATCTTTCAGGCGAGTTTTATGTTTACATTTCACTTGTTCTAGTAAGCAGCGTGTTAGATTCAGAGTAGTAAAGTCATTTACGATGAAGTACCTTTTCCTTAGTTTACGCAGCTTGGCCTTAGTTTGAGTGTTGATGTGAGGGGATATTGGTTTGTAGCCCATTTTTGTCGGCACTATAGTGTCCATTAAGGGCTTCATGGTACAATAGAATATTTTTAGTATTTCTGCGATGCTACCACTAGCACAGAGGCAAGCTCATTTTTAATATCTAACTAGGTTTCTGAAGATTCTCCAGTCAGCATGGGCAGTCTTTATACTGAAAATGCTTACAGATCCTCTTGTACTTGCTACCTTTCACAGGGAATAGTAGGGTGAATAAGACAGTGTCATGGTGTCTGTTGTAATGCTTTTCGCCATATTCTATGGGTGTCGGCAGAATATCAAATGTAGGGTGTTGTTGTTTAATGTAGGTAAATGCACATGTCGATTTCAGCCATGTGATTGATATGTTTAACTATATGTTCATAAAATGTCGTGCCAGAGAATGTATGACAATCGACTGCTGGGAAATCAGAGTCTCCACAAATCATTTTATGGTCGTAGCTGACGGTATCATAGTGTCCATTTGATGCAATTATTTAAGCGTCTACTAATTTAGGAGTATTTGCAGCTGTATACATGCAACCTAGAAGTAATTGGTAACTATTTGCATGCACTTTTAGCCATATTGAATCAGGCACTACGTTAAGAACACTGTTATTGATGTTTTTACCTTTATAGTCTTTGATACGTGTAGCAAACAACGCAACAAAATACGTCGTAGTTATCTTTGACAAGGTATGGATCAGAAACATCACGTGCCAGTCAACTTTCCGTCGTAAGGGAAAGTGTAGGGTTATATAGGAGGACCAGGGTTCTCAGAGATGTCATTTTATTTATTATGGATCGGGCATTAATTAGCATCCGTGTCAGAGGCGGCAAATTTATAATCTCATATGAGTTATTAGTGACTGTATATTTAACAGCGTTCGTAATGTGTGTTAATGTGTTATGTGTACCGTAACTGTCATCATAACATCTGCTCGTGGTTTAAACATTTATGCTGTAGATGAGAAGAATGGTAGTACTGTTTGCTTCTAGTAGTAGTGATGGGTGGGATCCATTACTACTTATGAGCATTGATCTTATTAGGGCTGAGGAGGCAGCAAAAAATTGAGATTATAATTATGAATATGACTTGAACTAGGTGTTAGAGGACTGTGGGGTTTACTTAGCTAAGATGTTGTTGCGAATATACTCAGTAAGTGTTCCATGAGGTCCGTGTTCTAAACAAAATTATTATTTCTGTGGTAATCACTTAATACTCTTTGGTTAGGCATGTAAGCTCGTTAAACATTTCACTCACGGATACTTCTTCACACTCAACAACATCAACAGTTGAATCTTTCTTAGCATATGTAAAGAAGAGGTGGGGCATAATAGTATATCAAACTCGCTTAGTTGCACGACATTTGATATACTTCCTAGCCGTCTCATATAACTTACTTTGCACGATTCATTTATGATGTCATGAAGATAAGCTTCCCTCTGATCAGTCAGGTGTCAATTCGTGTTCAATTGTTGAAGAGCAACAGAATTATGAAGAAAATTAGGGGATAATTTAAATTGCTATGATCTGCATCCTCAATTTGGTTTCTATGTGGGACTGACGGACATTCGATAAATTCTGTTTCCACTAGCTAGGTTTCCCCATCAGTTTTACTGTAATTCACTTCCAACTACATTCGCTGATGTGTTTGCTTCTAGAACTGTTGAGTTTTATGGAAATAGATGAATTTGAAATGTAGGCATCAAAAGTGGACATCACTTGGACATTAATTTGAAACCAGTAAGCACTGCAGCTTCCGTGTGGCTATAATTGACCGTTTAGTGCCATCTCACATTTACGTACCAAATCAAGATTGAAGCCGAACGATATAGACTTTATGTCCCTAGCCTAAACCGTAGATGATATTCTTTGTAGTCGTATTTGATAATTGGTGTGTTGTGTGCTGGAAGAAAAGTTGTCTTAGAATACTGGGTGTTGAGTGTGTGAAGGTAATGATTTTTCAGAATTTCGTCATCTAGATTTCCGTTTATAAGTTCATTCATTATTTGGTTACCATAAGTAGAATTATATGAATATAAACGTGAGCAATAGGAGAATGTAGGCATACCTGACATAAACGAAGTCAGTAAATTACGTATTAATTAGGTCTTTAACAATGTGTCATGCAATGAGACTATTCACTGTCAGCATGTGTCTGATTTCAAGCAGAATATTCAACCTAATATTTTTGGGTCTTGTAAGGGTGCTTACACTTTAGATAACTAAGCTTCCACCTATAATATCAATCGAACTGGGAAGTATTTTGAGCATATGTCGAATATAGCGCATATGATGTTAGATATGAAGCTTTAATGTAGACATCGATGCATCAAGAAAGCTGTTTTATTCTTCTGTGCTAGATCAATCACACGCAGATGGAGGATCACTATGGCTGTACGAATAAAACTGGTAGAGCATGAGTTTGAATTAAATATAAGATATTTGATTTTAATGAATTACTCAATATTTCATCCTTCTTCCCATCCAACCATGATTAGGTGTTAGACAGTTTACGATTGGGAAACCCAGATATTACAAAAGATGCAAAATGCCATAAGGTGGTTTTCACACCAGTTATCCTTTCCTATTTTCAAAAACGTCAAGTCAATGGAGCAGGAAACTCTACTGAAAACACTACTCTGGGTGTTCAAGGCAATTCAGAAATACAACTTGTATCGCCTAATGCAACAGACATAAATGAGACTGAATTCAATAATATCCTGATTTCAGGATATAATCAGGCTAATGTCAGTAGTGAATTACAATTGTTCAGTGTAGAAGCCACTGGTGAGTCTAAATGTCTGTTAAACATAGAAACGAATGATGAATTTTGACATTTCATGTGGTATTCCATACCTAATGACCAGTGCAAGACAATAAGTTGTATCCGTAGGCAGCTGAGAGGTTTGCCACCGGCACTATTTCTAACTATATTTAGAACACATGGTCTCCCCCTCTAACAAATTTCCAACACTATTGCTCTTCTCAGAAGTTTACAGACAAGATATTAGTTTGGTAGTAGATCTAGTAAAAGAACGCCACGCATAGGTCGTCTTAGGAGGACCGACCATTTTTCCATACGTTGTAGAGGACGTCTTAACGCCACAACTACTGTCAACAATGTTGTCAGTACCTGAAAAACCAAAACAAACCAAACATAGAACTCAACAAATATTTTTAAATAACGCCTGGTTACTATGGATGATCAAGCGTTTAATGAAGATGTCGAAAGGAAAGTACATACGATGGCACATATCTAAAAAAGCGATAAATAAACGAATGAAATACATAAAGTGCAGAATACAGAAAATCGACAATTCAAACATACGACAACATGGATGACAAAGTAAATTAGTATGCTGTAAAGAAAATACGATATTATTAACAGAAAATTCATTAACGTATTCAAAAACAGATTCAATTTACTCACACCCCACTCTACAACTTCATCGATCTAAACAATATTGCCACACACTAATTCACTACTATCATTCTCTCGCATCACACATCCTCACGCTGACAATCACTCACTATATCACTAATATACACATCCATCCTATCCACATAACACTCCACTACATCCCAATCAATCCGCCCACACACCACACACACATACACACTCACACACCGAAACACCTATCATATCACATTTCATCACATTCCTTCTCGTGTCGTCTCGTGTCGTCTCGTCTCGACTTCACTCCTACAGACTGGTCACGTCTCCTCTGACATTTATGTCAATTCTCTCATTGCATGCCAACATTATTCCACCATTCTCACTCATCTTACACATCCTCTTCTATACAGGCATACTCTCCGATTCATCCACGTCTCCATCACCCACTGACATCACTCATACAACCACGTCTGATCAACCAACCACAACACCACACATCACCGACACACAACCACCTACGACTCACACTGAATACCAATCCACAATTGCGCCCACACAAACACACACAGGTACGTGTCACTTCATTACACTCACTATTCACAATTTATATATCATCATCATCTACATTAAAAATTTTTATCGGTAATATCGTCATCATCACTAATATCTACACTCTTGTCACTAACATCAACCATATATCATCAAGATCCACACAAGATTCATGCACATTATTCAACAACAGATTCAATTTATCCACACCCCACTCTACAACTTCATCGCTCTAAACAATATTGCCACACACTATTTCACCACTATCATTCTCTCGCATCACACATCCTCACGCTGACAATCACTCACTATATCACTAATATACACATCCATCCTATCCACATAACACTCCACTACATCCCATCATCCGCCCACACACCACACACACATACACACTCACACACCCAAACACCTATCATATCACATTTCATCACAGTCCTTCTCGTGTCGTCTCGTCTCCTCTCGTCTCGACTCCACTCCTACCGTCTATTCACGACTCCTCTCACATTTATGTCAATTCTCTCATTGCATGCCCACATTATTCCACCATTCTCACTCATCTTACACATCCTCTTCTATACAGGCATAATCTCCGATTCATCCACGTCTCCATCACCCACTGACATCACTCATACAACCACGTCTGATCAACCAACCACAACACCACACATCACCGACACACAACCACCTACCACTCACACTGAATACCAATCCACAATTGCGCCCACACAAACACACACAGGTACGTGTCACTTCATTACACTCACTATTCACCATTTATATATCATCATCATCATCTCCATTAAAAATTTTTATCGGTAATATCGTCATCATCACTAATATCTACACTCTTGTCACTAACATCAACCATATATCATCAAGATCCACACAAGATTCATGCACATTATTCAACAACAGATTCAATTTATCCACACCCCACTCTACAACTTCATCGCTCTAAACAATATTGCCACACACTATTTCACCACTATCATTCTCTCGCATCACACATCCTCACGCTGACAATCACTCACTATATCACTAATATACACATCCATCCTATCCACATAACACTCCACTACATCCCAATCAATCCGCCCACACACCACAAACACATACACAATCACACACCCAAACACCTATCATATCACATTTCATCACATTCCTTCTCGTGTCGTCTCGTCTCCTCTCGTCTCGACTCCACTCCTACCGTCTATTCACGACTCCTCTCACATTTATGTCAATTCTCTCATTGCATGCCCACATTATTCCACCATTCTCACTCATCTTACACATCCTCTTCTATACAGGCATAATCTCCGATTCATCCACGTCTCCATCACCCACTGACATCACTCATACAACCACGTCTGATCAACCAACCACAACACCACACATCACCGACACACAACCACCTACCACTCACACTGAATACCAATCCACAATTGCGCCCACACAAACACACACAGGTACGTGTCACTTCATTACACTCACTATTCCCCATTTATATATCATCATCATCATCTCCATTATAAAATGCAACGGTAATATCGTCATCATCACTGATATCAACACTCTTGTCACTAACATCAACCATATACCATCAGATCCATACAAATACTTACTTACTTACTTACTTATTCCCGTTACTCCTCGCTGAGGAGCATACGCCTCTCACCAGTGTTCTCCATTTAACTCTGTCCTGAGCAATCCTTTCCAGTTGTTTCCAGTTGCTGCTCATCCTTTTAATTTCTGCTTCTAATTCTCGACGCAGCCTGTTCTTTGGCCTTCCTCTTTTCCGTTCCCAGCAGGATTCCATGTTAATGCTTGTCTCGTGATGCAGTCTGATGTTTTGCGTAGTGTATGTCCTATCCATTTCCACCGTCTATTCCTAATTTCCTCTTCGGCTGGATGTTGGTTTGTCCTCTCCCATAGTAAGTTGTTGCTGATGGTTTCCGGTTCACGGACATTCAGTATCTTTCGTAGGCAGTTGTTTATAAATACCTGTATCCGTCTGAGGATGTTTGCTGTAATTCTCGAAGTTTCAGCTCTATACAGCAGGACTGTCTTCACGTTCGAATTGAAGAGTCTGACTTTGAGGTTAGTTGATATTTGTTTTGAGTTCCAGATGTTTTTCAACTGCAGGAATGCTGCCCTTGCCTTGCCAATCCTTGTCTTTACATCTGCATCAGACCCTCCTTTTTCATCGATGATGCTCCCCAGATATGTGAAGGTATCCACTTCTTCCAGAGTTTCTCCATCAAGTTGAATTGGGTTGGTGCTCCCTGTGTTGTATTTGAGAATCTTGCTCTTACCCTTATATATGATCAACCCTACTGATGCTGAAGTTGTTGCTACCCTGATTGTCTTCGCTTGCATTTGTTGGTGTGCATGTGCTAAAAGAGCTAGATCATCTGCGAAGTCCAAATCATCGAGTTGCATCCTACTTGTCCATTGAATCCCGTACATTTCCTCAGATGTGGAGGTCTTCATGATCCAGTCGACCACTAGGAGGAAGAGAAAAGGTGACAGCAGGCAACCTTGTCTGACTCCGGTCCTCACTGAAAATGCAGTTGTCAGTTGTCCTCCATGCACAATTTTGCACTGTGTTCCGTCTTAAAATTCTGGATGATGTTGACGAGTTTCTCTGGTACACCGTAGTGTCGAAGAAGTTTCCATAGTGTTCTCTTGTCTACACTATCAAACGCCTTCTCATAATCAATGAAGTTGATGTACGGTGGCGAGTTCCCTTCAATTGATTGCTCAACGATGATCCGTAGTGTTGCGATTTGGTCCGTGCACGACCGATCCTTCCGAAAACCACCTTGTTGATCTCGAAGTTGAGTCTCCACTGAATCTTTTATTCTGTTCAACAATACTCTGTTAAAGATTTTCCCTGGTATCGACAGTAGCGTGATCCCTCTGTAGTTGTCACATTTGCTCAAATCTCCTTTCTTTGGTATCTTGATAAGATAACCTTCTTTCCAGTCTGCCGGCACTTGTTCTTCTTCCCAGATCTTTTTGAATAAAACGTGGAATATCTTTGCTGTTAGGTCGATATCTGACTTGAGTGCTTCAGCTGGTATATTGTCAGGTCCTGCTGCTTTCCCACTTTTGATTTGCCTGATGGCCATCTTGATTTCTTCCATCGTTGGTGGGGTGACATCTATCGGGAGATCTGTAGGTGCTGCTTCAATGTCCGGTGGGTTCGGTGGAGCTGGCCTATTTAGAAGTTCCTCAAAGTGTTCTACCCACCTATAATAATTCTGTGAAAGCACATAGGTTTGCAAGTCTTTTCACCATTGTCGTTTTCTGTCTCCCAGTTTTGTCGTCCCATGATTTCTTCATAGCCAGTCTGTTAGTCCATTTCGCCGTTGGCGTTGAGGTCTCCCACAGTATTGCAGATCCTTCCCTCGGCAATTTGTTATAATTATTGCAATCTTCATAAAACTATCTTTCTCTTCGTCGTTGCCGTGTTGGTTTGGTGCGGTAGCATTGGAATATATTCATTGTATCCCTTTCTTGCATTTTTCTTGAAAGATGATTATTGAATATCTAGGTCCATATGGTGTTTCCCATCCCACATGCATTACGTGTCCCCTTTTATTTTAGACAACCGCAGCAAATCCTTGGGTGTAGTAAAAATTTTCCCCTTGCGTGACCGGAAGTATAGCAGCATCTCTCCCAAGACATGTTTCTCTGTCCAGCTGAGTCCAATGTGTTTCTTTTCGCTTGAAAGTTTCGAGTATTGTTCAATCAGTTGCATCTCTCATTTTCTGCAGCAATTTGATTTGACTTCACGCTCACATCCAAATTGTTCGAACATTCCATGTCCTACAAAATATTTGGCTTTGGTTGTCGAATAAGAGGAGGCATTGGCCCCTCATAAACTTACGAAGATTTCAAAGCTTTCCATCATCATAGTTTATTTAAATATTCCTGGTTGCGTTCTTTTAGAAACTTGGTTTTCCGGGATGGGGTGATATGCATGTCCCAAACCTCCTCCTTGTACAACCATGATTATGGACAGCAGTATCCCTGGTGGGGAACAAGGCGAGAATTCTAAAAAATAGTTGCCACCACACATCAATTCACCACTAATCATTCTCTCGCATCACACATCCTCACGCGGACAATCAGTGTGCGTGCGTTATCACTAATATCCACATCTCATCCTATCCACTATAACCACTCGCCACACTCCACTCAATCCGCTCCACACAACCCACAAGACACACATACAACACCTCACACACACAAATCTCATCACTTTTTTTTCAACTCCACACTCCTTCCTCGGTGTCGTCTTTCTTACTCGTCTCGTTCTTGGTCTCCACTCCCTTCTACGTCTGGTCCGGCCCTCTCACATTTGTGTCATTCCTCTCATTGCTGCCCAATTATTCCACCTTCTCACTCATCTTGTACACATCCTCTTCTAGACAGCAAATGACTCTCCATTCATCCCCGTCTCCATCACCCACCTGACTCACTCATACAACCACGTCTGATCCACAACCCACAACACCACACATCCCGACACACAACCACCTACGTCTCGCTCTGTAACAATCACATTTTCATCTTTGCTGTTACTACATGTGTTTTTTTTTTATGTTTTTTACTCATTATCTTTAGGAAACTATTCCTCTTGTTTTTTCTTTCACAGTTTGTGTTAAGTTTTTGAATTTTTATGAAAATATTTACGTAGGAACTCTTCTTTTGATATTTGCACTTTTCACTAATCCTTTCTCTGCAACCAGCTTGTTATTGATATATTTATGGCTTGGGCAAGAATTTTTTCCGATCAAACTTACGCTTTGCCAAATATTTTTTTATTCCAAACTGCCTCCGTTTGTTATTGCATTTTCTCATCAAATTTCGAAATTTCTAGATAAATTTTTGGCTATACTCTAGGAGTCGTTATTAAAATTACTATAATTGATTTCGGGCCTAATTCATTGTACTTTGACTCCTATGTCAAGGGCTGTATGATTAAACCTATATGACAAACCTATCCTCGTACCAAGTCAAGGCCCCCTTTAATACTGTTTTCGTGTTGTCCTTTCAGACCTTAAGTCCCATACTTAAATAAGAGTTATTTCAGGATAAGACGGTCGTTTCGTACATCCGCGTAGATGACTATAGCCTTATTCTTTTGCTCTGTTACATAAAGTATAACGCACCCAAAACGCGCGTGGGATATGGACTCAACTTTTGACTAGGGAAGGTACGTGTGTTCCGACGAACCCACTGCACATGCTGTTGTACCACAGACTGTCACAGTTTGGAAAGCCTACAGCAAAACTCACACAAACATCTACAATCAAATATTACTTCGATCCAGTAAATTGATAAAACATCTATAACCTCATTTTTCATAATCAAACTCGTTTTACCTATACTATTCTTTAACTTCTTCAGACAGACTAATTCAATGTAAAGGCAGTGTTGCAAAGCGCAAGGATCAACACACCACAATATGGACTGCTTGATTTACTAATCCAATGTCTGCCGTCTATATAAAACTTGTCGCAATCATTCTGTCACTTGGTGAGTTTGCATCATTAATAATTGCAAACTGCTAAACGCATTAGGATTGGTTGACGTCATATGTAGCCAACATAAATAGATTGCTTTTATTCCCATGTTTAGATTAATGTTGAACAATAATATAATTACTTTCCCGATATGCAGGAAGCAAAGCCAATTCTTTCCAGATACAACGAAAAAAAGAAATCTCAACAAAAACATATTCCGGCAGTGGGGAAGTCTCATTTGTTGCGCAAACTTATTATTCTACTATACCACGAGATAGTGATAATAAACGTTGTATCACACTGTCATTTATGTAGTTCAACTACAACTTGTCCTTGGAACACGACCGATGGAAGCACAGAAAAGTGATAGGATAGATTTATGCCACTATTTTAAAAAGTTTACATTACGGGAAATGCATACATTCACATTTATGCTTATATAAAGGCTATGTACGAAGATGCTGAGATAAAGATGGGAAACAAGCGCAGAACGAGCAACCGTATTGTCCACTACAGCTTACATTTTTGGTTATTGAGGCAATCCGCAAGGTATAACTGCTGTTTTGGATCGTAGGGACTTGGATATTAAAGTTTTATTTGGTAGAGTTGATTGTTTGTCTGTATAGACTGCTTTCACAGAAAGTTACAGCTCAGTGTTCAGATGATGCTTTTTGTACAAAGGCAGGTTGTGTGTATACGAAGCATATTTTAGTGTTTTCAAACCAATACGAAGGAAACTTACTGATATTCTTGGCATTCAGCATGTCCGTAGATTGAATATCGTATGTATTTGAATAATCTTTATGAATACTTAACCTTATTAGGTTCAGCATCATAGTCGGTAGAGTAGAAGTCTGGTTTTTTACGGCTAGACGTCCTGAATAGATTGGTATGCGCCAAATAAATTTTTATACGAGCAACGTTAATGGGATATTATCGGTCCTGACTATTATTAAGCTAATGCCCGTTATACGCTGTTGCATTTATATTTTGTTAAGCTACACTTAATAAAGTACGTATCTGTTGTCTGTGCTATTTCTACCTAAATTGACACGTTCCGGCTGGTGTGTGAATGTAGTTTTTTTTTTTTTCGGTTAGTGTTCCGCGATTTATTTCGCTGGAACTTTCATCATATAACTATATTGGAGTCATGTGGGTTCGATAGATGTTGCCCATGGATTTGATCCAACTACTCTTCAGTTTTTGTTTAGTCATTTTTGCATAATAGTTGACATTATGGTTTCTAGACTTATGTGCTCCAGTTAGTTGCCTTATAATTTCTCATCTTTCACGCTTTGTATGTTTTACATTTCACTTGTTCTAGTGTCCAGCAGTACGTTTTACGCTGTCAGCGTGACAGGTAAAGTCATTTACGATGAATTACGCTTATTCCTTATTTGTTAACGCCAGCAATTGGCCTTAGTTTGGTGTTGATGTGAGGGGATATTGGTTTTGTACTCCCTTTTTTGTCGGCAACTATCGTGTCCCTTAAGGGCTTCAGGTACCATTAGGAATATTTTCTCAGTATTTTCTTGCGATGTCTACCTATCTAGCACAGAGCAAGCTCATTTTTAATATCTACTAAACTAGGTTTCTGAATTCTCCAGTCCAGCTTGGGCAGTCTTTATACGGAAAATGCTTATCAGATCCTCTGTACTTGCTATTTACCTTTCACAGGGCATAGTAGGGTGAATGACAGTGGTCATGGTGTCTGTTGTAACTGCCTTTTTGGCCGCCATAATTCTATGTGTTGTGTCGGCATAATATCAAATGTAGTCTGTTTTTTGTGATGTTTTAATGTAGGTAAAATGCGTCAGGTCGCCTTCAGGCCATGTGATTGATATGTTTAACTATTGTTCATAAAATGTCGTGCCAGAGAAGTATGACAATTCGACTGCTGGGAAAATCAAGTCTCCACAAATCATTTTATGGTCGTAGCTGACGGTAATATAGTGTCCATTTGATGCAATTCTTTACTGCGGCTACTAAATTTAGGGTATTTGCAGCTTATAACATGCAACCTAGAATTAATTGGTAACCTATTGCATTGCCACGTGTTTAGCCGATATGAATCAGGCACTACCGTTAAGAACACTGTTATGCTGTGTTTTTTAACCTTATAGCTAGTGCGCTTTGATAACGGTGTCAGCAACAACGCAACAAAATACTTCGTAGTTATCTTTGACAAGGGTAGCGGATTCATAAACAATCACTTCCATTCCACTTCCCGTCGTACGAGTGGAATGTAGGGTTATATAGGAGGACCAGGTGTCCTCACAAGATTTCCGTTTATCTTATTATTGATCGGGCATTAAATTAGCATCCGTGTCCCTAGGCGGCAAATTTTTTAGTAATCTCATATGAGTTATTATAGTGGTACTTAGTTTTAAACCGCGTTCGTTAATTGTGTTACTGTGTTTTTGGGCTACCGTAACTGTCATCAAACATCTGCTCTGTGTTTTAAACATTTATGCGCTGTATTAGAAGACTGGTAGTACGTTTGGTTCTATATAGTGATGGGTGGATCCATTAACTTACTCAATGAGCATTGATCTCTTATTATGTGCTGAGGAGCAGCCAAAAATTGGATTATAATTATGAATCAGACTTGACTAGGTGGTTAGAGGACTGTGGGGGCTTACATTAGCTCCATATGTTGTTTGCGCTATATATACCATAATGGGTCCATGCGGATCCGTGTGGTCTATAACAAAATTATTATTTCTGTGGTGTATCACCTTAGTACTCTATTGGTGTTAGGCATTGAAGGTCTGTACACATTGTCACTCACAACGGAATACTTCTTCACACTAACAAAACATCGCACGTTGCACTCTTTCTTAGCATATGTATCGAACGAGGTGGTGGCAATAATAGTAGTACTCAAACTCTCGCATTAGTTGCACGACATTTGAATACTTCCTAGCCGTCTCATTATACTTCCTTTGCCCTACATGTCATCTTATAGAATGTCATGAGACATCAGTCCTTCCCTCTGTGAATCAGTCAGTGTCATTCGTGTTCATTGTTGAAGAGCAACGCTTATGAGTCAGAATTAGGGGATACATTTAGAAAGTTGCTATATCTGCTCCCATCCTCAATTTGGTTTCTATGTGGGACTTGACGTGCACATTCGAATAAATTCCTGTTTTTCACCACTAGCTGGTTTCCCCATCAGTTTTACTGTGTAATTCACATTCCAACTACATGTCGCTGATGTGTTGCTTCTAGAACGGTTTGAGTTTTATGCGAAAATTATGGTCATTTGAAATGGAAGGCACCAAAAGTGGACATCACTTGGGACCTTTAATTTCAAACCATAAAGTGCAACTTGCGGCTTCCGTGTGGCTTATATGTGGACCGGTTAGGTGCCATCTCATATCACGTACCAAATCAAGATTGAACCGAACATATAGACTTTATGTCCTAGCACCTAGAACCGTAATGATATCTTTGTTAGTCGTAATTTGATAATCTTGGTGTGTTGTGTGCTAGTAAAAGTGGTCATTAGAATAATGGGTGTTAGTGTGTGAAGGTAATGATTTTTCAGAATTTCGTCATCTAGATTTCCGTTTATAAGTTCATTCATTATTTGGTTCCATAGTAGAATTATATCGAATATAACCCGTGAGCAATAGGAGAATGTCGCATACCTGCATAAACGCAGGTCCGTAATGACGAGTAATTAGGTCTTAACAGTGTCATGCAATGAGACATTCACTGTCACATTGTACGTGATCCTGTCAAGCGAAATATTCAAACCCTAATTTTTGTGTTGTCTTGTGTAAGGTCTGCTTACACTTTAGAATATAACTAAGCTTCCACCTATAATATCAATCGAAAACTGGGAAGTATTTTGAGCATAGGTCGAATATAGCGCATATGTTTTTAGATACTGAAGCTTAATGGTAGAACATCGATGCATCAAGAAAGCTGTTTATATTCTTTCTTTGCTAGATATCCACAATCACACTCAGATGGAGATCACTATGGCTGTACGAATAAAACGGTAGAAGCACTGAGTTTTAATTATATAAGATATTTGCTTTTAATTACTTACTCAATATTTCATCCTCTTCCCAGCGTCCAACCATATTAGCGTGCTGCAGTTTAACGATTGGGAAACCCAGAATAGTATCAAAAGATGCAAATGGCCATAAGGTTGGGTTTCTCACCCGTTATCCTTTCTATTTTTCTCAAACGTCAAGTCAATGGAGCGTCAAGGCCTCACTACTGACAACACTATCGGTGTTTCAGGCAATTGCCGAAATACACTTGGATCGCCTAATGCAACAGACATCAATGAGACTATGTTCATAATATCCTGATTCAGGATATTTATCAGGCAAGTAGTACAGTTACTAGTGACATTACAATTGTTCAGTGTAAGAGCCACTGGTGGTCAAATGTCTGTTAAACAAGAAACGAATGATGAATTTTGACATTTCATGTGGTATTCCATACCTAATGACCAGTGCAAGACAATCAGTTTGTATCCGTAGGCCGCTGAGAGTTGCCACCGCACTATTTTCCTAACTATACTTTGTAGAACACATAAATGGTCCCTCCGCACCTCTCAACAAGATTTCCACACTCATTAGCTCTGTCCAGTAATGTTACAGACAAGATATTAGTTTGCTAGTATGGTATATAAGATCTAGTAAAATGTAACGCCACGCCTCAGGTCCGTCTTAGGAGGACCGACCATTTTTCCATACTTGTGAGGACGTCTTAACAGCCACAACTACTGTCAACAATGTGTCAGTACCTGAAAAACCAAAACAAACCACCAAGAACTCACAATATTTTTAAATAACGCCTTGTTCTATGGAAATCACGCGTTTAATGAAGATGCAGAAAGGAAAGTAACTACGAGGCACATAGCTATAAAAAAAGCGATAAAGTAAACTAATGAAATACAGTAAGTGCAGAATACAGAAAATCGACAATTCAAACATACACAACATGGATGACAAAGTAAAATTAGTATCTGTAAGCCAAATACGATATTATTAACAGAAAATTCATAACGTCTTCCAAACACGATTCCAATTACTCACTCACAACCCCACTCTACAACTTCATGCGATCTAAACCTCTTGCCACACACTAATTCACTACTATCATTCTCTCGCATCACACATCCTCACGCTGACAATCACTCACTATATCACTAATATACACATCCATCCTATCCACATAACACTCCCTAACATCCCAATCAATCCGCCCACACACCACACACACATACACACTCACACACCGAAACACTCTATCAATCACATTTCATCACATTCCTTCTCGTGTCGTCTCGTGTCGTCTCGCCGACTTCACCCTCCTACAGACTGGTCACGTCTCCTCTGACATTTATGTCAATTCTCTCATTGCAGCCAAGCATTATTCCACCATTCTCACTCATCTTACACATCCTCTTCTATACAGGCATACTCTCCGATTCATCCACGTCTCCATCACCCACTGACATCACTCATACAACCACGTCTGATCAACCAACCCACCACCACACATCACCGACACAGGACAACCCTAACGACTCACCTGAATACCACTCCACAATTGCGCCCACACAAACACACACAGGTACGTTCCCTTCATTACACTCACTATTCACAATTTATATATCATCATCATCTACATTAAAAATTTTTTTTATCGGTAATACGTCATCCTCACTTACTACACTCTTGCACTCACATCAACCCATATATCATCAAGATATCCACACAGTTCCTGCACATTTTCCACAAACAGATTCAATTATCCAAACCCCACCCTACAACTTCATCGCTCTAAACAATATTGCCACACACTATTTCACACTAGCATTCTCCTTCGCATCACACATCCTCACGCTGACATCACCTCACTATATCACTAATATACACATCCATCCTATCCACATAACACTCCACTACACCAATCATTCCGCCCCACACCACACACCTACCACACACATACAACACTCCTCACAACGCCCAACACCTTCATATCACATTTCCTCACATTCCTTCTCGTGTCGTCTCGTCTACTTCCTCCGTCTCGTCTCAACTCCTACCGTCTATTCCCACTCCTCTCAATTTATGTCAATTCCTCCTTGTGCCTGCCCTACTTATTCCACATTCTCACTCCTGCGTACACATCCTCTTCTATACAGGCATACTCTCCGATTCATCCACGTCTCCATCACCCACTGACATCACTCATACAACCACGTCTGATCAACAACCACAACACCACCATCACCGGCACACAACCACCATACCACCCCCCCTTCCCACTGTGAATACAATCACAACACATGCGCGCCCACACAAACACACACAGGTACGTGTCCACTTACAATTACACTCACTATTCACAATTTATATATCATCATCATCTCCATTATAATGCAACGTACTATCGTCATCCTCACTGTACACCTCTTGTCACTAACATCAACCATATACCATCAAGATCCTACAAAATACTGCTTACTTACTTACTTATTCCCGTACTACTTCCCTCGCTGAGGAGCATACGCCTCTCACAACTGTTCTCCTTTACTCATTGGTATGATCAATCCTTCAGTTGTTTCCAGTTTGCTCTGCTCATCCTTTAATTTCTGGCTTCTAATTCTCGACGCAGCCTGTTCTTTGGCCTTCCTCTTTTCCTTTTCCCAGCAGGATTCCATGTTAATGCTTGTCTCGTGATGCAGTCTGATGTTTTGCGTAGTGTATGTCCTATCCATTTCCACCGTCTATTCCTAATTTCCTCTTCGGTGGATTTGTTGTTGTTCCTCCCCTAGTAGTTTGTTAGCTGATGGTTTCCCGGTTCACGACATTCATTATCTTTCGTAGGCAGTTGTTATAAATACCTTAATCCGTCTGAGTGTGCTCTGTGCTGAATTCTTCGGATTTTCGCATCCTATGAACAGCAGGAACTAGTCTTCAATCGTTCGAATTGATTAGTCTGTCACTTTTGAGGTGTAGTTGATATTTGTTTGTCGATTTCCAGCACTCATTGCTTCAACTGCAGGGAATGCTCCCCTTCTGCCTTTTGCCAATCCCTGTCTTAACTGCAGCCAGACCCTCACTTGTCTTCATCGATTGATGCTCCCCCCAGATATGTGAAGGTACCCTTCTGTCCAGAGTTCTCCATCCAGTTGAATTGGGTTGGTGCGTGCGTACCCTGTGTTGGGTATTGAGATCTTGTCTCTTACCCTTATATAATCAACCTACTGATGCTGAGTTGTTGCCTACCCTGATTGTCTTCGCTTGCATTTGTGGTGTGGCCTGTTGCGAAAAGAGCTAGATCATCTCGAAGTCCCAACATCGTTTGCTTCCTACTGTCCATTGAATCCCGTACATTTCCTCAGATGTGGAGGTCTTCAGATCCAGTCGACCACTATGAGGAAGAGAACAGTGACAGCATGCAACCTTGTCCTGACTCCGGTCCTCACTGAAAATGCAGTTGTCAGTTGCCGCCATGCCCAATTTTTGCACTGTGTTCCCCCCTCTTAAATCTGGATGATGTTGACGAGTTTCTCCTGGTACCCCGTATGTCGAAGAAGTTCCAATAGTGTGTCTCTTGTCTACACCTATCACGTGCCCTTCATCATAAATTCATGAAGTTGATGGTTGACGGTGGCGTAGCGTATCCCTTCAAATTGGTATTGCTCGCTGCTGAGCGATTCCACGTTAGTCGTTATGCATGTACTTTTCTGTTCCGTGCACGACCGATCCCCCGAAAACCACACCTTCCATGTTCGATCTCGAGGTTGATATCTCACTTGAATTCTTTTATTCTGTTCAACAATCTCTGTTAAGATTTTCCCTGGTATCGACAGTAGCGTGATCCCTCTGTTTTCAACATTTGCTCCCATCTCCTTTCTTTGCGGTTCGTTGATAAGCATAACCTTCTTTCCAGTCTGCCGCACTTGTGCTGTTCTCCCAGATCTTTTTGAATAAAACGTGGAATATCTTTGCTGTTAGGTCGATATCTGACTTTGAGTGCTTCCGCTGGTATATTGTCAGGTCCTGCTGCTTTCCACTTTTGCTTTGCCTGATGGCCCATCTTGATTTCTTCCATCGTTGGTGGGGGACATCTATCGGTAGATCTGTAGGTGCTGCTTCAATGTCCGGTGGGTTCGGTGGAGCTGGCCTATTTAGAAGTTCCTCAAAGTGTTCTACCCACTAGTCTTTTGTTCCTAATTTCCTGAGTATCTTGCCTTCTTTGTTCTGACGGTCGCCTCTGTTTTACCATTTTTTATCTGCCACTTCTTCGTTTTGCGTAATACTTTTCAATATTTCCTTCTTCGTGCAGCCTTCTCCGCTGTCGTTGCAAGGCCTTCGATGTATTTCCGTTTGTTGGCTCTAATGCTCGTCTTTATACTCCTTTGTTCTGAGTCAGTCACTTGAGCCTTGATTTTTTCTGCTCTTGTTCGGCTGTTGTCGATTTCTATCTTCTTGTTCCTCCTTTGTTGAATTTTGCTCAAATGTCCTCAGTGGAGATCCATTCCTTATAATGGTGCTTCGTGCGCCTAGAACCCTGACACGTTGACGTTAGTGCTTCTTTGATTTCTTTCCATTGTCCTCCATAGGGGTTTTCTTCTTCGGCAATCTTTGTAAGAGTTGGGAACCTGTTTTTGAGCATGCATAGTTTAATTATTGAGTTTGTCAGTGTCTCGGAGAAAGCCTGTATTGAACCGTTGTTACTGCTGCTACTACCATGTTGTCCATTGCTTCTTTAGGGCTTCGTTTGATTATTAGACACCCACCAAGTGGTGGTCTGAAGCTAGTCAGCTCTCTCCTGTCGCACATCCTCCATTGATCTTCTAATTTTTTTATTGATACATATATGATCGATTTGATTCTCGTTAGTATGATTCCTGAGAGACCCCATGTAGCCTTTTTATGCGTTTGTGGGCGAATATTGTACCACCTATAACCAATTTTTTGAAGGCACATATGTTGCAAGTCTTACCATTGTCGTTCTGTCTCCCCTTCCTTGTCGTCCCTGATTTCCTTCATATCCATGTGTCCATTTCGACTTTGCGTTGATGTCTCCATCCGTATTGCAATCCTTTCCCTTCGACACTTTGCATATTGATTGCAGTCTATCGTAAAATTGATCTGCGTCCTTCGCTTCGTCTTGCCTTCGTTGGTTGTGCATAGCATTGGGCTAATATTCATTGTATCCGCCCTTTCTTCATTGTTTTTGAAAGATGCTTTGAGATCTTGGTTTCCCTGTGGGTTCCCCTCCCACAATGTGCATTACGTGCCTCCTTGGACAGCATCACGCACTGCTGATTGTGGGAGCATTTTCCTCTTCGTGGCCGGAGTATAGTAGCGTCTCTCCCGAAGCTAATGTTTTCTGCCAGCTTGATTCCATGATTTTTGCTGCTTCCGAGTATTGGTCCAAGTTATCTCTCATTTCGCAGCTATTGTGTTGTCTCCGCTCGCTCCTCCATATTGTTCGAACATTCATGTAATCTAAAAATAATTTTTCTCTGGTTTGTAAGAAGGGGGGCATCGGCTCATGCTATCGAAGGAAAAAAAAAATTTCGCTTTTCCAAGCATGCGGCTCATCTACCTTCCACTCCGAGGGCAGAGTATAAATGGTTTTATCTGGTTAAATCTGGTTTGCGTTTTTTTAGCAAGTTGGGTTTTTGCGAGATGGGGTGCAAGCCTCATGCCCCAAACCTCATCCATTCCCCCTGCCTAGCAACGGCAGTAAAACCCTAGGAGGGCTACAGGCGCAGTTTATCCACACAAAATTCATGAACATTATTCAACAACAGATTCAATTACTCACAACCTACTCTACAACTTCATCGCACTAAACATTATTGCCACACACTATTTCACCACTATCATTCTCTCGCATCACACATCCTCACGCTGACAATCACTCTCTATATCACTAATATACACATCCATCCTATCCACATAACACTCCACTACATCCCAATCAATCCGCCCACACACCACACACACATACAACACTCACATTCACACACATATCTCATCTCATTTCTCACATCTATCTTTCTTCGTTTCGAACGCTTCGAATCTCGACTCCACTCTAACGTCTGGTTAAAGTCTCCTCCAGATTTATGTCTATTCGCTCATTGCATTCCCACATATTCCCATTCCTCTCACTCATCTTACACATCCTCTTCTATACAGGCATTACTCTCCGATTCACTACGGTCTCCATCACCCACTGACATCACTCATACAACCACGTTCTGATCCAACCCAACACAACACCACACATCACCGACACACAACCCACTACCACTCACACTGAATACCAATCCACAATTGCGCCCACACAAACACACACAGGTACGTGTCACTCATTACACCACATCACCATTTATATATATCATCATCATAATCTCCATTATAAAATGCAACGTTAATATCGTCATCATCACTAATATCAACACTCTTGTCACTAACATCAACCATATATCATCAAGATCCACACAAAATCCATACAAATTATTCAACAACAGATTCAATTTACTCACACCCCACTCTACAACTCCATCGCACTAAACATTATTACCACACACTATTTCACCACTATCATTCTCTCGCATCACACATCCTCACGCTGACAATCACTCTCTATATCACTAATATACACATCCATCCTATCCACATAACACTCCACTACATCCCATCAATCCGCCCACACACCACACACACATACACACACGCCTTCACACACATATCTCATCACATTTCATCACATTCTATCTTTCTTCGTTTCGACGCTTCGAATCTCGACTCCACTTCTAACGTCTGGTAAAGTCTCCTCTCAGATTTATGTCTATTCTCTCATTGCATGCCCACATTATTCCACCATTCTCACTCATCTTACACATCCTCTTCTATACAGGCATACTCTCCGATTCATCCACGTCTCCATCACCCACTGACATCACTCATACAACCACGTCTGATCAACCAACCACAACACCACACATCACCGACACACAACCACCTACCACTCACACTGAATACCAATCCACAATTGCGCCCACACAAACACACACAGGTACGTGTCACTTCATTACACTCACAATTCACCATTTATATATATCATCATCATAATCTCCATTATAAAATGCAACGTTAATATCGTCATCATCACTAATATCAACACTCTTGTCACTAACATCAACCATATATCATCAAGATCCACACAAAATCCATACAAATTATTCAACAACAGATTCAATTTACTCACACCCCACTCTACAACTTCATCGCACTAAACATTATTACCACACACTATTTCACCACTATCATTCTCTCGCATCACACATCCTCACGCTGACAATCACTCTCTATATCACTAATATACACATCCATCCTATCCACATAACACTCCACTACATCCCAATCAATCCGCCCACACACCACACACACATACACACACTCACACTCACACACATATCTCATCACATTTCATCACATTCTATCTTTCTTCGTTTCGACGCTTCGAATCTCGACTCCACTTCTAACGTCTGTAACGCTCCCTCCGATTTAATGTCTATTCTCGGCATTCATGCCCACATATTCCACCTTCTTTCTCCACTCCTCTACAGCCCTCTTCTATACAGCATACCTCTCCGATTCATCCACGTCCTCCATCACCCACGCTGCATCCTCATACAACTTTGTCGAACGATGCTTGAAATTCTCCTGACCACCTGCCAAGGTTTATTTTTGTTTAGTAGTTCATTCAGAGGACCTCTCACTCGATGCATTTCAGGCAAATAATGTGCTGTAATGACTAACTAATCCCAAGAGGCTCTTAACGAGGACGTCAGTGGTACAGGCATTTTCTGAATGGAGTCTATATTGGCAAGGGTGGCGGCGCGACCGTCTGTCTACGGATTGAAACCAAGGTATTTGAGCGAATGCATGCAAGAAGGATACACTTTCTTCACGTAGGTGAAAACCGTACCCAACACTTTTCGATTAGAACTTGATGTGTCCCCCGATCAGAAAGTCACTGTGGGAACCCATAAACTATGATATCATCTAGATAAGCTGCGTACCAGGTTATACCTGTTAGCATCGCTCCCTTATTTACTGAAAAGATAGCAGGTGTGTTTGATGCCAAATGGTAGGCGAGTGTAGTGGAAATAAAAAAAAAAACCCCCTCGCAGGAGTGTTGATAGTCAGAAGCTCTCTACTATCATCATACTGTCTACTTGCAGATAGGCATCGGAAAGTCTATTTTCGCGAAACATGTACCACCATTTAGCTTAGCAAACAGTCGTCAGGAAACTAGGTAAACGCGGTATTGATATACGTCCAATGAATCATTTCAAACGGTTGAGAAACAGCCATATGCGTAGTGTCCATTGGACTTTCTAATCACTACGATCGGCGCTGACCATGCAGAGTAATGACCGGTTGATTACTCCAGCTGCTGCAACGATTAAGTTCCTGATCAACTAATTCAAGAAAAAGCAGATGGACAGGACGTATCGGACGCACGAAAAAGGGTTGAGCATCTGGTTTCACGGGTAGATGAACTTTCATTTGGTGCAGTGACAAGGGTATTTTGAAAAACAGGAAAGCGAATTGTCTCTTAGCTTTTCCG
>JALJAT010000014.1:41175-71175 GCA_034768735.1 Schistosoma mekongi
TGGAGTCGAGACGACACGTGACGAGACGACAGGACACGAGAAGTGATGTGATGAAATTTGATGAGATATGTTTGTGTGTGAGTGTGTGTATGTGTGTGTGGTGTGTAGGCGGATTGATTAGGATGTAGTGGAGTGTTATAGTGAAAGGATGGATGGTGTATATTATGATATAGTGAGTGATTGTCAGCGTGAGGATGTGTGATGCGAGAGAATGATAGTGGTGAATTAGTGTGTGGCAATATTGTTTAGAGCGATGAAGTTGTAGAGTGGGGTGTGGATAATTGAATCTGTTGTTGAATAATTTGTATGAATTTTGTGTGGATCTTGATGATATATGGTTGATGTTAGTGACAAGAGTGTTGATATTAGTGATATAGAGAGTGATTGTCAGCGTGAGGATGTGTGATGCGAGAGAATGATAGTGGTGAATTAGTGTGTGGCAATATTGTTTAGAGCGATGAAGTTGTAGAGTGGGGTGTGGATAAATTGAATCTGTTGTTGAATAATTTGTATGAATTTTGTGTGGATCTTGATGATATATGGTTGATGTTAGTGACAAGAGTGTTGATATTAGTGATGATGACGATATTACCGTTGCATTTTATAATGGAGATGATGATGATGATGATATATAAATGGTGAATTGTGAGTGTAATGAAGTGACACGTACCTGTGTGTGTTTGTGTGGGCGCAATTGTGGATTGGTATTCAGTGTGAGTGGTAGGTGGTTGTGTGTCGGTGATGTGTGGTGTTGTGGTTGGTTGATCAGACGTGGTTGTATGAGTGATGTCAGTGGGTGATGGAGACGTGGATGAATCGGAGAGTATGCCTGTATAGAAGAGGATGTGTAAGATGAGTGAGAATGGTGGAATAATGTGGGCATGCAATGAGAGAATTGACACAAATGTGAGAGGAGACGTGACCAGACGGTAGAAGTGGAGTCGAGACGACACGTGACGAGACGACAGGACACGAGAAGTGATGTGATGAAATTTGATGAGATATGTTTGTGTGTGAGTGTGTGTATGTGTGTGTGGTGTGTAGGCGGATTGATTAGGATGTAGTGGAGTGTTATATGGAAAGGATGGATGTGTATATTAGTGATATAGAGAGTGATTGTCAGCGTGAGGATGTGTGATGCGAGAGAATGATAGTGGTGAATTAGTGTGTGGCAATATTGCTTAGAGCGATGAAGTTGTAGAGTGGGGTGTGGATAAATTGAATCTGTTGTTGAATAATTTGTATGAATTTTGTGTGGATCTTGATGATATATGGTTGATGTTAGTGACAAGAGTGTTGATATTAGTGATGATGACGATATTACCGTTGCATTTTATAATGGAGATGATGATGATGATGATATATAAATGGTGAATTGTGAGTGTAATGAAGTGACACGTACCTGTGTGTGTTTGTGTGGGCGCAATTGTGGATTGGTATTCAGTGTGAGTGGTAGGTGGTTGTGTGTCGGTGATGTGTGGTGTTGTGGTTGGTTGATCAGACGTGGTTGTATGAGTGATGTCAGTGGGTGATGGAGACGTGGATGAATCGGAGAGTATGCCTGTATAGAAGAGGATGTGTAAGATGAGTGAGAATGGTGGAATAATGTGGGCATGCAATGAGAGAATTGACATAAATGTGAGAGGAGACGTGACCAGACGGTAGAAGTGGAGTCGAGACGACACGTGACGAGACGACAGGACACGAGAAGTGATGTGATGAAATTTGATGAGATATGTTTGTGTGTGAGTGTGTGTATGTGTGTGTGGTGTGTAGGGCGGATTGATTAGGATGTAGTGGAGTGTTATATGGATAGGATGGATGTGTATATTAGTGATATAGAGAGTGATTGTCAGCGTGAGGATGTGTGATGCGAGAGAATGATAGTGGTGAATTAGTGTGTGGCAATATTGTTTAGAGCGATGAAGTTGTAGAGTGGGGTGTGGATAAATTGAATCTGTTGTTGAATAATTTGTATGAATTTTGTGTGGATCTTGATGATATATGGTTGATGTTAGTGACAAGAGTGTTGATATTAGTGATGATGACGATATTACCGTTGCATTTTATAATGGAGATGATGATGATGATGATGATATATAAATGGTGAATTGTGAGTGTAATGAAGTGACACGTACCTGTGTGTGTTTGTGTGGGCGCAATTGTGGATTGGTATTCAGTGTGAGTGGTAGGTGGTTGTGTGTCGGTGATGTGTGGTGTTGTGGTTGGTTGATCAGACGTGGTTGTATGAGTGATGTCAGTGGGTGATGGAGACGTGGATGAATCGGAGAGTATGCCTGTATAGAAGAGGATGTGTAAGATGAGTGAGAATGGTGGAATAATGTGGGCATGCAATGAGAGAATTGACACAAATGTGAGAGGAGACGTGACCAGACGGTAGAAGTGGAGTCGAGACGACACGTGACGAGACGACAGGACACGAGAAGTGATGTGATGAAATTTGATGAGATATGTTTGTGTGTGAGTGTGTGTATGTGTGTGTGGTGTGTAGGCGGATTGATTAGGATGTAGTGGAGTGTTATATGGAAAGGATGGATGTGTATATTAGTGATATAGTAGAGTGATTGTCAGCGTGAGGATGTGTGATGCGAGAGAATGATAGTGGTGAATTAGTGTGTGGCAATATTGTTTAGAGCGATGAAGTTGTAGAGTGGGGTGTGGATAAATTGAATCTGTTGTTGAATGATTTGTATGAATTTTGTGTGGATCTTGATGATATATGGTTGATGTTAGTGACAAGAGTGTTGATATTAGTGATGATGACGATATTACCGTTGCATTTTATAATGGAGATGATGATGATGATGATGATATATAAATGGTGAATTGTGAGTGTAATGAAGTGACACGTACCTGTGTGTGTTTGTGTGGGCGCAATTGTGGATTGGTATTCAGTGTGAGTGGTAGGTGGTTGTGTGTCGGTGATGTGTGGTGTTGTGGTTGGTTGATCAGACGTGGTTGTATGAGTGATGTCAGTGGGTGATGGAGACGTGGATGAATCGGAGAGTATGCCTGTATAGAAGAGGATGTGTAAGATGAGTGAGAATGGTGGAATAATGTGGGCATGCAATGAGAGAATTGACACAAATGTGAGAGGAGACGTGACCAGACGGTAGAAGTGGAGTCGAGACGACACGTGACGAGACGACAGGACACGAGAAGTGATGTGATGAAATTTGATGAGATATGTTTGTGTGTGAGTGTGTGTATGTGTGTGTGGTGTGTAGGCGGATTGATTAGGATGTAGTGGAGTGTTATATGGAAAGGATGGATGTGTATATTAGTGATATAGAGAGTGATTGTCAGCGTGAGGATGTGTGATGCGAGAGGCAGCGTGAGGATGTGTGATCCGAGAGAATGATAGTGGTGAATTAGTGTGTGACAATATTGTTTAGAGCGATGAAGTTGTAGAGTGGGGTGTGGATAAATTGAATCTGTTGTTGAATAATTTGTATGAATTTTGTGTGGATCTTGATGATATATGGTTGATGTTAGTGACAAGAGTGTTGATATTAGTGATGATGACGATATTACCGTTGCATTTTATAATGGAGATGATGATGATGATGATGAAATATAAATGGTGAATTGTGAGTGTAATGAAGTGACACGTACCTGTGTGTGTTTGTGTGGGCGCAATTGTGGATTGGTATTCAGTGTGAGTCGGTAGGTGGTTGTGTGTCGGTGATGTGTGGTGTTGTGGTTGGTTGATCAGACGTGGTTGTATGAGTGATGTCAGTGGGTGATGGAGACGTGGATGAATCGGAGAGTATGCCTGTATAGAAGAGGATGTGTAAGATGAGTGAGAATGGTGGAATAATGTGGGCATGCAATGAGAGAATTGACACAAATGTGAGAGGAGACGTGACCAGACGGTAGAAGTGGAGTCGAGACGACACGTGACGAGACGACAGGACACGAGAAGTGATGTGATGAAATTTGATGAGATATGTTTGTGTGTGAGTGTGTGTATGTGTGTGTGGTGTGTAGGCGGATTGATTAGGATGTAGTGGAGTGTTATATGGAAAGGATGGATGTGTATATTAGTGATATAGTGAGTGATTGTCAGCGTGAGGATGTGTGATGCGAGAGAATGATAGTGGTGAATTAGTGTGTGGCAATATTGTTTAGAGCGATGAAGTTGTAGAGTGGGGTGTGGATAAATTGAATCTGTTGTTGAATAATTTGTATGAATTTTGTGTGGATCTTGATGATATATGGTTGATGTTAGTGACAAGAGTGTTGATATTAGTGATGATGACGATATTACCGTTGCATTTTATAATGGAGATGATGATGATGATGATATGATATATAAATGGTGAATTGTGAGTGTAATGAAGTGACACGTACCTGTGTGTGTTTGTGTGGGCGCAATTGTGGATTGGTATTCAGTGTGAGTCGGTAGGTGGTTGTGTGTCGGTGATGTGTGGTGTTGTGGTTGGTTGATCAGACGTGGTTGTATGAGTGATGTCAGTGGGTGATGGAGACGTGGATGAATCGGAGAGTATGCCTGTATAGAAGAGGATGTGTAAGATGAGTGAGAATGGTGGAATAATGTGGGCATGCAATGAGAGAATTGACACAAATGTGAGAGGAGACGTGACCAGACGGTAGAAGTGGAGTCGAGACGACACGTGACGAGACGACAGGACACGAGAAGTGATGTGATGAAATGTGATGAGATATGTTTGTGTGTGAGTGTGTGTATGTGTGTGTGGTGTGTAGGCGGATTGATTAGGATGTAGTGGAGTGTTATATGGAAAGGATGGATGTGTATATTAGTGATATAGTAGAGTGATTGTCAGCGTGAGGATGTGTGATGCGAGAGAATGATAGTGGTGAATTAGTGTGTGGCAATATTGTTTAGAGCGATGAAGTTGTAGAGTGGGGTGTGGATAAATTGAATCTGTTGTTGAATAATTTGTATGAATTTTGTTTTGTGTGGATCTTGATGATATATGGTTGATGTTAGTGACAAGAGTGTTGATATTAGTGATGATGACGATATTACCGTTGCATTTTATAATGGAGATGATGATGATGATGATATATAAATGGTGAATTGTGAGTGTAATGAAGTGACACGTACCTGTGTGTGTTTGTGTGGGCGCAATTGTGGATTGGTATTCAGTGTGAGTGGTAGGTGGTTGTGTGTCGGTGATGTGTGGTGTTGTGGTTGGTTGATCAGACGTGGTTGTATGAGTGATGTCAGTGGGTGATGGAGACGTGGATGAATCGGAGAGTATGCCTGTATAGAAGAGGATGTGTAAGATGAGTGAGAATGGTGGAATAATGTGGGCATGCAATGAGAGAATTGACACAAATGTGAGAGGAGACGTGACCAGACGGTAGAAGTGGAGTCGAGACGACACGTGACGAGACGACAGGACACGAGAAGTGATGTGATGAAATGTGATGAGATATGTTTGTGTGTGAGTGTGTGCCTTTTTGTGTGTGGTTTTTGTGCGGATTGATTGGGATGTAGTGGAGTGTTATATGGAAAGGATGGATGTGTATATTAGTGATATAGTGAGTGATTGTCAGCGTGAGGATGTGTGATGCGAGAGAATGATAGTGGTGAATTAGTGTGTGGCAATATTGTTTAGAGCGATGAAGTTGTAGAGTGGGGTGTGGATAAATTGAATCTGTTGTTGAATAATTTGTATGAATTTTGTGTGGATCTTGATGATATATGGTTGATGTTAGTGACAAGAGTGTTGATATTAGTGATGATGACGATATTACCGTTGCATTTTATAATGGAGATGATGATGATGATGATATATAAATGGTGAATTGTGAGTGTAATGAAGTGACACGTACCTGTGTGTGTTTGTGTTGGCGCAATTGTGGATTGGTATTCAGTGTGAGTCGTAGGTGGTTGTGTGTCGGTGATGTGTGGTGTTGTGGTTGGTTGATCAGACGTGGTTGTATGAGTGATGTCAGTGGGTGATGGAGACGTGGATGAATCGGAGAGTATGCCTGTATAGAAGAGGATGTGTAAGATGAGTGAGAATGGTGGAATAATGTGGGCATGCAATGAGAGAATTGACACAAATGTGAGAGGAGACGTGACCAGACGGTAGAAGTGGAGTCGAGACGACACGTGACGAGACGACAGGACACGAGAAGTGATGTGATGAAATTTGATGAGATATGTTTGTGTGTGAGTGTGTGTATGTGTGTGTGGTGTGTAGGCGGATTGATTAGGATGTAGTGGAGTGTTATATGGAAAGGATGGATGTGTATATTAGTGATATAGAGAGTGATTGTCAGCGTGAGGATGTGTGATGCGAGAGAATGATAGTGGTGAATTAGTGTGTGGCAATATTGTTTAGAGCGATGAAGTTGTAGAGTGGGGTGTGGATAAATTGAATCTGTTGTTGAATGATTTGTATGAATTTTGTGTGGATCTTGATGATATATGGTTGATGTTAGTGACAAGAGTGTTGATATTAGTGATGATGACGATATTACCGTTGCATTTTATAATGGAGATGATGATGATGATGATGATATATAAATGGTGAATTGTGAGTGTAATGAAGTGACACGTACCTGTGTGTGTTTGTGTGGGCGCAATTGTGGATTGGTATTCAGTGTGAGTGGTAGGTGGTTGTGTGTCGGTGATGTGTGGTGTTGTGGTTGGTTGATCAGACGTGGTTGTATGAGTGATGTCAGTGGGTGATGGAGACGTGGATGAATCGGAGAGTATGCCTGTATAGAAGAGGATGTGTAAGATGAGTGAGAATGGTGGAATAATGTGGGCATGCAATGAGAGAATTGACACAAATGTGAGAGGAGACGTGACCAGACGGTAGAAGTGGAGTCGAGACGACACGTGACGAGACGACAGGACACGAGAAGTGATGTGATGAAATGTGATGAGATATGTGTGTGTGTGAGTGTGTGTATGTGTGTGTGGTGTGTAGGCGGATTGATTAGGATGTAGTGGAGTGTTATATGGAAAGGATGGATGTGTATATTAGTGATATAGAGAGTGATTGTCAGCGTGAGGATGTGTGATGCGAGAGAATGATAGTGGTGAATTAGTGTGTGGCAATATTGTTTAGAGCGATGAAGTTGTAGAGTGGGGTGTGGATAAATTGAATCTGTTGTTGAATGATTTGTATGAATTTTGTGTGGATCTTGATGATATATGGTTGATGTTAGTGACAAGAGTGTTGATATTAGTGATGATGACGATATTACCGTTGCATTTTATAATGGCGATGATGATGATGATGATGATATATAAATGGTGAATTGTGAGTGTAATGAAATGACACGTACCTGTGTGTGTTTGTGTGGGCGCAATTGTGGATTGGTATTCAGTGTGAGTCGTAGGTGGTTGTGTGTCGGTGATGTGTGGTGTTGTGGTTGGTTGATCAGACGTGGTTGTATGAGTGATGTCAGTGGGTGATGGAGACGTGGATGAATCGGAGAGTATGCCTGTATAGAAGAGGATGTGTAAGATGAGTGAGAATGGTGGAATAATGTGGGCATGCAATGAGAGAATTGACACAAATGTGAGAGGAGACGTGACCAGACGGTAGAAGTGGAGTCGAGACGACACGTGACGAGACGACAGGACACGAGAAGTGATGTGATGAAATTTGATGAGATATGTGTGTGTGAGTGTGTGTATGTGTGTGGTTTATATGCGGATTGATTAGGATGTAGTGGAGTGTTATATGGAAAGGATGGATGTGTATATTAGTGATATAGAGAGTGATTGTCAGCGTGAGGATGTGTGATGCGAGAGAATGATAGTGGTGAATTAGTGTGTGGCAATATTGTTTAGAGCGATGAAGTTGTAGAGTGGGGTGTGGATAAATTGAATCTGTTGTTGAATGATTTGTATGAATTTTGTGTGGATCTTGATGATATATGGTTGATGTTAGTGACAAGAGTGTTGATATTAGTGATGATGACGATATTACCGTTGCATTTTATAATGGAGATGATGATGATGATGATGATATATAAATGGTGAATTGTGAGTGTAATGAAGTGACACGTACCTGTGTGTGTTTGTGTGGGCGCAATTGTGGATTGGTATTCAGTGTAGTGGTAGGTGGTTGTGTGTCGGTGATGTGTGGTGTTGTGGTTGGTTGATCAGACGTGGTTGTATGAGTGATGTCAGTGGGTGATGGAGACGTGGATGAATCGGAGAGTATGCCTGTATAGAAGAGGATGTGTAAGATGAGTGAGAATGGTGGAATAATGTGGGCATGCAATGAGAGAATTGACACAAATGTGAGAGGAGACGTGACCAGACGGTAGAAGTGGAGTCGAGACGACACGTGACGAGACGACAGGACACGAGAAGTGATGTGATGAAATTTGATGAGATATGTTTGTGTGTGAGTGTGTGTATGTGTGTGTGGTGTGTAGGCGGATTGATTAGGATGTAGTGGAGTGTTATATGGAAAGGATGGATGTGTATATTAGTGATATAGAGAGTGATTGTCAGCGTGAGGATGTGTGATGCGAGAGAATGATAGTGGTGAATTAGTGTGTGGCAATATTGTTTAGAGCGATGAAGTTGTAGAGTGGGGTGTGGATAAATTGAATCTGTTGTTGAATGATTTGTATGAATTTTGTGTGGATCTTGATGAAAATATGCTTGATGTTTGTGACAAGAGTGTTGATATTAGTGATGATGACGATATTACCGTTGCATTTTATAATGGAGATGATGATGATGATGATGATATATAAATGGTGAATTGTGAGTGTAATGAAGTGACACGTACCTGTGTGTGTTTGTGTTGGCGCAATTGTGGATTGGTATTCAGTGTGAGTCGTAGGTGGTTGTGTGTCGGTGATGTGTGGTGTTGTGGTTGGTTGATCAGACGTGGTTGTATGAGTGATGTCAGTGGGTGATGGAGACGTGGATGAATCGGAGAGTATGCCTGTATAGAAGAGGATGTGTAAGATGAGTGAGAATGGTGGAATAATGTGGGCATGCAATGAGAGAATTGACACAAATGTGAGAGGAGACGTGACCAGACGGTAGAAGTGGAGTCGAGACGACACGTGACGAGACGACAGGACACGAGAAGTGATGTGATGAAATGTGATGAGATATGTGTGTGTGTGAGTGTGTGTATGTGTGTGTGGTTTGTAGGCGGATTGATTAGGATGTAGTGGAGTGTTATATGGAAAGGATGGATGTGTAAATTAGTGATATAGTGAGTGATTGTCAGCGTGATGATGTGTGATGCGAGAGAATGATAGTGGTGAATTAGTGTGTGGCAATATTGTTTAGAGCGATGAAGTTGTAGAGTGGGGTGTGAGTAAATTGAATCTGTTGTTGAATAATTTGTATGAATTTTGTGTGGATCTTGAAGAAATATGCTTGATGTTAGTTACAAGAGTGTTGATATTAGTGATGATGACGATATTACCGTTGCATTTTATAATGGAGATGATGATGATGATGATGATATATAAATGGTGAATTGTGAGTGTAATGAAGTGACACGTACCTGTGTGTGTTTGTGTTGGCGCAATTGTGGATTGGTATTCAGTGTGAGTTGTAGGTGTTTGTGAGTCGGTGATGTGTGGTGTTGTGGTTGGTTGATCAGACGTGGTTGTATGAGTGATGTCAGTGGGTGATGGAGACGTGGATGAATCGGAGAGTATGCCTGTATAGAAGAGGATGTGTAAGATGAGTGAGAATGGTGGAATAATGTGGGCATGCAATGAGAGAATTGACACAAATGTGAGAGGAGACGTGACCAGACGGTAGAAGTGGAGTCGAGACGACACGTGACGAGACGACAGGACACGAGAAGTGATGTAATGAAATGTTATAAAATATGTGTGTGTGTGAATGTGTATCTTTGTGTGTGGTTTTTGGGCGGATTGATTGGTATGTAGTGGAGTGTTATATGGAAAGGATGGATGTGTATATTAGTGATATAGTGAGTGATTGTCAGCGTGAGGATGTGTGATGCGAGAGAATGATAGTGGTGAATTAGTGTGTGGCAATATTGTTTAGAGCGATGGAGTTGTAGAGTTGGGTGTGAGTAAATTGAATCTCTTTTTGAATACGTTAATTAATTTTCTGTTAATAATATCGTATTTTCTTTACAGCATACTATTTTACTTTGTCATCCATATTGTCGTATGTTTGAATTGTCGATTTTCTGTTTTCTTCACTTTATGTATTTCATTCCTTTATTTATCGCTTTTTAAATATGTGCCATCTTAAGTACTTTCCTTTCGTCATCTTTATAAAACGCTCGATCATTCATAGTAACCAGTCGTTATTTAAAAATATTTGTTGAGTTCTATGGTTGGTTTGTTTTGGTTTTTCAGGTACTGACATCATTGTTGACAGTAGTTGTGGCGTTAAGACGTCCTCTACAACGTATGGAAAAATGGTCGGTCCTCCTAAGACGACCTATGCGTGGCGTTCTTTTACTAGATCTACTACCAAACTAATATCTTGTCTGTAAACTTCTGAGAAGAGCAATAGTGTTGGAAATTTGTTAGAGGGGGAGACCATGTGTTCTAAATATAGTTAGAAATAGTGCCGGTGGCAAACCTCTCAGCTGCCTACGGATACAACTTATTGTCTTGCACTGGTCATTAGGTATGGAATACCACATGAAATGTCAAAATTCATCATTCGTTTCTATGTTTAACAGACATTTAGACTCACCAGTGGCTTCTACACTGAACAATTGTAATTCACTACTGACATTAGCCTGATTATATCCTGAAATCAGGATATTATTGAATTCAGTCTCATTTATGTCTGTTGCATTAGGCGATACAAGTTGTATTTCTGAATTGCCTTGAACACCCAGAGTAGTGTTTTCAGTAGAGTTTCCTGCTTCATTGACTTGACGTTTTTGAAAATAGGAAAGGATAACTGGTGTGAAAACCACCTTATGGCATTTTGCATCTTTTGTAATATCTGGGTTTCCCAATCGTAAACTGTCTAACACCTAATCATGGTTGGATGGGAAGAAGGATGAAATATTGAGTAATTCATTAAAATCAAATATCTTATATTTAATTCAAACTCATGCTCTACCAGTTTTATTCGTACAGCCATAGTGATCCTCCATCTGCGTGTGATTGATCTAGCACAGAAGAATAAAACAGCTTTCTTGATGCATCGATGTCTACATTAAAGCTTCATATCTAACATCATATGCGCTATATTCGACATATGCTCAAAATACTTCCCAGTTCGATTGATATTATAGGTGGAAGCTTAGTTATCTAAAGTGTAAGCACCCTTACAAGACCCAAAAATATTAGGTTGAATATTCTGCTTGAAATCAGACACATGCTGACAGTGAATAGTCTCATTGCATGACACATTGTTAAAGACCTAATTAATACGTAATTTACTGACTTCGTTTATGTCAGGTATGCCTACATTCTCCTATTGCTCACGTTTATATTCATATAATTCTACTTATGGTAACCAAATAATGAATGAACTTATAAACGGAAATCCAGATGACGAAATTCTGAAAAATCATTACCTTCACACACTCAACACCCAGTATTATAAGACAACTTTTCTTCCAGCACACAACACACCAATTATCAAATACGACTACAAAGAATATCATCTACGGTTTAGGCTAGGGACATAAAGTCTATATCGTTCGGCTTCAATCTTGATTTGGTACGTAAATGTGAGATGGCACTAAACGGTCAATTATAGCCACACGGAAGCTGCAGTGCTTACTGGTTTCAAATTAATGTCCAAATGATGTCCACTTTTGATGCCTACATTTCAAATTCATCTATTTCCATAAAACTCAACAGTTCTAGAAGCAAACACATCAGCGAATGTAGTTGGAAGTGAATTACAGTAAAACTGATGGGGAAACCTAGCTAGTGGAAACAGAATTTATCGAATGTCCGTCAGTCCCACATAGAAACCAAATTGAGGATGCAGATCATAGCAATTTAAATTATCCCCTAATTTTCTTCATAATTCTGTTGCTCTTTAACAATTGAACACGAAATGACACCTGACTGATCAGAGGGAAGCTTATCTTCATGACATCATAAATGAATCGTGCAAAGTAAGTTATATGAGACGGCTAGGAAGTATATCAAATGTCGTGCAACTAAGCGAGTTTGATATACTATTATGCTCCACCTCTTCTTTACATATGCTAAGAAAGATTCAACTGTTGATGTTGTTGAGTGTGAAGAAGTATCCGTGAGTGAAATGTTTAACGAGCTTACATGCCTAACCAAAGAGTATTAAGTGATTACCACAGAAATAATAATTTTGTTTAGAACACGGACCTCATGGAACACTTACTGAGTATATTCGCAACAACATCTTAGCTAAGTAAACCCCACAGTCCTCTAACACCTAGTTCAAGTCATATTCATAATTATAATCTCAATTTTTTGCTGCCTCCTCAGCCCTAATAAGATCAATGCTCATAAGTAGTAATGGATCCCACCCATCACTACTACTAGAAGCAAACAGTACTACCATTCTTCTCATCTACAGCATAAATGTTTAAACCACGAGCAGATGTTATGATGACAGTTACGGTACACATAACACATTAACACACATTACGAACGCTGTTAAATATACAGTCACTAATAACTCATATGAAGTTATAAATTTGCCGCCTCTGACACGGATGCTAATTAATGCCCGATCCATAATAAATAAAATGACATCTCTGAGAACCCTGGTCCTCCTATATAACCCTACACTTTCCCTTACGACGAAAAGTTGACTGGCACGTGAAGTTTCTGATCCATACCTTGTCAAAGATAACTACGACATATTTCGTTGCGTTGTTTGCTACACGTATCAAAGACTATAAAGGTAAAAAACATCAATGACAGTGTTCTTAACGTAGTGCCTGATTCAATATGGCTAAAAGTTCATGCAAATAGTTACCAATTACTTCTAGGTTGCATGTATACAGCTGCAAATACTCCTAAATTAGTAGACGCTTAAATAATTGCATCAAATGGACACTATGATACCGTCAGCTACGACCATAAAATGATTTGTGGAGACTCTGATTTCCCAGCAGTCGATTGTCATACATTCTCTGGCCCGACATTTTATGAACATATAGTTAAACATATCAATCACATGGCTGAAATCGACATGTGCATTTACCTACATTAAACAACAACACCCTACATTTGATATTCTGCCGACACCCATAGAATATGGCGAAAAGCATTGCAACAGACACCATGACACTGTCTTATTCACCCTACTATTCCCTGTGAAAGGTAGCAAGTACAAGAGGATCTGTAAGCATTTTCAGTATAAAGACTGCCCATGCTGACTGGAGAATCTTCAGAAACCTAGTTAGATATTAAAAATGAGCTTGCCTCTGTGCTAGTGGTAGCATCGCAGAAATACTAAAAATATTCTATTGTACCACGAAGCCCTTAATGGACACTATAGTGCTGACAAAAATGAGCTACAAACCAATATCCCCTCACATCAACACTCAAACTAAGGCCAAGCTGCGTAAACTAAGGAAAAGGTACTTCATCGTAAATGACTTTACTACTCTGAATCTAACACACTGCTTACTAGAACAAGTGAAATGTAAACATAAAACTCGCCTGAAAGATGAGAAATATAAGGCACTAACTGGCGCATCTAAGTCTATAAACCTATGTCATCTATTAGAAAAATGCCTAAACAAAACTGAAGATTATTGTATTCATTCAATGCTGCAAAATATAGTAACCCACTATGACCCATTAGTTATATGTGAAGTTCTCAGCGAAATAATCGCGAATAACGAAAACATAATTCAAACGCCGGACGTCAATTTAGGTAGGATATGCAAGACAACGCTAAGTACTATATCATTTAGCTTACAAAATATCAATGAAGCTATAACGATGCATTAGCTTAATAATAGTTCAGGGACCGATAATATCCCATTAACTTTCCTCGTATAAAATTTATTTGGCACTACCTATCTATCAGGACGTCCTACTGCTAAAAACCAGACTCCTACTCTACAGACTATGATGCTGATACCTAATAAGTTAAGTTTCATAAAGATTATTCAAATACATGCGCATTTATTCCATCTATCGACATGCTGAATGCTTAATGAATAATCAGTAAGTTTCCTTCGTATTTGGTGAAACCACTAAAAATATGCCTTCGATAAAACCTTGCCTTTTACAAAAACATAATCTGAACACTGATGCTGTAACTTTCTGTAACAGCCAGTCTATTACAGATAACAAATCAACTCTTACCAAATAAACTTTAATATCCAAGTCCTTACCGATCCAAACAGTTATACCTTTCGGATTGCCTAAATAACCAAAAATGTATAGCTGTGACAATACTGTTGCTCTGTTCTGCTGCTTGTTTCCCATCTTTCTTCTCAGCACTTCGACATAGCCTTATACTACGCATAAAGTTGAATGTCTGCATTTCCCGTCATGTAAACTTTTAAAATAGTGGCATAAATCTATCCTATCACTTTTCTGTGCTCCACGGTCGTTCCAAGGACAAGTTTGTAATTGATACTACATAAATGACAGTTTGATACAACGTTTATTATTCCACTATCTCTGTGTATCGTAGTATAATAAGTTTGCGCAACAACTGAACTCTTTCACTGCCTGATATGTTTTTGTTGATCTTGCCTGTAAAGAAGGCTTGCTCCTGATATCGGGAAATAAATTATTATTATTGTTCAACATTAATCTAACCTGGGAATAAAATGCATCCTATTTAGTTGGCTAACATATGACGTCAACCTAACCTATGCAGTTTAGCAGTTGCAATTATAATGATCAAACTCACCAATTGACAGAATGATTGCGACAAGTTTATATAGACGGCAGACATTGGATTTAGTAAATCATCAGTCCATATGTGTGGTGTTGATCCTTGCGCTTTGTGCAACACTGCCTTTACATTGAATTTAGTGTCTGAAAGAAGATTAAAGAATAGTATAGGTAAAACAGATTTTGACTGAAAAATGATGTTTATGATAAGATGTTTTATCAATCTACTTGGATAGAAGTAATATTTGGATATGTAGATGTTTGTGTGAGTTTTGCTGTAGCTTCCAAACTGTGACAGTCTGGTACAACAGCATGTGCCGTGGTTAGTCTGGACACACGTACCCTTCCCTAGTCAAAAGTTGCGTCCCTCATCAGGGTTTTGGGGTTTATACTTTATGTCAGAGCAAAGATATATTATATCATCTACTGCGGATTACGAAACGACGTCTCTATCATGAATATAACTCTTATTTAAGTATGAGACTTTAAGGTCTGAAAGACATAACACGAAGCAGTATTAAAAGGGTACTTGCTTTGTACGAGGAGGTTTGTCATATAGTTTTACATCATTACCAGCCCTTGACATTAGGAGTCAAAGTACAAAGAATTAGCCGAAATCATTCTAGTAATTTTAATAACGACTCTCTATGAGTATAGCCAAATAATTTATCTAGCATTTCGAAATTTGATTAGAAATGCAATTAACAAACGGAGGCAGTTTGGAATAAAAAATATTTGTCAAGGTAAGTTTGATCGGAAAAATTCTTGCCCAGCATAATATATCAAAACAAGTGGTGCAGAAAGGATCAGTAAAAGGCAAATATCAAAACAAGATATCCTTCGTAAATGTATTCACAAAAATTCAAATAATTAACACAAACTGAAAAGAAAAACAAGAGAATTAGTTTCCTAAATATAATAGTAAAAAACAAAAAAACGTACATGATAGTAACAGCAAAGATGAAAATGTTGATGGCGTTACAGAGCGAGACGTAGGTGGTTGTGTGTCGGTGATGTGTGTTGTGGTTGGTTGATCAGACGTGGTTGTATAAGTGATGTCAGTGGGTGACGGAGACGTGGATGAATCGGAGAGTATGCCTGTATAGAAAGAGGATGTGTAAGATGAGTGAGAATGTTGGAATAATGTAGGCATGCAATAGGAGAATATACACAAATTTGAGAGGAGAGAGAAAAAGACGGAATAAGTGGATACGAGACGACACAAGAGGTGATGAGATGAAATGTGATGGGATATGTTTGGTTGTGGTGTGTGGGCTGACGGATAGGGATGTAGTGGAGCCTTATGGGAATAGGATGGATGTGTATATTAGTGATATAGTGAGTGATTGTCAGCGTGAGGATGTGTGATGCGAGAGAATGATAGTGGTGAATTAGTGTGTGGCAATATTGTTTAGAGCGATGAAGTTGTAGAGTGGGGTGTGAGTAAATTGAATCTGTTGTTGAATGATTTGTATGAATTTTGTGTGGATCTTGATGATATATGGTTGATGTTAGTGACAAGAGTGTTGATATTAGTGATGATGACGATATTACTGATAAATATTTTTAATGTAGATGATGATGATATATAAAAATGGTGAATTATGAGTGAAATGAACTGACACGTACCTGTGTGTGTTTGTGTGGGCGCAATTGTGGATTGGTATTCAGTGTGAGTGGTAGGTGGTTGTGTGTCGGTGATGTGTGGTGTTGTGGTTGGTTGATCAGACGTGGTTGTATGAGTGATGTCAGTGGGTGATGGAGACGTGGATGAATCGGAGAGTATGCCTGTATAGAAGAGGATGTGTAAGATGAGTGAGAATGGTGGAATAATGTGGGCATGCAATGAGAGAATTGTCATAAATGTGAGAGGAGACGTGACCAGGCGGTAGGAGTGGAAATGAGAAGAAAAGAGTCATGACGAGACGACACGAGAAGGGATGTGATGAAATGTTATGAGATATGTGTGTGTGTAAGTGAGTGTATGTGTGTGTGGAGTGTGGGCGGAACGATTGTGATGTAGTGGAGTGTTATGTGGATAGGATGGATGTGTATATTAGTGATATAGAGAGTGATTGTCAGCATGAGGATGTGTGATGCGAGAGAATAATAGTGGTGATATACTGTGGCGCAATATTTTTTGAATCGATGAATTTATAGTTTGGGATGTGTGAATTGAATATGTTGTTGGATAATTTGCATGAATTTTGTGTGGATCTTGATGATATATGGTTGATGTTAGTGACAAGAGTGTTGATATTAGTGATGATGACGATATTACCGTTGCATTTTATAATGGAGATGATGATGATGATGATATATAAATGGTGAATTGTGAGTGTAATGAAGTGACACGTACCTGTGTGTGTTTGTGTGGGCGCAATTGTGGATTGGTATTCAGTGTGAGTGGTAGGTGGTTGTGTGTCGGTGATGTGTGGTGTTGTGGTTGGTTGATCAGACGTGGTTGTATGAGTGATGTCAGTGGGTGATGGAGACGTGGATGAATCGGAGAGTATGCCTGTATAGAAGAGGATGTGTAAGATGAGTGAGAATGGTGGAATAATGTGGGCATGCATTGACATAAATGTGAGAGAGACGTGACCAGACGTAGGAGTGGACTGGAGACGTGAGTAAACGAGACTATACGATACGACATGAGAGGGATGTATGAAATGTGATGAGTATGTGTGTGTGTGTGAGTGTGTGTATGTGTGTGTGGAGTGTAGGCGTATTGATTGGGATGTAGTTGAGTGTTATGTGGTAGGATGGATGTGTATATTAGTGATATAGAGTGATTGTCCAGCGTGAGGATGTGTGATGCGAGAGAATGATAGTGGTGAATTAGTGTGTGGCAATATTGTGTTAGAGCTGATGAGTTGTAGAGTGGGGTGTGAGTAAATGATCTGTTGTTTTGTTGAATGATTTAGTATGAATTTTGTGTGGATCTTGATGATATATGGTTGATGTTAGTGACAAGAGTGTTGATATTAGTGATGATGACGATATTACCGTTGCATTTTATAATGGAGATGATGATGATGATGATGATATATAAATGGTGAATTGTGAGTGTAATGAAGTGACACGTACCTGTGTGTGTTTGTGTGGGCGCAATTGTGGATTGGTATTCAGTGTGAGTGGTAGGTGGTTGTGTGTCGGTGATGTGTGGTGTTGTGGTTGGTTGATCAGACGTGGTTGTATGAGTGATGTCAGTGGGTGATGGAGACGTGGATGAATCGGAGAGTATGCCTGTATAGAAGAGGATGTGTAAGATGAGTGAGAATGGTGGAATAATGAGGGCATGCAATGAGAGAATTGACATAAATGTGAGAGGAGACGTGACCAGGCGGTAGGAGTGGAAATGAGAAGAAAAGAGTCATGACGAGACGACACGAGAAGGGATGTGATGAAATGTTATGAGTATGTGTGTGTGTGAGTGTGTGTATGTGTGTTGGTGTGGTGGGCGGATTGATTGGGATGTAGTGGAGTGTTATGTGGATAGGATGGATGTGTATATTAGTGATATAGAGAGTGATTGTCAGCGTGAGGATGTGTGATGCGAGAGAATGATAGTGGTTTACTAGTGTGTGGCAATATTGTTTAGAGCGATGAAGTTGTAGAGTGGGGTGTGATTAAATTGAATCTGATGTTGAAGTAATTGCATGAATTTTGTGTGGATCTTGATGATATATGGTTGATGTTAGTGACAAGAGTGTTGATATTAGTGATGATGACGATATTACCGTTGCATTTTATAATGGAGATGATGAGTGATGATGATGATGATATATAAATGGTGAATTGTGAGTGTAATGAAGTGACACGTACCTGTGTGTGTTTGTGTGGGCGCAATTGTGGATTGGTATTCAGTGTGAGTGGTAGGTGGTTGTGTGTCGGTGATGTGTGGTGTTGTGGTTGGTTGATCAGACGTGGTTGTATGAGTGATGTCAGTGGGTGATGGAGACGTGGATGAATCGGAGAGTATGCCTGTATAGAAGAGGATGTGTAAGATGAGTGAGAATGGTGGAATAATGTGGGCATGCAATGAGAGAATTGACATAAATGTGAGAGGAGACGTGACCAAACTTAGGAGTTTAGTCGAGACGAGACGAGACTCGATGAGTGGACACGAGAAGGGATGTGATGAAATGTGATGAGATATGTGTGTGTGTGAGTGTGTGTGTGTGTTTGGAGTGTGGGGGGATTGATTGGGATGTAGTGGAGTTTTATTTGGATAGGATGGATGTGTATATTAGTGATATAGAGAGTGATAGTCAGCATGAGGATTTGTGATTCGAGAGAATGAGATTGTTGAAATTGTGTGGCGCATTAATGTTTAAATCGATAAAGTTATAGTGTGGGATGTGTGAAATTGAATCTGTTGTTGGATAATTTGCATGAATTTTGTGTGGATCTTGATGATATATGGTTGATGTTAGTGACAAGAGTGTTGATATTAGTGATGATGACGATATTACCGTTGCATTTTATAATGGAGATGATGATGATGATGATATATAAATGGTGAATTGTGAGTGTAATGAAGTGACACGTACCTGTGTGTGTTTGTGTGGGCGCAATTGTGGATTGGTATTCAGTGTGAGTGGTAGGTGGTTGTGTGTCGGTGATGTGTGGTGTTGTGGTTGGTTGATCAGACGTGGTTGTATGAGTGATGTCAGTGGGTGATGGAGACGTGGATGAATCGGAGAGTATCCCTGTATAGAAGAGGATGTGTAAGATGAGTGAGAATGGTGGAATAATGTGGGCATGCAATGAGAGAATTGACACAAATATGAGAGGAGACGTGACCAGACTTTTGGCGTGAAGTCGAGAGGAGACGAAACTCGACGAGTCGACACGAGAAGGGATGTGATGAAATGTTATGAGATGTGTGTGTGTGTAATTGTGTGTATGTGTGTGTGACGTGTAGGCGGATTGATTGGGATGTAGTGGAGTGTTATGTGGATAGGATGGATGTGTATATTAGTGACATAGTGAGTGATTGTCAGCGTGATGATGTGTGATGCGAGAGAATGATAGTGGTGATTTAGTGTGGTGCCATATTGTTATAATCGATAAAGTTGTGGTGTGGGGTGTGTGTAAATTGTATCTGTTGTTGGATAGTGTGCATGAAGATTGTCCAGATCTTGATGATATATGGTTGATGTTAGTGACAAGAGTGTTGATATTAGTGATGATGACGATATTACCGTTGCATTTTATAATGGAGATGATGATGATGATGATGATATATAAATGGTGAATTAGTGAGTGTAATGAAGTGACACGTACCTGTGTGTGTTTGTGTGGGCGCAATTGTGGATTGGTATTCAGTGTGAGTGGTAGGTGGTTGTGTGTCGGTGATGTGTGGTGTTGTGGTTGGTTGATCAGACGTGGTTGTATGAGTGATGTCAGTGGGTGATGGAGACGTGGATGAATCGGAGATTATGCCTGTATAGAAGAGGATGTGTAAGATGAGTGAGAATGGTGGAATAATGTGGGCATGCAATGAGAGAATTGACATAAATGTGAGAGGAGACGTGACCAAACTTTAGGAGTTTAGTCGAGACGAGACGAGACTCGATGAGTGGACACGAGAAGGGATGTGATGAAATGTTATGAGATATGTGTGTGTGTAATTGTGTGTGTGTGTTTGGAGTGTGGGGGGATTGATTGGGATGTAGTGGAGTTTTATTTGGATAGGATGGATGTGTATATTAGTGATATAGTGAGTGATTGTCAGCGTGAGTATGTGTGATGCGAGAGAATGATAGTGGTGAATTAGTGTGTGGCAATATTGTTTAGAGCGATTGAAGTTGTAGAGTGGGGTGTGGATAAATTGAATCTGTTGTTGGATAATGTGCATGAATTTTGTGTGGATCTTGATGATATATGGTTGATGTTAGTGACAAGAGTGTTGATATTAGTGATGATGACGATATTACCGTTGCATTTTATAATGGAGATGATGATGATGATATATAAATGGTGAATTGTGAGTGTAATGAAGTGACACGTACCTGTGTGTGTTTGTGTGGGCGCAATTGTGGATTGGTATTCAGTGTGAGTGGTAGGTGGTTGTGTGTCGGTGATGTGTGGTGTTGTGGTTGGTTGATCAGACGTGGTTGTATGAGTGATGTCAGTGGGTGATGGAGACGTGGATGAATCGGAGAGTATGCCTGTATAGAAGAGGATGTGTAAGATGAGTGAGAATGGTGGAATAATGTGGCATGCAATCAGAGATTGACGTAAATTTGAAGCTTGACGTGACCAGACGTTAGGAGTGGAGTCGAAACGAGAGGAGACTCGATGAGACGTCACAAGAAGGAATGTGATGAAATGTGATGGATATGTGTGAGTTTGTGTGTGTGTATGTGTGTGTTGTGTGTGGGGGGATTGATTATGAATGTAGTGGATTGTTATGTGGATAGGATGGATGTGTATATTAGTGTATATAGGAGTGATTGTCAGCGTGAGTATGTGTGATGCGAGAGAATGATAGTGGTGAATTAGTGTGTGGCAATATTGTTTAGAGCGATGAAGTTGTAGAGTGGGGTGTGGATAAATTGAATCTGTTGTTGGATAATGTGCATGAATTTTGTGTGGATCTTGATGATATATGTTGATGTTAGTGACAAGAGTGTTGATATTAGTGATGATGACGATATTACCGTTGCATTTTATAATGGAGATGATGATGATGATATATATATGGTGAATTGTGAGTGTAATGAAGTGACACGTACCTGTTTGTGTATGTGTTGGCGCAATTGTAGATTGGTATTCAGTGTGAGTGGTAGGTGGTTGTGTGTCGTTGATGTGTGGTGTTGTGGTTGGTTGATCAGACGTGGTTGTATGAGTGATGTCAGTGGGTGATGGAGACGTGGATGAATCGGAGAGTATGCCTGTATAGAAGAGGATGAATAAGATGAGTGAGAATGGTGGAATAATGTGGGCATGCAATGAGAGTATTGACACAAATGTGAGAGGACACGTGACCAGACGGTAGGAGTGGAGTCGAGACGAGACGATACTCGATGAGACGACACGAGAAGGGATGTGATAAAATGTGATGAGATATGTGTGTGTGTGATCGTGTGTATATTTGTGTGGTGTGTAGGCGGATTGATTAGGATGTAGTGGAGTGTTATATGGATAGGATGGATGTGTATATTAGTGATATAGTGAGTGATTGTCAGCGTGAGTATGTGTGATGCGAGAGAATGATAGTGGTGAATTAGTGTGTGGCAATATTGTTTAGAGCGTTGAAGTTGTAGAGTGGGGTGTGGATAAATTGAATCTGTTGTTGGATAATGTGCATGAATTTTGTGTGTATCTTGATGATATATGGTTGATGTTAGTGACAAGAGTGTTGATATTAGTGATGATGACGATATTACCGTTGCATTTTATAATGGAGATGATGATGATGATATATAAATGGTGAATTGTGAGTGTAATGAAGTGACACGTACCTGTGTGTGTTTGTGTGGGCGCAATTGTGGATTGGTATTCAGTGTGAGTGGTAGGTGGTTGTGTGTCGGTGATGTGTGGTGTTGTGGTTGGTTGATCAGACGTGGTTGTATGAGTGATGTCAGTGGGTGATGGAGACGTGGATGAATCGGAGAGTATGCCTGTATAGAAGAGGATGTGTAAGATGAGTGAGAATGGTGGAATAATGTGGGCATGCAATCAGAGAATTGACGTAAATTTTGAAGTGACGTGACCAGACGTTAGGAGTGGAGTCGAAACGAGAGGAGACTCGATGAGACGTCACAAGAAGGAATGTGATGAAATGTGATGAGATATGTGTGAGTTTGTGTGTGTGTATGTGTGTGTTGTGTGTGGGGGGATTGATTAGAATGTAGTGGATTGTTATGTGGATAGGATGGATGTGTATATTAGTGATATAGAGAGTGATTGTCAGCGTGAGTATGTGTGATGCGAGAGAATGATAGTGGTGAATTAGTGTGTGGCAATATTGTTTAGAGCGATGAAGTTGTAGAGTGGGGTGTGGATAAATTGAATCTGTTGTTGGATAATGTGCATGAATTTTGTGTGGATCTTGATGATATATTGTTGATGTTAGTGACAAGAGTGTTGATATTAGTGATGATGACGATATTACCGTTGCATTTTATAATGGAGATGATGATGATGATATATATATGGTGAATTGTGAGTGTAATGAAGTGACACGTACCTGTGTGTGTTTGTGTGGGCGCAATTGTGGATTGGTATTCAGTGTGAGTGGTAGGTGGTTGTGTGTCGTTGATGTGTGGTGTTGTGGTTGGTTGATCAGACGTGGTTGTATGAGTGATGTCAGTGGGTGATGGAGACGTGGATGAATCGGAGAGTATGCCTGTATAGAGGAGGATGTGTAAGATGAGTGAGAATGGTGGAATAATGTGGGCATTAAATAAGCGAATCGACACAAATGTGAGAGGAGATGAGACCAGACGGTTGCAGTGGAGTCGATTCGAGACGAGTCTCGATTAGACTACACGAGAATGAATGTGATGAAATGTGATGAGATATGTGTGTGTGTGTGTGTGAGCGTGTTTGTATGTGTGAGTGGTGTGTGGGCGGATTGATTGGGATGTAGTGGAGTGTTATGTGGATAGGATGGATGTGTATATTAGTGATATAGAGAGTGATTGTCAGCGTGAGAATGTGTGATGCGAGCGAATGATAGTGGTGAATTAGTGTGTGGCAATATTGTTTAGAGCGATGAAGTTGTAGAGTGGGGTGTGGATAAATTGAATCTGTTGTTGAATGATTTGTATGAATTTTGTGTGGATCTTGATGATATATGGTTGATGTTAGTGACAAGAGTGTTGATATTAGTGATGATGACGATATTACCGTTGCATTTTATAATGGAGATGATGATGATGATGATATATAAATGGTGAATTGTGAGTGTAATGAAGTGACACGTACCTGTGTGTGTTTGTGTGGGCGCAATTGTGGATTGGTATTCAGTGTGAGTGGTAGGTGGTTTTGTGTCGGTGATGTGTGGTGTTGTGGTTGGTTGATCAGACGTGGTTGTATGAGTGATGTCAGTGGGTGATGGAGACGTGGATGAATCGGAGAGTATGCCTGTATAGAAGAGGATGTGTAAGATGAGTGAGAATGGTGGAATAATGTGGGCATGCAATGAGAGAATTGTCATAAATATGAGAGGAGACTTGACCAGACGATATGATTTGACTTTAGACGAGACTCAATGAGACGTCACGAGAAGTGATGTGGTGAATTGTGATAAGATGTGTGTGTGTGAGTGTGTGTATGTGTGTGTGTTGTGTAGGCGGATTGATTGGGATGTAGTGGAGTGTTATGTGGATAGGATGGATGTGTTTATTAGTGATATAGAGAGTGATTGTCAGCGTGAGGATGTGTGATGCGAGAGAATGATAGTGGTGAATTAGTGTGTGGCAATATTGCTTAGAGCGATGAAGTTGTAGAGTGGGGTGTGAGTAAATTGAATCTGTTTTTGAATACGTTAATTAATTTTCTGTTAATAATATCGTATTTTCTTTACAGCATACTATTTTACTTTGTCATCCATATTGTCGTATGTTTGAATTGTCGATTTTCTGTTTTCTTCACTTTATGTGTTTCATTCCTTTATTTATCGCTTTTTAAATATGTGCCATCTTAAGTACTTTCCTTTCGTCATCTTTATAAAACGCTCGATCATTCATAGTAACCAGTCGTTATTTAAAAATATTTGTTGAGTTCTATGGTTGGTTTGTTTTGGTTTTTCAGGTACTGACATCATTGTTGACAGTAGTTGTGGCGTTAAGACGTCCTCTACAACGTATGGAAAAATGGTCGGTCCTCCTAAGACGACCTATGCGTGGCGTTCTTTTACTAGATCTACTACCAAACTAATATCTTGTCTGTAAACTTCTGAGAAGAGCAATAGTGTTGGAAATTTGTTAGAGGGGGAGACCATGTGTTCTAAATATAGTTAGAAATAGTGCCGGTGGCAAACCTCTCAGCTGCCTACGGATACAACTTATTGTCTTGCACTGGTCATTAGGTATGGAATACCACATGAAATGTCAAAATTCATCATTCGTTTCTATGTTTAACAGACATTTAGACTCACCAGTGGCTTCTACACTGAACAATTGTAATTCACTACTGACATTAGCCTGATTATATCCTGAAATCAGGATATTATTGAATTCAGTCTCATTTATGTCTGTTGCATTAGGCGATACAAGTTGTATTTCTGAATTGCCTTGAACACCCAGAGTAGTGTTTTCAGTAGAGTTTCCTGCTTCATTGACTTGACGTTTTTGAAAATAGGAAAGGATAACTGGTGTGAAAACCACCTTATGGCATTTTGCATCTTTTGTAATATCTGGGTTTCCCAATCGTAAACTGTCTAACACCTAATCATGGTTGGATGGGAAGAAGGATGAAATATTGAGTAATTCATTAAAATCAAATATCTTATATTTAATTCAAACTCATGCTCTACCAGTTTTATTCGTACAGCCATAGTGATCCTCCATCTGCGTGTGATTGATCTAGCACAGAAGAATAAAACAGCTTTCTTGATGCATCGATGTCTACATTAAAGCTTCATATCTAACATCATATGCGCTATATTCGACATATGCTCAAAATACTTCCCAGTTCGATTGATATTATAGGTGGAAGCTTAGTTATCTAAAGTGTAAGCACCCTTACAAGACCCAAAAATATTAGGTTGAATATTCTGCTTGAAATCAGACACATGCTGACAGTGAATAGTCTCATTGCATGACACATTGTTAAAGACCTAATTAATACGTAATTTACTGACTTCGTTTATGTCAGGTATGCCTACATTCTCCTATTGCTCACGTTTATATTCATATAATTCTACTTATGGTAACCAAATAATGAATGAACTTATAAACGGAAATCCAGATGACGAAATTCTGAAAAATCATTACCTTCACACACTCAACACCCAGTATTATAAGACAACTTTTCTTCCAGCACACAACACACCAATTATCAAATACGACTACAAAGAATATCATCTACGGTTTAGGCTAGGGACATAAAGTCTATATCGTTCGGCTTCAATCTTGATTTGGTACGTAAATGTGAGATGGCACTAAACGGTCAATTATAGCCACACGGAAGCTGCAGTGCTTACTGGTTTCAAATTAATGTCCAAATGATGTCCACTTTTGATGCCTACATTTCAAATTCATCTATTTCCATAAAACTCAACAGTTCTAGAAGCAAACACATCAGCGAATGTAGTTGGAAGTGAATTACAGTAAAACTGATGGGGAAACCTAGCTAGTGGAAACAGAATTTATCGAATGTCCGTCAGTCCCACATAGAAACCAAATTGAGGATGCAGATCATAGCAATTTAAATTATCCCCTAATTTTCTTCATAATTCTGTTGCTCTTTAACAATTGAACACGAAATGACACCTGACTGATCAGAGGGAAGCTTATCTTCATGACATCATAAATGAATCGTGCAAAGTAAGTTATATGAGACGGCTAGGAAGTATATCAAATGTCGTGCAACTAAGCGAGTTTGATATACTATTATGCTCCACCTCTTCTTTACATATGCTAAGAAAGATTCAACTGTTGATGTTGTTGAGTGTGAAGAAGTATCCGTGAGTGAAATGTTTAACGAGCTTACATGCCTAACCAAAGAGTATTAAGTGATTACCACAGAAATAATAATTTTGTTTAGAACACGGACCTCATGGAACACTTACTGAGTATATTCGCAACAACATCTTAGCTAAGTAAACCCCACAGTCCTCTAACACCTAGTTCAAGTCATATTCATAATTATAATCTCAATTTTTTGCTGCCTCCTCAGCCCTAATAAGATCAATGCTCATAAGTAGTAATGGATCCCACCCATCACTACTACTAGAAGCAAACAGTACTACCATTCTTCTCATCTACAGCATAAATGTTTAAACCACGAGCAGATGTTATGATGACAGTTACGGTACACATAACACATTAACACACATTACGAACGCTGTTAAATATACAGTCACTAATAACTCATATGAAGTTATAAATTTGCCGCCTCTGACACGGATGCTAATTAATGCCCGATCCATAATAAATAAAATGACATCTCTGAGAACCCTGGTCCTCCTATATAACCCTACACTTTCCCTTACGACGAAAAGTTGACTGGCACGTGAAGTTTCTGATCCATACCTTGTCAAAGATAACTACGACATATTTCGTTGCGTTGTTTGCTACACGTATCAAAGACTATAAAGGTAAAAAACATCAATGACAGTGTTCTTAACGTAGTGCCTGATTCAATATGGCTAAAAGTTCATGCAAATAGTTACCAATTACTTCTAGGTTGCATGTATACAGCTGCAAATACTCCTAAATTAGTAGACGCTTAAATAATTGCATCAAATGGACACTATGATACCGTCAGCTACGACCATAAAATGATTTGTGGAGACTCTGATTTCCCAGCAGTCGATTGTCATACATTCTCTGGCCCGACATTTTATGAACATATAGTTAAACATATCAATCACATGGCTGAAATCGACATGTGCATTTACCTACATTAAACAACAACACCCTACATTTGATATTCTGCCGACACCCATAGAATATGGCGATAAGCATTACAACAGACACCATGGCACTGTCTTATTCACCCTACTATTCCCTGTGAAAGGTAGCAAGTACAAGAGGATCTGTAAGCATTTTCAGTATAAAGACTGCCCATGCTGACTGGAGAATCTTCAGAAACCTAGTTAGATATTAAAAATGAGCTTGCCTCTGTGCTAGTGGTAGCATCGCAGAAATACTAAAAATATTCTATTGTACCACGAAGCCCTTAATGGACACTATAGTGCTGACAAAAATGAGCTACAAACCAATATCCCCTCACATCAACACTCAAACTAAGGCCAAGCTGCGTAAACTAAGGAAAAGGTACTTCATCGTAAATGACTTTACTACTCTGAATCTAACACACTGCTTACTAGAACAAGTGAAATGTAAACATAAAACTCGCCTGAAAGATGAGAAATATAAGGCACTAACTGGCGCATCTAAGTCTATAAACCTATGTCATCTATTAGAAAAATGCCTAAACAAAACTGAAGATTATTGTATTCATTCAATGCTGCAAAATATAGTAACCCACTATGACCCATTAGTTATATGTGAAGTTCTCAGCGAAATAATCGCGAATAACGAAAACATAATTCAAACGCCGGACGTCAATTTAGGTAGGATATGCAAGACAACGCTAAGTACTATATCATTTAGCTTACAAAATATCAATGAAGCTATAACGATGCATTAGCTTAATAATAGTTCAGGGACCGATAATATCCCATTAACTTTCCTCGTATAAAATTTATTTGGCACTACCTATCTATCAAGACGTCCTACTGCTAAAAACCAGACTCCTACTCTACAGACTATGATGCTGATACCTAATAAGTTAAGTTTCATAAGATTATTCAAATACATGCGCATTATTCCATCTATCGACATGCTGAATGCTTAATGAATAATCAGTAAGTTTCCTTCGTATTTGGTGAAACCACTAAAAATATGCCTTCGATAAAACCTTGCCTTTTACAAAAACATAATCTGAACACTGATGCTGTAACTTTCTGTAACAGCCAGTCTATTACAGATAACAAATCAACTCTTACCAAATAAACTTTAATATCCAAGTCCTTACCGATCCAAACAGTTATACCTTTCGGATTGCCTAAATAACCAAAAATGTATAGCTGTGACAATACTGTTGCTCTGTTCTGCTGCTTGTTTCCCATCTTTCTTCTCAGCACTTCGACATAGCCTTATACTACGCATAAAGTTGAATGTCTGCATTTCCCGTCATGTAAACTTTTAAAATAGTGGCATAAATCTATCCTATCACTTTTCTGTGCTCCACGGTCGTTCCAAGGACAAGTTTGTAATTGATACTACATAAATGACAGTTTGATACAACGGTTTATTATTCCACTATCTCTGTGTATCGTAGTATAATAAGTTTGCGCAACAACTGAACTCTTTCACTGCCTGATATGTTTTTGTTGATCTTGCCTGTAAAGAAGGCTTGCTCCTGATATCGGGAAATAAATTATTATTATTGTTCAACATTAATCTAACCTGGGAATAAAATGCATCCTATTTAGTTGGCTAACATATGACGTCAACCTAACCTATGCAGTTTAGCAGTTGCAATTATAATGATCAAACTCACCAATTGACAGAATGATTGCGACAAGTTTATATAGACGGCAGACATTGGATTTAGTAAATCATCAGTCCATATGTGTGGTGTTGATCCTTGCGCTTTGTGCAACACTGCTTACTAGAACAAGTGAAATGTAAACATAAAACTCGCCTGAAAGATGAGAAATATAAGGCACTAACTGGCGCATCTAAGTCTATAAACCTATGTCATCTATTAGAAAAATGCCTAAACAAAACTGAAGATTATTGTATTCATTCAATGCTGCAAAATATAGTAACCCACTATGACCCATTAGTTATATGTGAAGTTCTCAGCGAAATAATCGCGAATAACGAAAACATAATTCAAACGCCGGACGTCAATTTAGGTAGGATATGCAAGACAACGCTAAGTACTATATCATTTAGCTTACAAAATATCAATGAAGCTATAACGATGCATTAGCTTAATAATAGTTCAGGGACCGATAATATCCCATTAACTTTCCTCGTATAAAATTTATTTGGCACTACCTATCTATCAAGACGTCCTACTGCTAAAAACCAGACTCCTACTCTACAGACTATGATGCTGATACCTAATAAGTTAAGTTTCATAAAGATTATTCAAATACATGCGCATTTATTCCATCTATCGACATGCTGAATGCTTAATGAATAATCAGTAAGTTTCCTTCGTATTTGGTGAAACCACTAAAAATATGCCTTCGATAAAACCTTGCCTTTTACAAAAACATAATCTGAACACTGATGCTGTAACTTTCTGTAACAGCCAGTCTATTACAGATAACAAATCAACTCTTACCAAATAAACTTTAATATCCAAGTCCTTACCGATCCAAACAGTTATACCTTTCGGATTGCCTAAATAACCAAAAATGTATAGCTGTGACAATACTGTTGCTCTGTTCTGCTGCTTGTTTCCCATCTTTCT